>CAUYUJ010008136.1:215000-227500 GCA_963575745.1 Prorocentrum cordatum | reverse complement strand
AGCTCGGGCTACGATGACCCGCATGAGTACGCGGCGGCGCCAGAGAGAGAGCCTCGCGGCGCCTGACACTTCAAACAGGCAGCTGAGAACGCGTTGCCGATAGCGGCTCCGCGCAGGATGGGCCACTGCACGTCGACGAGAACACCGCGGAGGTAAGCTCTCACGCTCACCTGCAGCGCGCGGAACACTTCGGCCAGGGCGCGAGGAGGCCGCCCTCGAGAGACGAGGCGGCGCAGGAGGGCCAAGTTGCACCCGGCACGGAGATGCTCGAAGCCCTCGACTGCGGCCACCTCAGACCGCTGCCAGGCTTCGACGGCCTGCTCTGCAGACTTGAGGTTGGTGCGAGAACACAGCTGGGGGAAATCAACGAGCACGCACTGCGCGATCGATGCGCGGGACATCCTTGCAGCGCCCAGCCGAGGCGAGCAAGAGACAACACGAGCGCACCGCCAGGCCCCTTCACCTGCGCCCAAGAGCGGGCGCGCTGGCTAGCCCGGTTGCACGCAGAGGCAAAGGCATGCCTGGACAGCCAGTCCTTGCCAGAGGGCCGAGGCCATCGCTTCAACTGGGGCCTCCGCGGCCCTGAACGCGGGATCGAGCCGGCCCTGGCCCCGCAGCACGAGGCTGAGCGCGCGGCTCTTGCCAGCGGCGAGAGGCCCGCACGCTCGAAACACAACAGTGCGAGCGCGGTTTCTACTGCTGATTCGCGAGGCCAGTGCAATCGACCCCGGGCCTGCAGCCCCGCCTGCGCGAGCCTCTGAATGGCTCGAGCACGCGCGCCTTTGACATGGAATTTCCGGACCCTGGAGGCCCTCGCACGCACGGGCTTGACACGGCCACCGCGGACAAGAGAGGAAACACGCCGCCCCGAGGAAAAATCTACCCCGAGGTTGCGCTCAGCGCCCCCCCCCCCGAGCGTTTGACGGACCCCCTCCAGGACGCTCAGGCGGACCCCAGGGAGGCAGGCAAGGAAGCTGTTTTCTTGCGAGGGACAGACAGGCACTGCACAACCGAACCATCAGCAAGGGCGCTAGACGACTGAACGAGGCCGTGCACGACGCGACCTTTCTCGCCCTGCCTCTGGGGGGTGAGATCGCCGACATCTACTTCGGCCTGGACACACGGGAACAGCTTGATCATATCATCCACGGGCTCCAGGAGGATGAGGCGGACGAGGGTGGCGGAAGGGCCGCGCCCGGGGAGCGCCGCCTGAAGCGCGCTCACAGGGCGGGACACAACGCTCTGCAACATTAGGTACCCCGGGGCTCTGCGCAGCTGAATGCCAAGTTTTAGCTGCCAAAGCGGGAAGCCAAAAAAATCGCGGCGTCGAGAAGCCGCTCGTGCCTGATGGTTTCGAAAGCGTTGAACATATCTAAGAAGACAAACGCGGGCGCCCAGGCTTTCGGAGCCCGGCTGCGCTCACCCTGGACGGAGGCCCACCCACTCCAGACAGCGCGATGGCAAGCTTTGCCTTTGGAGGCCCAAAAGAAAGCACGACCACTCGCCTTCTGCCAGGAAGCAAGGACAGAAGGTCTGAGGCGAGAATGCACGCGGGCGACGAGGGCGATTAGGGCAATCGGGCGTAGCCCGCCGAGGCGCTTTCTTAAAAAAACAATGATATTGGAGGCTACTTGGGGCCACTCGGCCTGCAGTTCACACGTCATGAGGTCGAGGAAGGCCTCGATCCCTGCATCGCCAATGTACAGCAACTGTCGAGGTTCGCAGGATGGCCGCACAACGCTAATCGCAGAGGACACACTGGATCGCGCACACCTGCCCAGTTCTCTGGCCATGCCCCCTTAAACATCCTAACCCACGCGGGCGTTCCTCCCAACACCGACCGAGCACGCGCCCGGCGCGCATCAGCCCGCTGAACATCGCGCCCCGGGAAGAGCCCGAAGGCATCGGCGGCTTCACTCCCCTGCATCGTCGCGGGACAAGAAGAGAGTTCCTGATATGGCGCCACCTACTTGAATTGGTCCATCGACGACGTCGGATCCGCCGAAGACAACGCGCCCCTTGAACTTCCCGTCTTCACGCCCATCTGGGAGCTCGGCGTTCTTTTCGACGAGAACGGCGAAGAGTCGACCAATTCACCCCCCATCATTTCCCGCACTTGACTGAACTCCATGACCTCGCTCTCCCCCCGCGCGTTGGTCTCGCGCAGTCTATCACACTCCTTCTTGGAGGCAGCGGCGGAACCCTCGCCGTTGAAATGAACAGCAGCTCCCAGAGGCATGTTGTCAGCAACCCCGTCTTGCCTCGTTTCGACCGCCGCTTCAACGCCCATGTCAATCCAAATCTGTTCCGACCTCTCCACGACTGGCCTCCGCCCGCCTGTCTTCATGCCGGTCTTGAAGTCGAGTCCGCCCATCTGGTCAAGCGGCATGCAATAATGATCGGGTCCAACTCGTCCCCCCGCATGATGAACACAGCCCAGGTAGATGCCGACCCTTGTCGGGGGGCCAGTCCTGGGTCGTTTGGAACGGGACTCAGGAGGCGGGAGGCAACGCACGGCCAAACAGAGCGGCACAAGAGAGCCATCGAAGGACACACCATATCTCTTTGCCCACGCTGATCCGTCGGCCCCCTTCTCCTGCGCTCTGTGGCACATGCAGAAATATGGGGCGCGCACCCAGGATGGAGCCAGTGAGCTTGCCGTCATGAGAATGGCTCTGGCCCCGCCCTGCACGATAGCGCCGGCTCTCTCCGCCACCGAGTTACGCTCCTTGTTTGCGGGCTACGTGGAATCGCGGGCGGTCGTAGACACGCCCCAGGGACGCACGTTCAGCGACCTGCATGCCCGCTTGAGTTCGGGCGCCGCGCTCGCATAGATGCAGCCCAGCATCTCGGCGGGCGCCCCCAGGTTCACGAGGATATCGATTACGCCCTCCGCCGATTTGTCGCGAGCGCTCTGGTTGGCCAGGAATCCCGCGCACTGGTCGCGCAGTGTCACGCACGGGGTTCCCCCGCGGAGTTCCCTCGATAGCTCGTCAGCCGCAAACCAGTGGTCCACTGTGCACAGGCCACCGAACCTCGTCGGCTCAGAGCATGCCCAATCTGCTTGCAAGCCTCGTTCTTCCTCTGCCTCTGTTGCGCCCTCAATGTCGGCGCCCACTGGCACGTAGAACAAAACGGATTATCAGGCACATGCGTGAGCAGGTGCTGCCAGGGAACGGCCCCACGCTGGAGGCGCTCGCGCTTCGTTGTTCCCTCGGGCCCTGCTTCTTCCATTGGGTCGTCACCGTGGTCGTCGACTGCCTCCAAGGCCCCTGGCCCTTCGGGCGCCTCCTCGGCGACCTCTTCTCCGCCTGGAGCAGGCGCCGCCGTCGAGCAACGAGGCGCATCCTCGCCCACCCTTTGGTCTTGACGTCGCGCACCGGCACATTGGCCGCGGTCGGGCATCGGCGCCAGCGAGGAGTTTATGCTAACAGGACCCGTGTCCATGTTCGCCCATCCAAGTCTCGCCGCTTCGCGGGGCTCCAGTTATACTCTAGTAGAAGTAGTATGTGAGCATATCAGACATCGGCGCAACTGCTCCGCCCGCGGTCAGAAGTCCTCCGGCGCCGTCCGTCTGGACGTTTAGCTTGCCATCCGCGCAGGAGCCTTATGCCATCACCATCCGCGAGCGCAGCTCAAGGGTTGCGCGGCGCCTGATCGCCTGGAGCGGGGGGCCACCCATCGCGCTAGGATAATCCAGGCTAGACCTCGCGCCGATCTCCACGCGCGCCCACCGCTCAAGCCCGGGCGGGCCTGCGGGAGCTGCCTCGTCGACTTCGCCCAAGGCCCCTCTGCCCTCCATGGCGAGGTAATTAAGGGATCTCGCCCTCGACTGAGAGATCCGACCTTCCCCCCCGCGGCAGCAGTTGGCACGGTGCTCTGCCCGCTCTCCAATGAACAATGCAACTGCGGTCCATAGAGAGCTCTCCCAATGATATCGCACTCGGAGTCTCCGGCACGACGACTCTCTCAATTTCCCCAATGTCCAGCTTATCAATGGCGACCCCGACCGCGCCGAGCGCTCGCGACTGGCCCCCCGCGGCCCGCGGGGACATCTCGCCCATCACCCCCGCGTCTTGCAGGTCCTTGACGGATATCAAGTCTGAGCCGCAGCCCGCGTCGACGATGAACCGCATGGACCCAAGCCGCACAGGGCGCACCTTCTCGCTCCCCTTAGCCATTCGTTGTTTCTTAGCAGACGCAGCGGCGACGTGATCGCCGCCATGCCCACTGCTGGCGTCGCCGGGCTCGCCATCGGACCGCTGCCCCCAGCCAACCCACATATGCCAGACCTCCTGCACAAGAGCAACGGCTTCATCAAACGCCACTTGCCCGCGAAGATTCACCTTGCGCGCTCCCTTCCTAGCCCGCTGAAGATCAAACTCGAAAAGACTCGCGCACTCGGCATCAATCTCGACTCGCTGCGCATCGATCGAAGAGCCCAAGTGGCTTGGCGCGGCGCGCTCGGGTCAACGCGCACCTTTCTCTGTCCATTGACGGAAAGATGCTTCTGAACACCTGTCCGCTTCAAAAGGGCGCCCCGGCTCGGCCCCCCGTTCTTCAGCAATTCGAGAGCCGGTCCAGGGGGCAACGTGGCCCCTCCAGCCTGCAAGCACCTCAGCAGCTTCACACGCAGGCCATCCACCTTCCTACCTTGTTCGCGCGCCGGCGCGGCTAGACTGCCATCGCCACATTCAGATGCAAAGTTCCCATGATCTTGACCATCCCCGCGAGAGTCTCGTTGAGGGCTGGCCGCCCTGCCGAGCGGTGGCGCTTGGAATCCTGATCCAGCGCAGAAAACCGCGGGAGCTGCGCGCATCGATGCTACCATCCTCGGGGCAAGACAGCAACACTGTGTCTTGCCCCCCAGACCGGCGCCGGCGACACAGTCACCGGGCGCCGGCCGGCCAGGTCGCGGATGTCCAGAGATGCTGGACCTGCCTCAGCAATTCTTTCCGAATGGGCAGGTCTGTCCGGCCAGGTGCCTGCAGCATTGTCGCTTCTCCTTGTCCTTGCCGCCCCCCTTCGAGCTGCCCTTGTCGATGCTTTTCCCCGGCCCGGCGTTCTTCTTGACATTCTGCGCCGCTGCAGACGCCTGCTCCTGGCTACGCACGCAGCGAAGGGTCTCGCCAATATTGCCCGCGCGTGCCTCGCACGCATCACGAAAGAACTCATCCCCCCCGGCAACCTGTCTGCGCCAGTGCTCACAAAAACACTTATCAGGCGACAACGGGCAAGAACCGCGGCTGCATGCATAGCATGGCCCTGTCTCCTCAGAGTCGACGCTGGAAGCGCGGTTCCGCGATCGATCCAAAACCTGGCCTCCGCCCTTGGATCGGTCAACGGGGCGCTCCTCGCTCCTGCCGCGCTCTTTGTCTTCCCCTTTTCCGACTCCTTCCTCTCTGTCCTTCCTCTTCCCCCCGCTGCTCTTGCCACCACCCATGTCGGCCTGAGCCGGCGCGGCTGGTCCGGGGGCAGCAGGGCCGCATCCTTTCGGGCGCGAACGTTGACACTGAGCTCGGGAGCACGGACACTTGCCCCGAGGGAACTTGCTGCAGGGAACCGACTCGACGCGGCCGTCCTTCATGTAGAGGCGCTGTCCGCCCCCACAGGCACCTTCCCCCCCCCCGCCACTGCTTGCGCCCCCCACGGGGAGGCCACGGGCACGCAGCATTCTCCGCTGTTTCTCGCGGTCGATCTGCCCACGCTCATCGCGCGTGAAATCGCTGACCTTCGATGGCAAATTGCCGAGCACTCGTAAGTCTTCACTCCCGCGCCATACTCGTCGCTGCAAAGATCATGGATCACCAGCGCGCACGGCATGCAAGGACACTTCTGCATCCGTCGCAAGAAATTGCGCTGTATAGCGGGGCGGAGGGAGTCATTCAATTCCATCTCGTCGAGCGCTCTCACCCACTCATCATAGATGTGGAATAGGTCGCCATCTGTTTCCTGGCCCGCACCACGAATCTCAATCTCCATAAGGTCCGCGCACGCGCACACCTGGCCACGATCCTGACGGGCGGCCAGTGGACGACCCTTCATTATTTTCCTGGCGGCTTGCGCGGAGATGTCTAACCGTTCCATCTCGCTCGCTAGGTGACGGAGCTTAGACGGGGATCGTCTATCCCCGACTATCTGGTCGACCTGAGCCACGAAGCCGCTGCGACCATCAGGTCATGCCAGACAAAATGGCCAGAGTCCTTCAACTCGTCTGCCTCAACGTTCCCGAGATCGAACGCGTCCGTCACCCGCCCGATTGCATCCACGCAGCTCGGCGACGCTGACGCCGCGGCCCTGACCGCGTTGCGCTGCCATCCCTTCTGGTTGGCGGCGTCGGGGATCGCTTCCAAGACTATCTTCTCGGTTTCACCAGCATCATCCCACTACTGCGCGGCGGCAGGAGCCACGTCCACGAATGGAACAGGGACTCCACTGTCTCCGCCGCCTCCAAGCGGGCCGCCATCAGGCGGCCCTCCGCCACGCCGACGCCAGCGATCAGGATGGCCCCACCCCCTCCATCGGGGGTTTTAGCCATCCTCGTCATCTGGGCAATAATCCTCGCCACCCCCATCGCCATCGCCACCATCTCCGCCATCATGGCCTGGAGGACCTGCGCCTGGATGCCTCTGTGGTAGCACCTTCTTCGGGGGAATCGCTTCATCCCCCTCGGAGATACTGGACAAGCCCCCGGGCTCCGGCGGAGTATATCCCGGGGAGGAGGTTTCGAGGCGAACTCGCGCTCGCTCAGCGTGGGCCTTGATATCCCGCCGCAACTGAGCCTCGTCACCAGCCTTCCTCTCCTTCCCCTGGATCTGTCGTTGCACCGCGGCAGCTGCCTCGGCCCGGCGTTCGCGCATCTCCTGGATCTTCGCCTTGCGCTCGGCCTGCCCCCCGGCATGGCCCTCTCGCCGCTGCACCGCTCGCCCTCGAGTCTCTCATTTTCGGCTCTTGCGGCCCGTTCGAACTCAAGCAGCCCCTCTGACTCAGCGCACTCCGCCCGGCGGCCATCGCCGCCCGAGGCGCATCCGCGGGCAGGCGCAGACAATGGCGGGCAGTCAAATGAGCCAGCCCCTGGCGCGGACGCAGCGGTGATCCGTTCCGCTATATTTATTGTCGCCCCACGTTCCTCATCCTTCTCTGCCGCACCGTCGCTCCGCGTCGACTCTCGGTCGGAGCAACGCTCGCGCATCTCGCCCTCGGGGACAGAGCGATCATCGCGAATGCCCCTATCGCGCGAACTGCAGTCGCGGGGCGCCGTCTCGAAGAAAATGAAGCACCACAGCGCCCCGTGCGAGGGCGACGCGCACCTCGCCTCGGCGCGAGCGGTCTTCTCGCCGCAGGCGGCGCCGGCGGCGGGGGAGCCCGCGCAGCGACTGCACTTGGATCCGCAGTCGACCCGGCCCCTGCCGACGCCGCCGAAGACATCCCAATCGGGCTCCACTGTCTTTGGCGTTCGTTGAGCTTGCGATGCAGTTTGTCCCGTTCGGCTTCCCGGCTTTTCACCCCCCGCGCGGCCTTCTGCTCCGCCATTCGAGCGTTGGCGATGACTATCTCCTCTGCGCGCGCCCCGATCAGCTGCGCCTCTTCCCGAGCGCGTCGCACTTCGACAGCAGAGCGAGCATGGCTCTCACTCGCGGCGGCACAATCCACCTCGGACTGCTCGACGGCGGCGGCGGCCTCCGCGGCCAAGCGCGCATTCCGATTCCGCCGGCCGAAGCTCCCGGGCCGCTTGCGACACAGTCGCGCGCTGAGCCTCACCAACCCCCCGGACGACGCGCCTGGCTTCTTACGCAAGGTGCTTCTTCAAGTTGCGCATGGCGTTCGGCTGCAGCAGTGACCCCCAGCCCGTCGGCAAGCCCCCGCACCCCCACGGTCGCCGCCATGGCCAGCTCGACCGCCACCGCCCGCCGGCGCCCCCCAGGAAGTTCCACGGCGTTCACCATAGCCTCACGGTCCCGCTCCAGTTGAACAGCAGCGGCAGTCTGTTGATGTACCTCTGATTGAAGAAGTCGCTCGCGCATCCCGGCTATCCCTTTCCCTGGCCTCGGTGATCTCGAGCCTCTTCATCCCCTCAGCCTCGCGCCACTCGTTCGCGCGCAAGTCTGCACAATTATGCGACGCTGGGGCGCCGCACGTCGGGCATAAGAAATTCATTCATATTGCAGAGGCTACAAATCTCCGAGCACCCATGACAGACCAGCATCTTACGTCGGCCTGGCGTACCAGGAGACCGAGTCTCAGGAATCACAGTGCATCGCGGCCAACAGCATGCTGAACGCACTCGACCGACCCGGTAGGATTGACAAGTTGGACGCCTTCGAACGCGGCCTCGGGGCCCTCGGCCCACCCCTTTTTTCCGAACTCCTCTTACGAGGAGAGCGGGTCCTCGGGCCAGGCGCCTCGGGCATTGCGCTCACAGGTCGATCGCCAGGCTGAACAAGATGCGGGGAAGACCCGAGCGCATAGCAACCGAGCCACCCCCCCCAGAGCGCGCGCGGGCCCGTCCTTTGGAATGCCGTCGGACCTCTTCCGCTTAATGAGCGGTGACGTCACTGAAAGGCTGACCGTCTCGCGCCTTTGCTTGCAGGTGTCCCTGACTGGGCTGCCCACGGGCTGGTCCTCCATGATCTCCTCGAAACCCCGTCCTAGCGAATCGCCAGAAGGAACCGAAGCCTCATCGCCATCGGCGAGGGGCACCTGCGCCGGAAGCGGGTCATCGGCCAGCGGGACAGGAGAATTGATGCCATAGGCTTCAGCTCCCCCTCCCTGCGGCAGGCGGACACCATCATAGGCAATCGGTCTCGGCGTCGATGTACGAAAGGAATTCTCAACGACATGGATTCCACGTCCCGCTCGCCGTCCGAGGGGTCAATGTGAAGGCCAGGTTGACCACCGATTGGTAGCGGCATCTGCTCGCCGCGCTGGCACCAGTCGGGCCCCTCGTCGTCAGCGGCCTTCGGGGTGTCTGGGCGATGCTCATCGCCATTGGAAATATTCCATCTGATCTGCGGATTAGGGCATTGACTTTGTTACCAGACATCGTCGGTAGAAGCAGCCCCAGGAACGCTCGTAGTTGAGCCGTGGCATGTGTTTTTTCTTTCGTACATCATCCATTCAAGGGAGAAACATGGTTCCCCCATCTGGTGGCATCGCTTTCGTCGATGATAGAAGCTTCGGTTGATAATCCATGTTTTGCCTTATCTCCGTCAGGAGGGGAGCTTTCGCAGCCCGATTGAACGGCAAAGCGTATAGTTGTTCTTCATGGTGGCCCTCTTCTTGTAGTAACTTCATGTTCAGATCCAAGCGACGTATGGGAAAAATACTTATTGTGGCCATGGCTTAGTATGGTGTTGTGCCGTTAAGCTGTGTCTACGATCATGCTACTAGGGAGAAGGCCGGCTGGCCAGCGGGCGCGCGCGGCGGGCGGACCGAACCATTTTTCAGGGATCGAAGCCAACACAGTTTCAGAAAGTGTCGGTAAGTATGCTGCTGAAGCAAAGCAGGGGTGTGAGTACATCAACTATATGATTTGTTCCGTGCGCGGCCCCAGAAGTACCGACCCATTCTCTGGGTGAAATATTTCGCCCTGGATCTACTTTTTATGGTCCAGGGGCCCACCAGTGAGCCCCAGAAGCCGAAATCGAGGAAAACGCCCACTTTGAAGCACAAATAATTGGAAAGATGGGGATCTGGTCGCCCGAATCCTCGAGCGAACCCGCGGCCAATGAGCGGGGGCGCCTCCGGAGACCGCCGGTTGCGCCGGGCGGAGCTCCCCGCGGTACGCCTGCAGCCGTTCGTGCACGAAGGCCGGGGCACGGCCGCACCTCGACCGACGTTGCCGCCGCCGCCGCCGTCGACTACAATGCTGCCGCCGCCGTCATCGTCATCGTTGTCGCCACCGCCGCCGTCGTCGCCGCCGTTGACGTCGTCGCCGCCGCTGTCATCATTGTCGCCGCCGCCGACTTGGTCGTCATCGTCGCCGCGCCAGCGTCGTCGTCGGCGGGGCGGCGTTCTTCAGCGGCGGCGGCAGCGGTGGCCGCGGCGGCGGAAGAGGAGGGGAAGGGGAGAAGGAAGGGGGAGGGGGAAGGATCGCACGCCGCTGAAGGGAGAGAAAAGAGAGAGGTTCTGTGGTCAGCGCCAAACACTAGGGGAGGCCCCTCGGAGAGGACCTTTTCGCACCACAAGGCGGCTTAGACTGGCAGCCCCGTGGACCCGCGACAAGGCCACCACTAGGAAAAAAGATCGCGATTATCGTCGTCCCCGAGATCGCTGGATGTCCGCTCTCGGAGCGTGGTGCCGAAGCTTCTGGCCACAGCTTCGTTCAAGCCAAAACTCTGAGGCAGTCTGCCAAGCCAAGCTCGTGCCTGGCCTCCGTCCCTGAGTCCTCTCGGGCCGCAGCAATCCTGGGCAGCCTGGCAGGTCTGTCGAGCACACCCTCAAACAAAGTGCGAGCCTGGTCCCCTGGTGACTGGCACGGCCCAACCCTCAAAGGGCGGCTGGGATGCTTCAGCTCGAAAAACGCGGCACTATTCCTTTTGCCAGCTCCTAGAACGGCCGCTTGTGGCCCCACGCACGCTGCCTTGAGCCCCCTCGCTCCTGGGGCCGTCGTGGCACAGCTTCCGCACGACGAGCAAACGAGGAGGAATGGGGGTTCCCCTTGCAGCACAGGAAACTCGAGCAAAACGTGCCCTCGCTACCTCCAAGGGACCTCTGTCGGTCCGTCGAAGAAGCTAGAGGGGTCTGGGCTGAGGCCTCCAGGAGGTGGGTTGACCTCGGGGCTCTCGAGGGGGGCCTCAAGCGGGGCGGGCTCCGCCGCAGCAGCAGCCCTTGCCTCCTCCTCCTCCTCCTCCTCCTCCTCAGCCTCTTCCGTCCTGGCACGTCGATGGCCGCCCCAAAGCCAGCACTTTCCAGGGAGATCAAAGTGAACCCTTGGGCTCCGACATTGTCGAACCTGCCCTCTTTCGAATGAAAACCTCGGCCGTGGTTATGAAGTTCGAAACCAGAAGGACAGCGAACAACAAACCTTTGCCAACAAATGTCGGCTTCGTCGTGCCTGCTGAGCGAAGCACCCTACTTAGCCATCTTGTCGGCTTCGTGGTTGGCTTGCCTGTCGAATTCCGAAATGCGCCCTTCGCGAACATCGACCTGAACAGAGTGACTTCGGACCTTCTTAACAGAGAGCCTTGTGAGATCTCCCTCCGCAAAACTGTTTCACCACAAGTGGACACGAACAGTGGCCGATCTGGTCGAGAAGACTCGATCCCCGCAGCACTGCAAAGTCCCACGACAGCCTGAGTAGAGGATGTACGTGACTCCAACAAACCTGGAGACCACAAACACCGCGTATTCTTCACCATCTCTGGCGACCTGATCTGGACAGTCGGTGGGCGGTACGGATCCGAAACGTTCAACGACCTTGCGCCCGCGCTGATCGCACACCGCGACCTCACACTCCAGCCCACCCCACGCACCCCACCCACCCACCCACCCAGCCACTCGCAAGGACCCGTCCCCCCCACACACACACACACACACACACACACACACACACACACACACACACACACACACACACACACACACACACACACACACACACACGATGTATATAAACAAACAAATGTATATAGATGTATGTCTAGGTATAAAACAATAACAGCAACAGCAGCAACAACAACAACAACAACCACAACAACAACGACAACCACAACAACGACGCCAGCGACTACAACAACAACCACAACAATAACAATCATAATAATAACAACATCAACAACAACAACAGCAAGAACAACACCACCAACAACAGCAGCAACCACAACAACGACAACAACGACAACTACAACAACGACAACAAAAACAACAACAAAAACCACAACAACAACAACCACAACCACAACCACAACAACAACAACAACAACAACGACGACGACGACGACAACCACAACAATCATTATAAGACTGTTCGCTCTTATCTGCTCGAGTGCCCGTTGACGCGTTGTTCCCAAACCCTCGTTACCCGCCCTCTTCGTCTTCGATCGTACCCTTTTTGGGTGGTATACAGTTCTTCCCTGCAGGCCGTGCCCCGGCAAGCGGCGGGGCGGCCGCGGACCGTCGGCCTGGCCAGCGGCAGCGCTGATCGGCGGCAACCCGACCCCAAGGGGGACGGACAGGGGACCGACCACGACGACGACGACGACGACGTCGCCGACGACGGCGACGACGACGACGACGACGACGAGCGAAAGCGACAGCGAGAGAGAGAGAGAGAACGACAGCAGGGCCACGAAAGGCACGAAGTAGGCCACGAAGGGCGACAGCGGGGACACGAAGGGAATGCTCATGCGGCCACGAAGAGCGCGAACGAGCGGGGGCCACGAAGGGCAGATAATAGGGCCACGGAAGGCAACGACGGGGCCACTGAGGGCAGCCACGGGACCATGTAGGACAGCGAGGGGGCCACAAAGGGCGACAGCGGGGCCACGAAGGGCATGCAC
>CAUYUJ010008136.1:180000-210000 GCA_963575745.1 Prorocentrum cordatum | reverse complement strand
CCACCCGCAAGTTTCCGAAAATCCATCTGTCAATGCCTTTGTTGCCCCAACTTGGCCCAAGATGGCCTCCAAGACGGCCAAGATGGCCCAAGATGGCCTCCAAGATGCCTCCAAGACGGCCAAAATGGCCTCCAAGACGGGTAAGATGGCTCCAAGATGCACCCAAGACGGCCCAAGATGGCCTCAAGATGGTCTAAGACGGCCCAAAAGGCCGCAAAAGGCCTCCAAGACGGCCCAAGAGCCCTCCAAGACGCCCTCCAGGAAGGCCCGAATAGGTTAAATTCATTGATTTTCCTTAGGTTTTTCAAGGATTTTGGCATGTTCTTCTTTCAGCTCTCCGACGGCCCAAGACGGCCCAAGAGGTCCCCAACATCGCCCCAACAGCACCCAAGAGGCCTCCAAGATGGCCCCATGACGGCCCAAGAGGCCCCCAAGAAGGCCCCAAGAGGGCCTCAAGACCGCCCAAGAGGCCTCCAAGACGCCCAAGATGGCCTCCAAGACGGCCAAGATGGCCCAAGATGGCCTCAAGAAAAGAACGGCCAGATGGCCTCCAAGAGTAAGATGGCTCCAAGATGCACCCAAGACGGCCCAAGATGGCCTCCTCAAGATGGTCTAAGACGGCCCAAAAAGCCGCCAACAGGCTCCAGACGCCCAAGAAGCCCTCCAAGACGCCCCCAGGAAGGCCCGAATAGGTTAAAATCATTGATTGTCCTAAGGTTTTTGAAGGATTTTGGCACGTTCTTCTTTTCAAGCTCTCCGACGGCCCCAGACGGCCCATGAGGTCCCCAACATCGCCCCAACAGCACCCAAGAGGCCTCCAAGATGGCCCCATGACGGCCCAAGAGGCCCCCAAGAAGGCCCCAAGAGGGCCTCAAGACGGCCCAAGAGGCCTCCAAGACGCCCAAGAGGGCCTCCAAGACGGCCAAGATGGCCCAAGATGGCCTCCAAGATGCCTCCAAGACGGCCAAGATGGCCCAAGATGGCCTCCAAGATGGCCTCCAAGATGCCTCCAAGATGGCCCAAGATGGCCCCACGTGTTCCCCGAAGGCTGTAAAGACCGATTCGGGGAACATATGGCCCAATAACTTGGCAGACCTCTGGCCACAGCAGTCGGCCGCATCGGCGCTTCCGAAAGGGCAGGGGGCGGCGGTGATTCGCCGTAGGCGTCTTCGATAATAGTCGCAAGGGTGGTCGTAATAGTCCTTCTCGCGTTGCACTCGCCTGGCAACGTTATGTGATTGTTCGCACATGTGTTCCTCGCCCCCGTTGTTCTCGTTGTTTCGGCCCCCGGGGCCGCTTGCGGCCTCCGGGAACCTCAAAGACGGATCCAGGCTGAAGAACTGCGCCGAATGCGCCCCGGGAAGGGCCCGGGGACAGACTCTCAGCCGACATGCATTATTTTTCGCAAGCAGCGAACGCTTGGAACGATGACGCCGCAGCAACGAGCAGGAAGAGCACGGGAGACGGTGAGGGAAGTCGGCGTCGCAATCGCTCCCACATCCCCCTCTTATCCTCGCTCGCCGGCGGGGTGCCTGGCGGGTAAGATCGCTGAGCTGGAATTCTGGGCGGCCGCGCGACCTGCCCTCCGCTCGAGAGACTACTCGGCGGCGGGCGCCGGGGGGAATGAGACGGAGCGGGCCTTCAGAGGCTCCTGAGAAGCCCGCCGGCCTTCTGACAAGTTCTCTCTGTCTTCCCCGAAGACAGGGGAACTTCTCAGAAGCCCCCCGGGCTTCTGAAAAGGCCCGCCGCCTTCTGAGAAGGTATGCTCCTTCTCACTTCCCCCCAGGGCTCGCCGCCGAACTACGGAGAGCCGCTGCTACACGCAGCTCGCGCAACCGATGGGATGGCTCTGCTCGCGGCAGGGAACGCGGGCGCGGCGCGGCCACCAAATGCATCGCACGGCGGCTGGGGGGCGATGAGTTGCTGTGTCCGCCACCTATCTCGGGCGCAGTGCCCGCCGGAGACATCGCGATCCCCGCGGCTGCCCTTGACGCAAGAGGGACCTCTGGCAAGGCAGGCCTTTGGCGCGCACACATGTTCTCAAGATCGCCCCCCGGACCCCTCCCGGGGTCCAGATAGAACAAGTTTTTCGAGACGCGCCCAGCCGTGGCGACGAGGATCCCTCCCGGAACGCGGAAACACGAAAAATCCCCCGCTGGTCGCGCACCAAAGGTCGGCCCGGCGAAAGCTCACTCTTACGCGTCGGCGAGCGGAGAGGCTTAGCTCCATACCGCCCAGCAACTTAATGCCCGAGCCTGTGTTTGGAAGCAAAACCACTTGGCACTATCGCTATCGCGCAACAACTGAACGCCCACGCTTCAGATATATGTCACCCACGAGCAAATAATGTATTGAGCCCGACCAGCAACTGAATGCCCAATGTGTGGATGATATATGTGCACCCCAAGCAGAAAAAACCAACCCAGCAACTGAATGCTCAAGCCGCGAAAGATATGTGCGTATCGCCGCTCAATGTTTGACCACCTGGCACTAACGCTATCGCGCAGCAACTGAATGCCCACGCTTCAGATATATGTGTGCACTCCCAAGCAAATAATGCATGGGGAGGGAGGGAGGAAGGGAGGAGGAGGAGGAGGAGGAGGAGGACGGGGGGGGGGGGGGAGGAGGGGAGCAAACGGGCCCGACGCGGCGGAGCCGCGTCGGGCCCTCAGTCTTGAGTAAACGGCCCTCAGTCTTGAGTAAAGGGTCCGGCCGGAGCACGCGCGGCGGCCGCGCGACGGGCGACCCGAGATCGCGACAGGCGACCGGGGGCGCCGAGGCGACCGAGCGCGGAGCCCTGGCGACCGGAGGGCCCCCAGTCTTGAGTAAAGGGTGAGGGCTCTCGGCGGCGAGCAAGAGCACCGAGCCCGAGTAAAAAAGGAGGAAGTCTCGAGCCGGAGCGTTGTTGTTGTTTGGGGGCCGGTTTTGGCGGAACCCCAAAACGCCTGAGCGTGAGCCTCAATTTCAGAGGAAATGCAGCCGGCGCCTCGGCGAGAGCGCCAGGGCGAATATAGGGGGTCCAACAATAATAATTGTTTAGTAATTAAGGTTCAACAACAACAACAACAACAACAACAACAACAACAGCAGCAGCAGCAGCAGCAGCAACAACTGCGATAGTAATAACAACAAGGGCGACCGCCTTGGAGCATGAGAGAGGCTTCGCCTCCTTCCACCCCAAGCGCGTGGACGGGCCCCAGGTTGCTCTGGCGAGAAGCTGGCAGAGGTCTGGGAGGATGCCTCAGGAAAAACTCAAACGAGCACGTACTCAGTCTCTGGACCAGGGGCTGAACGTCGTCAGGCAGGCAGCCCCACCTCCAGGCTTCCCGAGCTGGGCACTCGAAGTGCCTGTGGAAGAGGGCCCCCCTGGCCCCGCAGAGCAAGCAAGCCGCAGGTAAGTGCAGGCCATGCTAGCTGGGCCTGTGCCAGCACCCGCGGGAACCAATAACAAGCCCTCTGAGGGCAATTTGCTCCCTGGCCCCCCAGCCCCCCCCCAGAGCCCACAGCAGATCCGCCCTCCCTTCCCGGGGCAACACTACTCTGCAACAGCTCGTTGAGAGACCACCAAACAACGTCTCCCTTCCAGCATTTGTCTTGACCCATCCTAGCAAGGCCGCCAGCATCGGCCGCGCCTGGTCGCGAACCTGGCTCTCCTAGCTAAGGAGGCAGGCGATGTATCACCAAAGCTCCACTCCACCCCCAACAGCTCAACCATCCTCCACGGATCAAGGAAACTAAAGCCTACGCGGGAGCACGTCAGGATTGAATTAGTTGTTTGTCCTAAACGGTTGGACCCCGCCCTCCCCAGTCGGCTTGGGTTTTCCTCTCCCTGCTCCTGCCTCTGCTCGCCCTTCCTTTTCCCTCTCTCCCGCTCAAGCCTTCGGGGCTCAAAGCCCTGGAGCCGACCTCAGGAGGTCTGGGCGCCCGCGGCGCCCGGAAGCGTGCGTGCCATGGCTGCCCGGCGCCCTGCGCTGGCAGGTGCGGCCCGCGGGCTGGCCGCGCTGGTCACCAGCGCCGCCGCCTGCGACTGGCGCGGGCCCCTCAGCTCCGCTGTCGCCCGCGCCAGTTGGGGCCACCCGGCTGCGGCCCAGGAGGCCCCGTTCGGGTACACCGTGCCGTACTACGACGACTCCGAGTACGGCACGGAGATCGGCGAGCCCGAGGAGGAGGGCGGAGATGCAGGCAGCCCCCAGGCGCCGCCCGACAGTGGGCCGCCGGGAGCGCCGCCCCCGCCCCCAGCCCAGGCCGCCGGAGGAGTCGACAACAGCAGCGACCCCCCCAAGGACCCGGGCAGCGAGGAGTCTTGGGTGGGCGGCTGGGGTGTCTGGGCGCTGGGATTGAAGCCCCTACGCGCGGGCAACTGGGCCTGGCGCCTGAGTGGCATGGGCGGAGTCGCCTACGAGAAGCTCGACAGTCTTGGGAGCGCCTTCTCCACCCATGCCGAGACGGGCTGGCTGACCAAGGATGGTGGGTGGTTCTTCTATGCTCTCGAGAAGCTGGGCCTGACGGTCTTCGGGGCCGCTTGGCCTGCCGTGGCATGGACGTTCATCCTCTTGGCTTTCCTGGCAGTGCTGGCTTTCCTCACCCACATCTGTCGTGCCCTGCTGGCCCCATGCGCAGCCGCCCTCTGGCTGATCGGTCTACTGGCGCGGTGCACTAAGTGCCGCCGGCGAGAGCCTGGCGATGCAGCTGCCGAAAGGTACCTGCCGCCGGCTCCGCCTGCCCTCACCCAGATCAATTGGACGGGGCCAGAGACCGGACCAGCCACGACCACGGAGTACTACAGCAAGAAGGTGAAGGGTCGTGGGACTGGGAGGCGGCCTAACGATGTGCTGATCAAGATCGACGACCACGTGGCCCGGCTGAAGATCGACCTTTCGGAGCCCAAGCGGATCGACCGGAAGGGGCTCTGGGTAGACTACCTGGGCGTGAAGGGGGCCAGCTCACGCGCACTCCGTCAGAAACTGGAGTCGCTCGAGGGCCGTTCCATTCACCTGTGTCGCAACCTAGCCTGTAGAGATCAACCTGGAGAAGTTCATTGTAAAGAGTACGCTGCCTTGGACTCCGAGGCGATCGTGGACATCGGCTCCCACGCCAGGTTCACCTCCTGCCGGGGCGTCTTCTTGCTCTGGCGGACCGTCGCCGACCTGGGGAGAGCCATCTGGAAAGTGATCGTGTTCCTTTACTGCATCCTTTACTGCGGTTGCTCCTTCTGCTGCCGGCGACGCCGCCGTCGCAAGACAGGCGCTGCGGAGCCAGGCGTTGCAGGGAGCATCGCAGAAGTTTTGGATCAGGAGTCAGAGTCGGAGGTGGAGGCCGAGGACAGGCCATGTGAAGCTGTTCGGGTGGGTATCGTTCTACGTGGCGGCGCTCGCCCCTTGGCACCCGACGGTTGCAGGGACGCCGCGGAGGCAGAGCCGACCACCCTGCTCTTCGAAGACGGGCAGGCTTCAGACCTCCCGCCACCCAGCGACGGGCGGAATTCGTTCGCCCATCTCTGCGCACATCATGCCCAGGTTTACCGAGCATCTCGATATCGTGACAAATGCTCGCAAGTGACTTGTTACCGCCAGGCGGTTGGCAACGCAGAGGGCGTACCACTATGTCTTCTTCATCTGGGTGGAGAAGCAGGTCGAGCAGCGCAGGCAGCCGCAGCCGTCCCGGGCCGCGGATTCCTCTCGAGCTTGGGCTTGCGGCGTCGGACGGTTCGCAGCCGCAGCCCACGGGCGCGCGAGCAGGGCGTCCCAGTCAACGCAGCTCCCCCCGCAGACGGAGTACGGGGACCGGATGGCCATCGCGGACACGCAGCCCCTGGGCAGCACCGACGAGAGGCATCAGCTTCGCCGCGAGGTCCGCCTGTTGGTGTCAGGTTCGAAGCGCCGCCTTCTCCGAGGGTGCCCCTCCCGCGAGACGCCAGCCCCGCCCCCGACGAGGAGATTGAGCAGGGTGACCCTCTCGTACTGCGTGTGCGAGTCCACTGGGCCGCCGGCCCGCAATGGGTTATCTTCTTGGGGAAGTCCCGTCCAGGGGAGGGCCCACCGGAGATGGCAGCACGACTGTAGTAGACGTGGAGGAGCCGCACTGCAAAGACTACTCGGCGGAAGGCCAGGAGAACGTCTGCTTCACCCTCAAGACCGCGGGGATCGAGTACGCCCCCGTCGCCAGCGACCAGGGAAGGCCCCCCGCAGGCTACCTGGAGGAGCTCTTGTATCACCCACCACTCGGGGCCGAGGAGATGGGGATCGGTGTGCACGGCGTCGTCGTGAGCAGCACCCCGTGGGAGAAGCTGCGTCCTTGGAACGGGGTCCCCGTCGGCGGGAAGACCAAGCGTATCGGCCGCCCTCAGTGGGCTCAGCTTCGGGCCCGCGGGGACTTGCTCGTGTACCGGCATCCAGCGGGCACCTCAGGCGACGCCCCCGGAGTACCGCAGCCCACCTCCGACGAGCTGGACGCGCAGCTCAAGAAGCATTGGGCGAGGCTTGATCGCAGCAGTTCCCCCAAGCCCCCATTCGGCGTCGGGTGGGGCCTGGGCGAGGAGGGTGGTCTGGCCTCCTCAGCCCCTCGGCGCTCTTCACGCAGCCCGGCGGGGAAGGACCACGAAGAGGAGAACACCGGGGAGGCCATGCTGGGGCTGTACCTCGCCGCTCACGAAGAAGGATCGGACGACGCCTCCGCGCAGCAGAGCGTGGCGGCAGGATACGACGAGGACATCACCGTGGTCTTGGAGCATCTCATCAAGTACACCAAGCGTCTCATGCGCAGCAGCGGGACCGAGGAACGGACAAAGTACCAGGCGCACATCGACAGGTGGGAAAGAAAGTTGGAGCGGGCTCGAGCCGAAAAAGATGAAGGGGTGAACCCACCCCTCGCTAGTGGCCTCTTGAAGCTAGACACCGAGCGCAAGCCCGATGCCAGCCAAGAGCCCGGCCCACCTGGAGTTCCCCCTGGGCTGGACGCCGCCACGAGCGCTCCGCCATTGCCGCCGCCGGCTACCCCGCCTGGCGTGCGCGTGCCGGGAGCGACTCGTTTGTCTCCGCCAGGTTTGATGCCCGGCCTTGTACCGAACCTCGGGCAGATGTTCACTAACAGGAGCGCTTATGGCCACGGAGGACTGGTTAAAACCCCAGGACAGCCAGATCGTAGGTACGCCGCAGGAGCCGGAGAAGGTGAACCCTCAGCCGCTTTCTCCACCTACGCGCAAGTCCTCCAGAACGGTCAAGAACAGCAGCACCTGGACAACATGCGGCTGCTGCAGGCGGTGGACAGCCTCCGCAGGTCCGGCGAGGAAGAGAAAGTAGCGCAGCGGGGCACCCTCGGCGCCATCGGACGGGCCGAGGAGCTGGACGTGTACCTGGCGCGGGGCTGCGACACCCTCGACGTAGAGGTCTGCGGTACCCTGACCGGGCGGGAGTTGTTCCATGGCCTCAAGCGCGCCTGCGAGCACGCGAAGCACGTGATGCAGGCGGCGAACTGGCCGACGACGGTGACGAACAGGATGGCGCACGGCATCGCCGCATTCTGTTGGGGGGGGCGGGACCACAAGGATCTGGCCGAGTGGTCGATCTCCGTGGCTGATTTTCCCCATTGCAAAGCAGAGGTGTTCGACGCCTACACCATGCCCACCACGTGCAAGCTCGAGCCGCGCCCCCGGCACCCGGTCGTCTTCTCTCAGTGGGTGAGGCAGGCCGAGAACGCCATCACCGTCTTCGGGCTGGTCTACGGGCGGATGCACGAGCCCGAGCGACGCCGAGCCCTGGAGACCCTCCGCCTTGCCTACGAGGAGGACGACGTGGCCTTCCCAGCAGACTATGTGTACAGCCTTTGGGAGGAGCTTGCTGCAACCTGGTGCGAGCAGCTTCGGGAAAAGCGAAGGGAGGCGTGCCGCATCCTGGGGCTCACCAACCCGCGCCGGGAGGACATCAAAACCATCGCCCTCGCCCCTACAGGACCGTCTGGGAGCGCGTGGCTGACATTCCCGAACGTGTACGACCTCGACGCACCGGACGGGTACTACCAGGTGGTGTGCGTCCCTCGCCAGGCCCGGCGGCTGCAGAGGTTCCTTCATCAGAACCTCCACGCCGGCCCCTCGAGGACCCCCAAGGCTGGGAAGGCTGACGAACACACCCCAGCAGATCAGGAGGCGCCCACCGGAGCTGGCCCAGGCACTGGAAAGGCAGGGGCCGCCGTCAAGAAGGCTGCTGCTAAGAAGCGGCCCGCCGCCCGGGCGTACCCAGCAGGGAAGGCGCTGACGTCCAGCGAGATCGGGCGCTCAGTTAAGCATGCCCCCCGGGACAAGAACGGGAAGGTCCTCTGCTGGGACGCCTGCACCTGGGCTGGCTGCCCCAAGGCGGCAGGGACTTGCGCCCACTCCCACGAAGCCATCAAGGGGCTTGGCAGCCTGGACTGGACCGTGCAGGCGCAGCTCATCAGGCGCGGCGGCCTGAAGTCTGGTGCTAAGGTCGACCCCACCTCGGTCGACGGGCGGGTGGCTCAGCTCAGGGCCCAGGCCAAGGCCGAAGCGGACAGCAAAAGAGCTGGGGGAGGCGCCGGAGAAGGTCCCGGGGCCCCTGCGGGGGGCAGCCGAGCGGGAGGCTCGCCGGCTGTTTGGTCCCCCCCAGCTGCCTTCGACGAGATTCAGACCACCGCCCTCGAGGAGGAGCTCAGGCAAGCCGTCCAGGGCCCCGAGGAGGACTGGTTGCTGGACGCCCACGCCAACGCGCCCGCGGTGGAGGGGACCAGTGAGACGACTCATCCCGCTGCTCTCGAAAGATGGAACATCATTGAGAAGATCCTGGAGAGCGGGACCATCGCGACGCTGGGCGACATCAGCGACTACTTGCATTCACACGCCCTGGCCAGGCTTGCACGCGCCAGCTCAGAAGGCATCTCCCTGAGCTTGGAGGAAGTACTGCTGGAGGCGACTCGGGACGGGGGGCCAACCCTCGCCGAGGAAGCCGGTCGGGCCCTCGACAGGCTGGGATCAAAGGCGGGGAGGAGCAGCACTCAGGACCTCAGTATTGGAGGAGCCTCCTGGGACGAGGAGGCTGGAGTTGGCCGCGGGAAGCTCACGGTGCAAGACCAAGAATGGGACTATCTCGACTTCCAGGACGAGCTTCAGCCCGACGAAGAGATGAGAACCCGGCTCGGCCTCAAGGAAGGCGACGCAGAGCTCAGGCAGTGTCTGGTGCTCCACATCGCGGCCGCCCTGCTTTGGGGGGATAAGGAGCCTGATGCGCCGGCCGTGAAGGCCCTGGCTGCTCAGCTCCGCCGCGAGTTGTGGGATGGAGCCACCACCGCCTCCGCCGCATTGGGGGATGCACCTCCCTTCGTCTCACCACGTGAAGCCGAGCTCCGGATGCACTGCCACGATGTCCAGCACCCGCACCACGACAAGGACTTCAGGTGCATCTCGGTCTTCCCCCTGAGTGCCCTCAACACAACCACCGTCCGGGTCTGGAGGATCAACCACTGGAACCAGCTCGAGATCGACTCCGTCCTGCCGACGCAGACCAGCGAGAGGGAAGTCCACGTCATGATCCACCGAGGGCACATGCGGGTGCTCAAGCCACCGGTCATCGGCGGCCAGAGTCCCAACAAGCGAGGCCGGGCATTTGGGGAGATCCTCAAGACCTGGACGCTAGCTGGGAAACCCGTCCGCGAGCTACTCACAGTCGGCTGGGAGATGTACCTGGAGTCAGAGGAGGTCGCGGGGCCCGTGATCCCGAGCCGGCCCCCGCCCTGCCTGCACTGCAAACGTATGCAGCAGGCTCAGCTCCCAACGCGGGAGGGCGCAGTCGGGAACCGGGAGCTCGAGGAGGAGGACTTCTCCGGCCTCGCACCGCTCCTGCGCAGACCCGCCTTCGCGTGGGGCATCCGCACTCGCGAGATCTTCGCAGGGACAGGGAACTGGACCAAGGCGATGCGAGAAGCTGGACTCCAGACGGCCCCATCTGTCGAGTATTTCCAGGACCCCCTGGCCCAGACCGGGCCCCAGGAGGAGCACGACATCCTCGATCCCCAAGTGCGAGAGAGGCTCCTCCTCGACGCTGGGGCAGCGCCAGGCCCCGACGAGGCGAACGTCTACCAGTTGGCCCCCCCGTGCACAACCCACTCAGCCTGGTGCCTCAAGAACGGCGGGACCCGCACGTTTGAGCACCCGGACGGCGACGGGACGGTCCAGGCGGAGATCGACAGCAACATCTTGACCGACTTCGCCGCCGACCTCTGCGAGCGCCTCGACGCCAACGATCGAGAGTGGATGCTCGAGAACACGGCCAGCGATGGACGCTACCCGAAGATCTGGGACAGGGCCAGGATCAAGCAGCTGCAGAAGCGCACAGGAGCACGGATTATCTCCGTCGCTATGTGCGAATGGGGGCTAGGGCCCCCAGAGGAGCCTGCGAAACGGCACCGCAAGCTGACGTTCTGGATGGTCTCGAAGGGCCTCTACCCCTGGGCGCTCTCTCTGGCGAGGCGCTGCACCAACCAGCACGAACACGTCGCCCTGGAAGGGCCTCTCCCCTACGACCTGACCCAGGCCCAGATCGACCACTACAACTCCTCCAAGCTCTCGCTCAGTCAGCACGAGCAGAAGGACATCCTGAGCCTGACCAACCGACTAGCCCTGGCAGGTGTGCAGGCTCAGGGTCTCGCCGCAGATACCAAGACCCTGGAAACCCCACAGCTCGGACCCGAGCTGCTGCGCCCACTGAACGACCTCGTCGGCAAGCTGGGGCCCGTGAACTTCCACTGGAGCCGGGTCGAACCACGCACCGGGAAGGCCTGCGAGGACCTCCCGGAGGGCGCCGTGGCCTTGTACTTTGGACGTGATCGAGCCAACAGTTTCGTGGCCAAGATCTCACACCGGTCGCCCCCGTGCCTGCACGGGGGCGGGCGCGTCCTCAGCGGAGCTCCCCCACTGGCCAAGGCACTGCGGGAGGAGTTGAGCATCCTCGGCTTCCAGGTCGGTCAGCGTGGACTACGTCGCACCCGCTACGCCGGCCAGTACCCGACGAGGCTGTGCGCTGCCTGGGCCGAGGTCGTCAAGGCCGCGGGAGCGGGGACCTCCCCCGCGAAGCTCCTGAAGAAGCTTGAGCCCATCGTCACGACGAGGGCCGGAGACAAAATGGCGGCGGGAGCCGGTGACGGGGTTCACCTGGCGGAACCCCCCCCTCCTTTTCGCTTCCAGGACGGGCCAGTCACGGAGAAGGAGGCGGAGGAGGACCATCCAGCTGAGCTCAGAGGATGGCAATGCGCGAACAGAGGCAAGAAGAGAGGAGGGTGGAAACGCAACAAGGCGAGAAAGAGGGATCCCGACCGAGGAGCACCACCACCGGGCCCTGGAGGAGATGGCGGAGACGACGAACCTGGGGGAGACGAAGGAGAAGGAGAGGAGGAAGAGGAAGAGAAGGAGCCGCCCAGGAGGGTCAAGAAGTCCAGGCAAGCCGAGCAGCAAGCCGATGAGCCAGTCAGGGTGATCCTTCCACAGCGTGGAGATCGATGGATACCAATCCCGGGGGCCCCCATGTACGCGCACGAGCTCCAGAGCGTCCTCATAACCTGCAGATGGCTGCGCGACGACGTCCTCAGCCCCGAGGAGCTTCGCCTGTTCGTCTACACCGACGAGGGGGACACCGCAGGAGCCGAGGGGCCTCCCTTAGAAGACGACGATCGTGTCGAGCCCGGGGAACGCCTGATCCTGTGGATCGGGAAAGAGGACATCGGGAACTGGGCAGCCTGGGCGCCGCGCTGGATCAAGAGGGCCGCGGACGAGGAGCGCGAGGAGGCGCCGTGGCACCGCAGCGAGGCCACCCCCGCATCCCACCGCAGCGTCACGCTGAGGATCGCCGACCGCGTCAGCTCCCAGGGCTTTGGCAGCCCAGAGCTCGGCGCTGTCTGGAACAGGCGGGCCCCCCCGCCGCACTCAGGAGGGAGGCGTTTCCAGCAGGCTGCCGCCCAAGCCCTCCAGAGACAAAGCCGCGAGGCGCCCGCTGGAGGGTCCAGCAGCGGAGGCAGCTCAGCCGACAGCATCAAGCTGGAGAGCATAAGGAGGAAGCTCGAAGCTGCCAAGGCCGCCGAGGTAGGTGTCCTGGAGGAGGAGGAGAAGCGCATCAAGGAGCTGCAAATACAGCTGGCAGAGGCTAAGGAGCGCCGTCGGGCCCGTCGTGCGAGGGATGCCGGCAAGCGCGAAGCAGAGCAAGCGCGAGCCGGGCATCCCCGCCGGGCCAGCTCAGAACCCCCCAGCGGGCAAGGCGCGGCCACCCCTCTCGATCCAGCCTGGGAGGACGAGACCCCGCTGCCCTCAGCCATCCTGGATGGGGAGAACAAGTGCCACGAAGCGGAGTGCATCTTGAATAACCTGCTCGGGGTTCCAGCTGACGATCCCACGGGACCTGATCGGAGGAGGAGAGCGCGGGAGCTCCTGATCGAGGGCATCAGCTCCATGTTCGAGGACCTACCGCGGAGCTGGACCGGCACCCCCTACGAGGAGCAAGGCGAGATCGCGAGCGAGTACGTTGACATCCTCGAGAAGCTGACCCGCAAGATGGTGAAAGCAGGGGAGCTGGACGACACCCCCGCAAAGAAGCGCCAGAGAATCGTGTACGAGAAGGCGGAGGAGGAACCCACGAGCGACGACGAGGACGCCGACGAGAGCTCAGAAGACGAGGTGGTGGAGAAGCCGCACGCGAGGACCGAGGAGGGAATAGACCCCCCCCTCCCAGAGGGTCCAGATCCCCTGAGCCTCTGGCCCGGGCAAGCGGAGGTGGCCAGGCGGAGCAGGGAGGAGACTTTCCAGAGCTCTCCTGGGGCCAGCGGCAGCGGAGGCCCCGTCCCCGCCGCAGGCGCAGAGCTACCGCCGAGTGCACCTCCACCGCCCGAGGTACTGGAGACTCCCTCAGACCCAGCCCAGCATCGGAAGAGCAGACTCCCCGCCACGATCCCCCAGAAGGCCGCACCAACGAGGAGAAGCCGCTCGGCCATGACAGTCGTGGAAGCAGCCAGGCGTGCCGCAGGCAGGTCGACGACCTCCAGCGGAGACCCCCCCACTGGGGGGGCCGACGCCGGCAGCGCAGGGACGTCCGGAGAAAAGCTCACACTCAGGCCCAAGCCGAGATCACTGGGTGCCCAGCTGCGCGCCACCTCCAAGGGAAAGCCATCGCAGCCCAGACCCCGCCAAGATGATCCAGCCAGGCCGCTCGTGCCCCCGGATCACGCAGTCAGGCCCCTGGTGAGACCTCCAGGGTGGCGCCCGCTTCTCCCTGGGCAACTCGCCCGGCCGCCGGGGATGCCGCCGATGATGCCGCCCCCTTGGCCATCCCCTCCGCGGGGAGGCCGCTGTGGGGGACCCCCTTTAGGGGAGGCGCCGGCGGCGCCGAGCGGTGGGAGGGCACAGGAGGAGGCGCGCGACTACGTCAAGTGGTGCGCGGACCACCCCACCTTCCAGCCCGAGAAGGTGCCAGAGGTCGTGAAGCGGGGCAACTCACTCCTCCGCCTCGCCGGCAGCATCGAGAGGGCTGCCGAGTTGCTGAAGCACGCGCAGGAGGAGGTCCATGGGAACCCGCTGGGCGGAGTACTTCAAGAAGACGTGCAGAAGTCCTTGGACCCGCACCACGCCGCCTACCTCCGGGCTATGGCCACCGGGGGAGTACCCGTGCGACGCACGGAGGAGCGGACGCGCACGCAGGCCAAGTCGCACTCCTCGGCGGTGGACCACGCGCTGGAGATGTTCGAGAAGGCCTGGAAGGACAGCCGCTACGGCGTTGTCCTCTGGGCCTCGGACGAGGTCGAGGACGTGCTCGCCGCCTCGGCACTGGTCGAGTCGCCCAGCGGGAGGGCCCCCAAAATGTTGCCGGATCGGACCATCTCGAAAGAGGGCCGGCCGATCCACGACATGCGGGCGGCCAACGCCTTCTCCCCGAAGGAGCAGCACCCGCCAGCGAAGCAGCCCCTCCACAGGGGGCTTGCGAGGCTCAGCCTCTGGTGGGGGGCGAGGCACCCGGGCGTCCAGCAGGTGGTGGCGAAGCGCGACGTGGCCAGGGCCTTCAAGTGGCACCACCTGGAGCCAGCTGCCGTGCCAGAGTTCGGGACGACGCTCCCGGGCAAGGAGGTCGGGGTGCCAGGGCGAGTTATCCTGATCCACGGCGTGCTGGTCTTCGGCTGGGCCGGCAGCCCGGGCGAGTACATGGCGTTCGCCTGGGCGGCCAAGAGCGAGCACGAGAGGAGGAAGCCGCCGGCGCCCAGGATCAACGATACCGTCAGGTACGCCTCCAAGTGGCTCATGGACGACGGGGTCGTCCTCGAGCCGCTGGTGGGCCTCCGACCCTGGCTCTCGGCCGAGGAGCTCGACGGGGCCATGAAGCGAGTCTGGGGCCCGGACGCCGTTAACGAGGAGAAACTGGACGTCGAGGGGGAGTTCGCGGCAGAGCAGTTGATCTGGGGCCTCCACATGAATTTCGACACGAAGGTGGTCAGGCTCCCAGAACCCAAATGCATCAAAGCTCAGTACCTGCTCGCCCTCCCGGAGCTCAGGGGATCCAGGCGGGCCCAGCTGAAGGTCGCCCAAGAGCTGCGAGGCTGCGCCCAGTTCTGGGCGCCAGCACAGCCAGCACTCCGCCCCGAGCTTCCCGCCCTGGACCGACTCCTCAGCAGCGGGACGAGCTGGGCAGAACCGAAGGGTACGCCTGAGGAAGTCGAGCTCGCCTGGGAGGAGTGGGACGCGTCAGTGGGGTTTCTGAGGATGCTCTTCGATGTCCCGGAGGCCTGGAGCACGACCTTCCAGGCCAGCTTCACGCAGGCCCTGTCGGTGCGCGAACGCCTCGCCTTGCCAGGGACAGCACGTACCACAAGGTGGACGGGCGGAGACGCTACCACCTCCTCGATCGGTGCCATCGACTGGGGGAGCGCGACTGCAGGGGAGGCCGCGCCGACGCCGGAAGACATGGCCACGGACGCCGGACCACTGCTCGAGGCCCTGAGTCACGCGGTCAGAGGCGAGAGTGGCGAGGAAGGCTGGATCATAGCGGTGGTCGAGCTGCTGGCGGTGGTCGCGTTGGCCACGAAGCAGGGCTCGAAGTGGGAAGGCGAGCTGGTATTTTACGTCACGGACAACCAGAATGTGAAGGCCTGGCTCACCAAGAGAAGCCCCAAGAACGCCCTGGCCCGCCACCTGATACGTCTGGTGGAAAGGATCGAAGCCATGCACGGATGCCGCATCGTCTCGTTCTTCGTGAGGACCTACCATAATGAAGTGGCCGACTGGCTTACCCACGCTGGCCACCTCAGGATGGACGCGCCTAGAGCCCCCCGCTGCCTGGGGCCAGATACTGGAGGACACCAAGGAGCGCCTTCTCAGGCTCCCTGGAGAGACGGGCCCCGTGGCCGAGGCTGCCCTTCGACACCGAGCACTTCAGCGAGGACATGGACTGCCGAGAGCTCTCCCGCTCCGCGGGAAGCTGGGTCGAGAAGTGGGGAGCCTTATCAACCCGTACACGAAGGCCTTCAAGCGCCTCGGGGGATCGGAGCCCGAGGAGAACCAGAAGGTGGGATGGCTCATGGCGTCGCTGTCCCTGGACCCCAAGGGCCGAGAGATGGAGGCTTTCCTCGTCGCAGCAACTCAGGAGAGCCCTGAAGTGGTGGTCGTGGATGCCCCAACCGGGGTCGACACAGCCAGGTTCGAGAAGGCACTTAAGCAGCTGGGCTACATGGTCTCGAAGTTCGAGGTGGTCTGCACGCACCACGGGGACGCCACGACGAGGACCAGGCGGGTGCTCGCGGGCGGACGTCGGAAAGCTGGGGTGGGCCTGGCGTGCATTAACATGCCGCCGGCCTGCTCCCGAGCTGCCAGCGTCAAGCCCCTCCTGGACAAGGGAAAGGACCACCTGTGGCTCGATCAACAAGGCGAGGTGTCATGGGACCCCCGCATCCAGTCCACCAGCGACCCCCTCCTCCTCAAGCCGGTCGGGCACCTCAAGAAGGATGGAGCGAAGCACCTGATCTACAGCGAGGAGGGGCCGGTGGGCACGATCCGCTGGCCTGGGGCGGAGCTCCAAGGACCCGGGGCGACGCTCCTCCGTGTCACCGGAGGGGGCGGAGGCACGGTCCGCGCCCTGACGCCCCAAGAGGTTTGGCGAGTGCAGGGAGGGACCAACGACGAGTGGACCCACTTGCGCGCCCAGGGCTTCACCGAGGACGAACTCCTCAAGGGCGCCGCCAGGGCGCTCCCGCCGAGGACCGCGGAGGCAGTGCTGACCGCGGTGACAGAGGCTCTCGACAGCACCAGCACGCAGCGGGCCGGGGTGCGCCATGACCCAGAGGAGCAAGCTGCGTGGGAGGCCACCAAGCGCTGGTTCCGCGCCTGGGCCCAGGCACCGGATCAGCCCGCCTTGGCACTGGCAGCAGAGGACGAGGCGAGGGCCGGAGGAGCGCTCACCGACGAGATGCACAAGAACCGCCGGCGCGCCCAAGCAGCCCGCTTCAAGATGATCGACGAGGACACGCTCATCGGGCCCCGGGGGGCCCCAGCCGCCGAGAAGGTCAAGCTGGATAAAAGCGTGACACGCTCGAAAAGTCCTCGCAAAAAGAGCCCTCGGCGTGCCAAAGAGATGCCAGCCACCGACTTGGTGAGGCCGCAAGCGCTGGGCGTGGCTCGGAAGACCAACTACCCCGGGAAGGAGCTCGCCCCCGCCAGCCGCGCTGAGCCTGGCGGAGCCAACTACGCCGGCTGGTTCGCGCAGCAGAAGATGGAGGCCATGCTGCAGAAACTCAGTGAAGGCACAAGGGCGGGCTACGAGGGGGGATGGCGGCTCTGGGTTGCCGTGCGCCAGGCGCAGGGGCTCAGCCCTTGGCTCCCAGGACGTGATCGTGAGGAGCGCCTGGCCGACGAAGAGGCGCTCATCAACTTCGCCGTCCTCTTAGCGCGGGTCGTCGGGAGGACCGAGGGGACCATCAAGCAGAAGCTCTTCGCGGTGCGCTACGCCCACCTGGTGGCCGGCTATTCGGACCCCCTGCTCCACAGAGGCCGCCTCTGGAGCACGCTGGCAGGGCTGAAACGCTGGCAGGGGCCCGAGACCAAGCGGAAGAAGCCCGTCACGCCAGCCATGCTCGAATGGCTCCGCAGCTTTCTCCAGCAGGAGGCCAAGCTCCCCGAGGAGGATGCCGTGGTCATCTGGGCGGCCATCGTGACAGCGTTTTTCTTCCTCCTGAGGGCCTCAGAGTACCTCCTCCAGGACGGGCGCTCGTGGTCCTTCGAGCGCGTGCTGCACGGGGAGGACGTGGAGCCCAAGAAGGAGGGGAGGCGCGTGGCCAGCTTCCAGGACGCCGACGAGATGGTGATCTACATCAAGGGCAGCAAGACGGACCAGCTCAACGTCGGGACGGTGAGGAACCACTACCGCGCCGGCACATCGCTCTGCCCGATCGCGGCGATGGAGCGGCTCCAGGCTCACCATCCTCAGCGGATAAAGGGCACCGAGGAACGGCTGCCCCTTTTCCGCTGGGCGTCAGGTACACCGATCCGCAGGGCAGAGGTGCAGCACTTCCTGACGGTCGCGGGGCTGGCCGCCGGCCTCTCCAGGGAAGAGATCGGCAGCCACTCCCTGAGGATCGGCGGGGCAACTGCAATGTACCACGTGACCGAGGACCTCTCCCGAGTGCGCCGATTCGGGCGCTGGCAGTCGGACGCGTTCCACGGCTACCTGTGGGAGTCGCACGAGCCGATGAAGGGCATCTCCGGCAAGATGGCCAGGGACAACTCCTCGTTGACCAACCCGGCGAAGGACAGCGCCCCCAGCAGAGCTGCCGCCGGCGCCGAGAGCGCCAGGCGCGAGAGCCCATGAGAGGCCGCAGCGGGCGCCGCCGGTGCTTACGCACCTGGCGTGCGCCCAACCCAAGCCGCCGGCTTCACGCCGTGCGTGCTTGGGCGCAGCCACCAGCCACCTGCCCCGCCGGCGAGTAGCCGCGCGCTCGCAGGGTACACCCGCCCGTGCTTTCAGCACTGGCTAATACCTCACGGCAAAAACATGCTGCGGGTCCGTCCATCAGGGCCCCACTAGTGCCTGGGATACTGTGGGTCCCCTTGCAGCCCTGGACGAGGATCACGCTGGAACCCGCCTGGCACGCCGGCTCTCTATACCAAGCCTGGGCGTGCCAGGCATACTGGCGCCAGCTGTGCTACAGTAGCTGGCAGTCTGACGGCCCGGGTGGCCGCAGCGCTCGAATTCATGCGCAGGCGCGGGCCCGCACCCCAGCGCCGGCCCGGGGAACCCCCTCTGTCAGGGGCCGGACCCTGCCCGCCCCGTGCACTTTGGGCACTTGTGGAGGCGGGGAGCCGGGAGATCTGGAGGCCGTGGCGCAGACGGGGACGCCAAGTGCCGGCCCGCGCCAAGCGCCAGCGGCAACACCCTCGGGCCTCAGCCCGAGGTCGGGCTCCGCCGGCAATCAAGGTACCGGCGCGAGCCCAAGGCCTAGCCTCACGGAGGACAGCCGCGCACGCCGGCATCAGTTGCCTGGCGGCAGTCGGCAGACAGAGGGCCAGTCGGGCCCTCACACGCGCGCCGGCGCACACGCCAGGCGATGCGTGACTCAGTGCCTAGACGGTGCCGGCAACACAACGCCTGGCACCCAGTTTTGGCGACGCCCATCAGGGCGCCCACACAGCACGCCGGCGCGTAGAACCCGCCAGGCGGCCAGTGTGCGGGGGCACTGGCAGCAGCACCCGTATTATAGAACAAAAGCGGCGTAGCCCGCTTCGCGTGGCGGAAGGAGGGACCCGCCTGGCGCGTCACCGCCGGCGGGAGGAGCGCGCGGCCAGCGCAGCAGCAAAATGGGGGGGGGCTGCACCGCTGCCGCCATCATCGTCATCGTCTCCTGAGGGCCCGCCTCAACCGCTTCGCGGCTGGCACGTCCCGCGGCCTTAAAGCAGGCCGCGCTTTCGCTAGCGCCGTACTGCGGGGGCGGGGTCTTAGTTGTTTGTCCTAAACGGTTGGACCCCGCCCTCCCCAGTCGGCTTGGGTTTTCCTCTCCCTGTTCCTGCCTCTGCTTGCCCTTCCTTTTCCCTCTCTCCCGCTCAAGCCTTCGGGGCTCAAAGCCCTCCCAGGGCCCAAAGGGGCCCTCTTTTGCCCACCCACCCTGGGCTTTGCCTCGGTGTCCTACGGCACCGGCGGCGTAGCCCGCTTCGCGTGGCGGAAGGAGGGACCCGCCTGGCGCGTCACCGCCGGCGGGAGGAGCGCGCGGCCAGCGCAGCAGCAAAATGGGGGGGGGCTGCACCGCTGCCGCCATCATCGCCATCGTCTCCTGAGGGCCCGCCTCAACCGCTTCGCGGCTGGCACGCCCCGCGGCCTTAAAGCAGGCCGCGCTTTCGCTAGCGCCGTACTGTGGGGGCGGGGTCGCCGCATCAGGGTCCCTGGCTTGGACCCACACGGTTTCTTCCCGCTGGCAATTTCCTGCCTTTTTTTCCACGGAGCGCAGCAAACGCAACATCCGAAAGACGTTTCTCCCGGATAACCTGAACATACGTCTCGATAGCATCTGGCACGATTGAAACCAGGGAGTCCGTTGCCTTGGCTTCCCAGGAACACGCGGCGGCCAAGTCAATGGAGGATCCTCTTGCGAGGCGGCCTTTCGCCCGGGGGGGCGACATTCTCAACTGTTTGAGCTTGCCGTTGGGCAGACCTTGAATGTTGCCCCCCCTACGGGGCCTTTTTATTCTTTCGTCTACGCAAATATTTTGGGAGAAGAAGGAGGGGCATAAGGGAGGGGACGATCGCGCCAAGCCATCACGCGCACGATTGCCCACTGCTCAGTCCAATCGGCTGCGTCCCTGAGTCGACACCCTCAAGAATGGTCCTGACAGCGACTGGAGTAGGAGAGGAAACGGAGGAACTGAGACTGGACAGTGGCGCTGTGTGTGCACCAATCCCCATATGGTCCCATCGACCACTTATACAACGAGGCCTAGCACAACGACACAAAGAAGGAAGACTCACAGTGGATACGAAGTCAAAGCCAACGCGGCGAGGTGGATGATAGAAAATATCCCCGGATCGAGCACACTGAACTGCAACTTGCGCGCGGGAACGCCTCAATGGAGTGAGACAGCAAAGCTAAGAGTTGCCCCCAAGCGCAATTGAGTGACTGATTTATGGACGAGGCTGTCCACAAGGCCAAGCCGCGTGGAGGCGGCAAGCCAAAGAGGGCAGCGCAAGCGAGCAGCGGCTCTCCAGAGGGAGCGGCCGACAAAACAGGGCGGCCTGTCCATGGCCCACCCCCGCATGCAGCCGGCGCATGCGCCAATTTTCCGCACGGGAGCGGCCACCCTGGCGCACATCGTGCCACGACCCTGGGAAAGGAGGACACGAGAGGGGACGGAGGGAAGGAGGGGAGAGGGACGACTGCGCGCTCTAGACGAGCGCCAGGGGCCTCCACAGCCGCCCACGGACCTGCCAGCTGGGATCCACAGATCGGCACCACGATCCGGAGGGAAGGGGAGGGCGAGGAGGCGGAGGACGGAGAAAAGGAGGGGATGGGGGCGACCGCAAACTCTAGTCGAGCGTTCGGGGCCTCAACAGCCGACCCCGAACCTGCCAGCTGGGATCCACAGATCGGCACCACGAGTCGGAGGGAGGGGGAGGGCGAGAAGGCCGAGGAGGCGGAGGACGGAGGAAAGGAGGGGAGGGGGGCGACTGCACACTCTAGTCGAGCGCTCGGGACATCCACAGCCGCCCACGGAACTGCCGGCTGGGATCCACAGATCGGGACCACGATTCGGAGAGGGGGGGGGGCGGAGGAGGAAGAGAGGGGAAGAAGGCGACTGCACGCTCAAGTCGAGCGTTCGGGGCGCCCACGGCCGCGGAAAAGACCTGCCGGCGAGGATCGACCGATCGGCACCACGGCCAAGAAACGAAAAGCGAATCGCACAAAACACCGATGTGTTTCAAGCCACCTTTCCGCCCCCAAGAGGTAGCTTGAAACCGTTTTTGGCCGATGCGCGGGTGAGAAGCTAAAGAAGCTAAGAAGTTGGCGAAGTCGGAGACGGAGTGCGTCCTGACAGGCGCTGGCGCTGCGGCCAGGGTGATGGCGCCACCAGCAGCGCGTGAGATATGCGCTTGCTGCGAGCAGAGCCTGGCGGCGAAGCTCAGACGCCGCCCGAAAGGAACGCGGCGGCTCCAGGAGCCGAAAGCTTGCCAGCGGCGCAGCTGGCGCGCCCAGCCGCGGCAGCCCCAGCTGCGAGGCCGCAGCGGCTGCGACCCGCGGGCGCGCCGCGCAATGTTCCACGAGGTCCTCCGCGCCCGCGCATCCGATGCAGCAGTGGGCGCGCCGCTGGAACCGCCGCGCGGTGACCCACACATTCCAATGTGAACACGCGCAGGCGGATAGCGCCCTCGGCGGCACGGCGCCCGCGACCACTGGGTAGGTCGCGAGAGCCCGATCCACCACCTCCTCCGTTGGAATGCCGCACTGCCAGCGCGCGAGTCGCCGGGCGAGGAACTCCCGGAGCGGGCCTGCCCTGTCAGGGGCAATCAGCTGCACGCACGTCCGCTGCCACCTCGCCTTCTGGACCGCTGGATCATCGGAGCCGATGGCCGCCGCGACGGCATCGCGCGACAGCTCGCGCGCGCGGGGGCCGCGGCGCGCCGCGCCCAGCTGCAGCAGGAAAGCCTTGTCGAACCAGCTAGCCCATGAACCCAAATGGGCAAGTGACTGCGCGGAGCACAAGCGTGTCTGACGCAATTTCTCCGCACTTGCCGCGACATTGAGCCCGCCATCAGCCGACGCTTCCCAACGGCAGACACGGCGCTTCGCAGCCAGGGGGCCGCGACGCCCAGGTCGGGGAGGCTGCCCGGGAAGCCGAGACGCAGGAGGCCGTGGAGGGCGGCAGGGGGCGCCCACGCATGGGGGCCAGGGCGCAGCGTCTGCAGAGCTCTCGCCTGGAGCCGCGGCCACCTGGGAGCGGCTCGCCCAGCTGTGCCAAGAAAGTCAGCGCGGAGAACGCGTAGACCCTGTCAGCGACGGCGCTGAGCCACACGCCGCCGCCGGCGCGCCCCCATGCCCGCGCTCGCTGCAAGCGCACGTCGCAGGCCGCAGTCCATCCATGCCCCCCGCGGGCTGGCCCCAGCAAGACACCGAGGTACTCGTCGCAGTGCGCAGACTTCAAGCCGCCCCCAGACGGCGCGCGGGCGAGCACTTCCAGGCTCGCCGCGGCGGGGTCCCCCAAGCGGAGCGGCATCCACACTGTCTACCCCAGTTTTTAGGCGGGGCCCAGATATGGCAGGACACTCGGCAAACATCGGCTCCAGGACGCGGGCTGCAGCGGGGCCGTCTGCCACCACAAGCGCGAGGTCGTCTGCGCAAGCCCGGCGGGTCGCGCTCGGGAGCGCCCGGCCGAATTGGCGGGGCCGCGGGTCGGCGGCCACCGCGAAGCGTAGCGGGGAGAGCGAACACCCCTGGCGCATCCCAGCCGCCACAGGGAAGCCCCCGTGCATTCCGCCGCCAACTGCAAGTTTGCACTGGTTGCTAAAGCACAGGGAACGCAGATAGCAGAGCACCCGCTGGGGGATGCCCGACTCCCCGAGCACGTCGAGCAAGAAGTCCTGGCCGACGCTCGGGAAGGCCGCCGCCACGTCAATGAAGACCGCGGCCCCGTCCTCCGCGGCGAGCGCCGCGGCTTGCATTGCCTCGTCCACATCGACGACGTTAGCCAACATCGAGCGCCCTCCCACGAAGCCCCGCTGCTCGGGGGAAATCCCAACGGCGAGCAGGGGCACCAACCTGCGGCGCACCACGCCGGCCAAAAGCCGGTTGTCGGCGCTCGCCATGCTGAGCGGCCGGGCGTCTGAAGGCGAGTGCTGCGGCGTGCCGCGGGCCATCCGCGGTGACCGTCTCGGGGATGAATACCATCAAGCTGTCGTTGTAGTATGGAAGATACCGTTGAATAGCGTCGGCCGCATCCGGGCTGGAGAGCTGCCCGTGCACCGCGAAAAGCACGCCGACGGCGAGCGCGCCCAGGCAAGCCCAAACGGCAAAAGGCACCCCGTCGGGGCTGGGCGCCGTGGCCAGAGCGTTCTTGAGGACCGCTTGCACGTCCTTTGGCCGCAGCCGCCACCGCTCGTCGTCCTCGCCCAGAAGTCGCGGCCCGCCGCGCGCCGCCCGGGCGCGCCGCCCTTCTCGAAGCCACCGCTGCCGGAGCGCACCGTCAAGGCGTTTCGCGCCGAGGACGCCTGACCAACGCGACCGGAGCGCAGCAGCCACGCCATCTGGACTGGCGCGCACCTCCCAGCTCGTAGAGAGGACAGCCTCGACGGCTCGCCCGCGCCCGGGGTCTACGCGCGCGAAAAGTCCCCAAACTCGGCCTCTTCTGACGGCCGCCTCTGGGATGGCGAGGGAAGGGTCTTCTTGGGAAGAACCGGCTGCGCTTGTCGAACAGCGCCACGAGGGGTGACCGCGGCGACCGTTGCGTGGCGGCCCCCACTTATGATACGCAACGCATGCAATTACGTAAGTATGTTATGTAATCCCACAGATATGTAGATTGCGCAACTAGAGAATAGAAGACACCAGCCCAAAGCAAACTGAAGCACAGCATAAACCAATTGATAACACATGTGAACCAAGTGATAACCATCGAGAACGGTCATGAACCATGGTTGGAAGAATTGGGTGCCTGTGGTTTCTTGTGCTGGTGGTACAGCGCACGCTGCCGCATGCTTGCCATAGCCAACACCATGTTTGTCCATCTTGTCGCGGTCCCCCTGGTGAGGTTCTCTGTCGGCCAGCCAAGCCAGCGGGTGAGGTCAGCCGTTGGCATCGCGATACCCTGCCGGAGATCGGCGCTGGCTGCGCACACCAAGTACATGGTCGAGCGTCGGGGCGAGCTGCTCTCCGCAGTGGTCGCAGGTGGTCGAGACCTCCTCGCCTTGGTTGGACTGCAGCAGGGCGTCCGAGACCACGCAGCCGCAGAAGACGGCAACGATGTGTGAGGCGAGGATTGGGTTAGCTTTCCGCGCTTCCTGCGCCGCGCGCGCGGCAGCAGCAGCTGGGAAGGGCACTCCAGCCGCCATGGGGCTCTCCCGCCGGCCCCGGCCCTGTAGGATTGCCCATTCGCGTGATCGGAGTATGAGTCGTAGCTCGTGGAGCTGTCGGTCTGCTCCGTCGGTGAGTCGAAGCTCTCCCGCTGGGCCTCTCCAGAAGCCGTCGTCGCTGCGCTCTGCTCCAAGCGATGCCAACCGCGCTCGGTAGGCGTGGAGTGGCCACCGCGCGTCGGTCTTGATCGTGATCTTGTCCCACAGCGCAAGTGCCCCAGGCCCCTGTCGACGTAGTCTGCAGCTCAGAAATTGCAGTGCTCGCCGGCACATGTGGCACCGTAGGTCGGCGCTGTGCCCCATTACTACTAGTCGAAGTAGTTCGGGAGCTGCCCGGGGCCAATTCCGCGGGGTCACAGCCTTTCGCGCTCGTTGTGTCTCCAATCCGCAGGCGTGCGAGGACACCACGCAACTCGAAGAGCTGCGGCGACCGCTGTTCAGGAGCGGCCCCTCCCGGCCCCCCACACGCAACGCCAGGGCACAGCATCACACGCAGATACGTCACATGGCGCACCCTGCCCGTCATTGCACTGAACTGCACAACACCCACATCGTCAAATTGCTGCACAATATATATATATATATATATAACCACTGGGATCTTAAAACGTATAACCACCACGATATACCAATAGCACAAGCGGAGTAGAAATAGCAGCCCAAGGGAGAACTGAGCTGCCAAGACACCACGAGTACCAATCAATTGAGCCAATATGATGCGTCGGTTGTGATAAAATTATAATGTAGGTCGTGGTCGTTGGTGTGTCGGTGGTTGTCGCGTGGTCGTTGGCGCCGGCGCTGCAATGCACGCTCCCGGATACGTGCCATAGCCAACACCATGGCGATCCATGTGGCGGTTGTTCTTCAAATGACGTCTTCCGTCGGGCAGCCCAGCCGGCGCGCGAGGTCCGCCGTCGGCGTCGCGATGCCTCGCCGCAGGTCGGCGTTGGCCGTGCATACCCAGCACATGTGGTCGAGGGTCGGAACGCGCTGCCCCCCACAGCGGTCGCACGCGGTCGAGACCTCCCCCCCCCGGATGGACTCCAGCAATGCGTCGGAGACCACACAACCGCACAGCAGCGCGGCGACGCGGGCGGCGAGGGTCGGGTTGTTCCCCCGCGCCTCCTGCGCCGCGCGGACCGCGGCGGCCAGGAAGGGCACTCCGGCTGCCATGGGGATCCCCCGTCGGCTCCGTCCCTGGAGGATGGCCCATTCATGGGATCGGAGTATCTGCCGTAGCTCGTGCAGTTGTCGGTCTGCTCTGTCGGTGAGGCGCACCTCCCTCCGCGGGCCTCTCCAGAAGCCGTCGTCGTCGCACCTCGTTGCTCCAAAAGAAGACAGGTGGGCACGATAGGCGTTGAGTGGCCCCTTGGTGTCGGCATTGAAAAAAGACTCTGCCCCAGAAAGCAAGCGCTCCTGGTCCATGCCGTCGTAGTCTGCAAGCCAGAAGTTGCAGTGCTCGCCGGCACAGATGGTAGCGCAAATCAGTACTGTGCCCCATCACAACCAATCGTAAATGTTCGGGAGCTGCTCGTGGCCATTTCCCTAATGTCACGGCCTTCCGTGCTCGTTGTAGGCGTTCTTGGATAGCAGTCTTTGTCGGCGGCGTGCGCGACAACGAGTTCCCAGCTCGACACCGGCAGCGCAATGGTGGCCGCCGCAATCGCGCGCAGTTGCATGCTCTGGGGTAGACACGCAATCCGTCTCATGCGCGCAAGGACCTCCTCGATCTTGCCTCGCCCCCAGCTTGTGAGCGTGGCCCTTTGCATAGCGAAATCGATACCAAGGCATTTCATCCTTTTGCCCTGCAAGTGGTGGTTGTCGCACTGGCGCGGAAGGATTGTGAAAGCCTGGTATTTGCTGGTGTTGGTGCGCAGCGCGGTGACGGACTCCAGCATGTCCCACTCCTCCTCGACGCTCCGTAGTTCGTCCTCGGTGGTCGTGGCCGCCGCGCGGTCGTCCGCAAAGGTGCAGAAGGTTGCTCGTGGGTACAGTGCAGCTTGTCGTCGTAGAAGCCCCATGAGCATGGCGGCCATCCCGAGCATTGCGGCTGGGCCCCCCCGAGGTACACTGTGCTGGACGCTGTGTCGCGTCCAGATTTGCACGATGCTGTCGGCGATCTTGGTCGGCACCCCAAGTCACTCCCTAATCTCGCCCACGATCCGCGGGAAAACCCGGTCGAAAGCAGAAGCGTAGTCCCACGATTTGACGTGAAGTTCGGTTTGTCTCTCTCGCAGCAAACGTCGCTCTTCCCCCGTGAGGTCACCGAGGTCGCCGTCTCTGTCGCCGTAGCGGTTTGCTGCTATAGTCTCCTCAATGAGCGAAAGGCAAGGCTCAATGAGGGACTAGAGGGTTCCCCCTTTGAGTCCGCCTCCCTGCGCGGGCAGGGAGGCGGGGCTGAGGTAGGTGGCCATTTGGTCTGCCCCCCACCTGTGCCAGGCGCGGACCACAGCGCTCGCGATTGCGACTGGGCGTAGTCGTGTCAGGCTCGGGAGCGCTGTGTCTGGGTCTTTCGGTAGGTGGACCTGGCGCCGCTGCAGCAGCTGCGTAGGCCATCCGTGCTCCTCGGCGTAGACGCAGAGGCCCACCAACTCCTCCAGTGCCACTTCTGGGAGAAGCATACGCTCCGAGGGAGCCCATTGGTCTGGTCCTGCTGCCGTGCCCCCGCGTAACATGCGGCGGAACTGCGGCGCCGCCGGCGGTGCCCAGTGGTCGAAGCTGCCAGAGGTTGCCGTTGCGTGTCGTGCCCAGTGGTCACGTTGCTCTTGTTCGTGTAGGACTTCTTGTCGTGCCTCCTCGATGTAGTCGTCGCAATGGTAGAAGTAACCGTCCGCGTCCTCATTCCGCAGGCGCGTCAGGACACCACGCAACTCGAAGAGCTGCGGCGACCGATGTTCAGGAGCGGCCCCTCCCGGCCCCACACTTAACGTCACATCATAGCATCACATGCAAATACGTAATATGGTGCACCCGGCCCGCCATTGCACTGAACTGCACAACAAACCCACGCCGCGAAATTTCCCAACACGCATACATGTAATACAAAATATAGAGCCACCATGATACTGCCCAAGACCATCTTTAGCGCGCGCTGCCTTCCCAAATTCACCGCGTGTTCCCGCACCCTCTGGAGCCCGCCTGCCGAGCGCAACTTAGGCGCGTAGGGGTTGTCGACCATGGCGGCCAGAGCGGGGTAGCGCTCCAAGCACCTGCTGATAGTGCCCAGGAAGCCGCCCTCCTCCGCGCGGGCGCATTTCACGGTGACCCCCAGGCAGTCCTCAGGAGCTTCGCGCTCGCGGCCGATTCTCTCAGCAACCGTCCGCATAGCTGTTTTCACCAAGCCCAGCCGGCGGATCGGGGCAGCCGCAGGCTCCTCTCGGAGGAGATCGCGGCACGCGAGCGTGACCCAGTGCTCCCCGCGCCTCGTGAATAGTGGCCGCCGCCAGCAGTGGGCGGGCAGACAGCCCTGCCCGCGGCGGCGTCCGCCTGCCGGCCGCCACGGCGCGATGATGGGACAGCCAAGGCACCCACTCCAACGCTGCCGAAAAGCAATTGCGATCTAACTGTTCCGAGGCATGTTGATTCTAATATATGCGGTCCAGCCTCGAGAGGGCGCTGCCGCTGCAATGGGTCATCGCTGGTTGGTATACTTCGCGCAGCCCTACTGGGCTCACCAGCCGCTGCCGATGGCGTTCCTCGGCCTGGTCGCGGGCCCCGGAGGCGGCGCCCGTGGCTACGGTGGTGCGGTCTGCTGGCTTGGCATCCCAGTTGAAGTCCCCAGCGACCACGGTCAGCGTCGAGATCGCCGGGCGGAGCACGCCGCGTCGCCCGCCACTCGGCATCGCAGGGCAGCCCTCTGCTGCGCGACTGCGCGGGGGGGTGCTGCCGCCGCAGCGGCGTCTGGGCGAGGCGTCGGCTGCTGACGATGGGGGGCGCCAGCGGTGCCAGCGGGGCCGCGCCTTACCACGAGGTCCAAATGCCCCTGCGGCCCGCCAAGACGTAGAACCGCAGCTCGCCCGGCATCGACCTCGAGCCACTCCCGCTCAGAAGAGGCCGCGACAAAACGATCCTGCAACAAGATCCCCACGCCAGCCCGGGCCGAAGTGCCGTGCGACCACCAAGCTTGGCAAACTCCAGGCCCAATCCAGGCGTCCGCAGCTCCCAGCACACTGTGCGTCTCTGTGAATAGTACCGCGTCGTGGTCACGAATCGATCGCCCAACGTATCTCGTCTTGCGCCGTAGCCGCTGGGGATTGGACGAGAGTACCGCTTGGGCATGCCAGGTGACTACTGACAGAGCCCCACGAAATGCCCCGCCAACCAGAGGAGCAGCCGCCGGCCCAGGGGCGGACGGGACCGAACGCAGTGGCAGCTGCGGCGCCCACGCTGCCGGGGGGCGGTGCGGGGTGGAAGCCCAGCGCTGCACGGAGGCGAACGCGGGCGTGAATAGCCAATGGCACCTCCGAGTGCACTCCACGAGGTTGATCGCCTGCTGGACGATCGCCTGCCAGACGGTCGCCGATGGCCCTCCTACGGGGCCTTAGCAGACACTCCAGCGCTAAAAAACTGCCCGCCCTCTCCGGGGGCAACACCTTGGAAACCTTTCGCACAGCCCGAGAAACATCCTCATGCACGTAGAGACCCCGCGCCCCCCCCCCCCCCCCATCGGCGGCATCACCTCCTAAGCCCCCGTGAACCCTACAGCGAACGTGCCCGGGCAGACTGCGCTGGGCCAACTCCACCTGCCACAATCCGAGAGGACGACAAAAGGCCGATCTTATTCCAAGCTATTGGCTAGCTTATTTCAAGCTATTGGGAGCCCCTTCCTCGCGAGGCCATCTGACATCTCACTGCGCGCACTAGCAGATTCCCTGCTAACTACTTCGCCTCCTCCGAAATCGCGGAAAGAGAGGCCATCGATAACGCCTCCCAGCCAAACCGCGGGGCACCCCGACGCCGCCTTCCCGAGGCAGGCAAGGGAAAGAAGCCAGGCTAGAGGCGTGGCCCCCGAGCAGCCTGCCACACTGCCGCCGCTGGGCGCAATATGCCTGCTGTCCGCTCCTCGCCAAGAAATTCCCCCATGGGGCCCTGTAGGCTGCGCAATGCGCCCCGAGGAAGGCCAGCGGGAAGTCGAGCTGCGCCACGCAGCTCATCGTGGGAAAGAAACTCGCAGAATGCTCTGGGATCTGAAGAGAGCGCGCTAGTCTCCATGCCCTGCGCCTGCCGAGCACAGGCTGCCGGCGCGCTGTGAACCCACGCGCTCTCGCTACGGACTGCGCCACTGCTCATGCCCCAGGAAACCGCCCATCAACCTCGCGCCCCCACTTGTCGCAGGTCCCGCGGCGAACTGGGCCACAGACCATGGCCCAGAGCGGGAGGAAGCCAATTGACCTCACCCCTCCCGAGGGCTCGCCCCCCAAAAAAACACGATCACCAACCAGAAGGGGCCTGTGACACGGCGCCTTTCCCAACGATTCTGGGCCCTCCACAAGAGACCTGGGCAACTACAAAAGCAAGCGATGATTGAAAGCATCCCACTCAGCCTAGCACGCGGACGGGACGAACACCTGGGCCGCATCCAACTGGGCCGGTGCAATTGCATGTTTGATGCCCTCCGATGTAAGGGGCTGCATTCACCACTCAAATACGGTCTGAGTATCAAGAGCAGGGACGAGGACGCGTCGGTAGCGACAACCGCGCGGCCTGCTGTAGGGCTGTCGGGAGGCTCTCCAGCGCCGAGGCCAAGGCTGAGGCCGAGGCTCGCAAGGCTGCTCGCGGGGCTGAGGCTAAAAAATGACAGCTTCGCGGAGGGCCGAGGTACCACAACCCGACACACCAACTATCAAATAGAGATCATAGCGGCGATTAGCTGCGACCCCCGAGGCGATTAACGAGAGATCACAGCGGCGATTAGCTGCGACCCCCG
>CAUYUJ010008136.1:107500-175000 GCA_963575745.1 Prorocentrum cordatum | reverse complement strand
AGCCCAGAGAGGTGAAATGATTGGCATGCGCTCCAGCAGCACGCCAGATTCCTATCCGCAACGCCTACAATTGCTCCTCCTCATCCTCCTCCTCCTCCTCCTCCTCCTCCTCCTCCTCCTCCTCCTCCTGGTGGCAAGCGGGGCACGCAGCTCGGGTAAGGCACTACCCCCCCCCCCCCGGAAAGGGGGGCATCGAGCATTCCCTACAAGGGCCGAGATACTGAGTGACCTGTCTCCTCCTCCTCCTACTCCTCCTCCTCCTCCTCCCTCTTCCTCCCCTCCTCCTCCTCCTCCTCCTCCTCCTCCTCATCATCATCATCATCATCATCATCATCATCATCATCACCACCACCACCACCACCATCATCATCATCATCAGCAGCAGCAGCAGCAGGAGCATCAGCATCAGCATCATCGTCATCATCAGCATCATCATCAGCAGCATCAGCATCATCATCAGCATCATCATCATCACTATCATCATCATCGTCCTCATCATCATCATCATCATCATCATCATCATCATCAGCAGCAGCACCATCACCATCACCATCACCAGCACCAGCACCATCCCCCTCCCCATCATCATCATCCTCACCATCATCATCAGCAGCAGCATCATCATCCGCAGCAGCATTATCATCGTCAGCATTAGCATCAGCATCAGCATCGGCATCATCATCAGCAGCAGCATCATCTGCATCATCAGCATCATCATCAGCAGCAGCATCATCAGCATCATAATCAGCATCATCAGCATCATCATCATCATCAGCAGCAGCATCATTATCATCAATAGCAGCAGCATCATCGTCAGCATCATCATCATCATCAGCATCATCATCAGCATCATCATCATCAGCATCATCATCGCCTTCATCATCCCCATCAACATCATCATCATCATCATCATCATCATTAGCAGCATCATCATCGTCAGTAGCAGAATCAGCATTAGCATCATCACCATCGCCATCAGCATCCCCATTATAATAGTCATCATCATCAGCAGCATGATCAGCAGCAGCATCATCATCATCGTCAGCATCAGCATCAATATCATCATTAATATCATCATCATCCTCCTCATCATCATCATGTTCACCACCATCACCTTCACCATCATCATCAGCATCATCAGCAGCAGCATCATCAGCATCATAGCATCACCATCACCATCATCGCCATCATCACCATCATCATCATCATCAGCATCAGCATCATCATCATCAGCATCATCAGCATCATCAGCATCATCATCATCATCATCATCATCATCATCATCATCATCATCATCATCATCATCATTATCACCACCACGTCACCATCGTCATCCTTATCCACCTCACCCTCGACGTCCTACGCTTCCTCCTCCAGCCTTATCCTCCTCGTCCTTCCCCCCCTGGCACTCCTGGAACGCTTGCAGGGCAGCACGAGCACGGTGCCAGGGGCGCTGCCGTGCGCAATGGCCTTCACCACGTCGGCGGTCCCGTTCATGGCCGCAATGTAGTGGCCTCCCGTGCGCCCTCGAGCGGAGAGAAGGCACGGGCCTGATGCGAGCACAGATACCCCGCGCCAGGAGAACATCGTTCCGGCTGGCAAATGTTCGCCGTCCTGGGCCTGTGGAGGCCAGGCTCGGGCCTCTCGACCATCAGAAAATGGCGCCGTTTCGCTGCGAGTCTCGCGTTCGACGCTGCCAAAGAATGGCTTAGAGTCGAAGCTTCAAACATGGCATCCGTGTCTTACTGTGATGCAACAGTGAAGTGCCTACGCGCCAGACGGCGTTTGGCTTCTCTGTCTCTGTCTGTCAAGAGCTGGGCCCTGGGCACGGGTGAAGAGGTCCGGTCCAGGGGCCCACGGCACTGAGAGACGTCACGGCGTTGCAAGTCTGGGCCGCGAAGCTCCGCACACGGCGGAGCTGACCCTCAACAGAAGGGGCCGGAGGGCCGACACGAGCATCATCAAGAGGCGCGCTGCTGCGGCAGGCCTGGCAGCACTCTGACCGGCTTCCCCTGGCCAGGGTCTCGCCATCGCTCGGACGTCCATTCCCCACGCATTCTTCGACTTCGTGCGCTTACTTCTTGGCAGGATGATCCAAGGTGCTCCTCGATGGTCCTCGCCGAGGAAGGATGCGCAAGTCCGAGCGATGCCAATGGGCATGCGCCCGCCAGGGCTCGAGGTCCGAGGTTCGAGGTCCGACCCTCCGAATCGAGGCTTGAGGCCGTTCTCGGCCCCTTTTCGGCCTCGGGAGGTCCCTGGAAGCCTCGGGAAGCCTCCAGCAGGGGACCTCTGGAGACCTTCCGGGGGCCTCCGTAAACCTCCAATGGCAGCGTCCTTCGAGTCCGTCGGGTGCCAGTCTTCTGATCTCTGCCATGCGGATACCGCACCGCGGGGTGGGCACATGGGCGCCCCACGCTGGGATTTCCATCTGCACCCAGCGTGCACGAGGACAAGGGAGCGAGATCTGAGGGCCGCGGGGGGGGAGAGTACGGCTGGTTCGTGCGGTGATGTCTCGTGCGCTGGCTTCTAAAGCCAGCCGCGTAGATCAATCAACCTTGATCGATCGCAGCTTTCCGACAGCGAGGCCGATGCCGAGCAACTGGCGGCGTTTAACCTTGCACGCCAGCGCTGGGGCCACCGCCGCGTGACCCGGCAAGAACCTGCGCCAGGAGCGGGGAGGGAGGAGAGAGGAGGAGAGAGAAGAGCCCACGATTAGCAACAAGCGGTGAGACGGCGAGGACATCTCTGGTTTTCAAAGCGTCGCAGGGCGACCCTTCGCAAGACATGCCAGTTCTTGGCTGGATCAAACCCCGAGGGTCGCTGATACAGGCTGCATCAGCATGCAACTGCATGGAAACGGCGAGACATCGATGCACATCTGTGTACATAGAAGGAGGGAGGGAGGTCAGGAGGGAGTGAAAGAGAGAGAGAGAGAGAGACAGGGGGAAAAAGGAGACGTAATAACAACAGCGTGTCCACTTCGCAAGGCAGCTTTCAAGGCAACCAAGAACAGCTTCCTGTTATCAGGCATGCTTCATCGAAGCCTCGCTGGCCAGCCCCCCGCGTGCGTGGACGCCCCCATCACGCTCATGCTCCATCACGCTCATGCTGGCGAGGCCCCGCCCGTCGCGCACCAGCCGCCGTCGAGCGCCACGGTGGTGCGGTCGGAGCGCCAGCTCGCACGGAGCGCGGACGGCCGCCCTGTGGCCGTGGACCCTGGGGCGCACCATCCTCGAGCGCACAACCAGCCTGGGCCAGCGGACGCGGACAGAGTCTGAGGCGGCCACAGGCGCAAGCGGGGCCCGCGACAACGGATTGGGCCCCGCGCAGGGCGGGCGTGCACGCGCGGAATGCACCTGAAACGACCCGGGGAGCCAGTCTGGCCCTGGGGCGCACCCTCCTCCAGCGGGCGCAAACGGGACGGGAGGATCAGAGTCTGATCCTAAGACGGGAGCTGCTGACACCCCCTGAGGAGGGACTCTGCTGAGCCACACGTAGTTCGACCCCTATTATGACCCACGGGCCCACTGGTAGGGAGAAACGGAGTCAGGGAGAGAGAGCGCGGACGAGAGAGCAGAATACAAGGATCGCGCTGCATCGGCGACGTTGGCGGTCATCGGCGCAGTGGGCTTGGGGAAAATTGGGCTCCACATCGAGCCGCACCGCCGATGCATCGGCGATGCGGCGCGATCCTGCGTCCCCGTCTGCTCGGACCCCACCTTGGGAGGCCTAGAAACATCATGCCAGGGAAAGCGCGGAAGATGCGGGGTCAGAACAACTCTCGGTTTTTGTGTCCAAGCGCAATTGTGAGATGAGAAAGAGGAAAGCTGAGGGGAATGAACGCGCGACGAGAGCCGGCCACAGGGCAGAGGGCAAAAACCTGCAATGGCCCCGGACTCGGGCAAAGGGGGGAGAGAGGAAAGGGGGACAAGGGGTCAGTGACAACTCTCGGTGCAAAGAGAGAGGGGGGGGGGGCGCGCCTCCGACCGTGACCGTGGTCGGGGGCCGCGGCGCGCACGGCACGTCCTCGATGCTTCCCTGTGCGGCTCGTTCCGGGCATAGGCTCTCGGCGCCCAGCCCTTCTGGGCGACAGCACGCACAGTGTGCCGCACAACTCGCCTTTTGCCCCTCTGCTTGCTGATCTGCTTGTTGCTGCTGCTATCGCTTCTCGGAGCCTCTATGCCTGCTCGCGCTCCTCCTTGAGCGCGGCGTGCCCTTTCTGCCCCACAGGAAGCCCTGCGATAGGGTTCTTGTTGAGACGATTTGGGCGTGGGTTTCTGACACCGCGTATGTCTTTCAGCCGCGAGCGATCGCGGCTTTCTGACAGCGAGGATCGCTCGATGCCGGGCGATTCCGAGCCACTGGCGGCGTTCAACCTTGAACGCCAGCGCTGGGATCGCCGCCGCGTCGACACGGCACCAAGCTGCGCCAGGAGCGAGAAGGGAGGAGAGAGGAGGAGACAAGCGGTGAGACGGCGAAGACATCTCTAGTATTATGAGCACCGCAGGGCGACCCTTCACAAGAGATGGCAGCTCGTGGCCAGAGCAAACTCCTGAGGTCGCTGGTACGGACTGCATCAGTATGCCTCTGCACGTCAACAACGATACGTACATACATCTACGGATATCTAAATATATAAAGTGGTAGGGAAAGAGAGCGAAGAGGGAGGGAGGGAGGGAGGGAGGGAAGGCAACTGCACGCCGCCAAGGGCGGGGCATCCAATCGGGTCCCACTCGCGCAATGTTCCCGAGAAGAGCGCGCTTAGGTCCTGCGCGCTGCGGGGTGGCAAGCGGCAAGTTCAGACACGAAACCTGTTGGTAGACCCGCGAAGCTCGTATAGCAGTTTAAAAGTCACGTCGCTGCCACGCCGCATAGCGCATGATTGCAAATATGTCTCGGAGCCGGCGCGGGTGCCGGTCAGGGCGCCGTGTTTGGAGCGTATGACGTACACTCGGTTCCAGGGAGCGGCAGGTGACCGGGCCCTCGTGCTCGTGCTGCTCCGCTGGCTGGTACGGTCTGAGTCGCGAGAAGGTCGACGTCCGCGCTGGGAGTCGTCGTGGAGCGTGCCTTCCTGACTCTCATACCCGTCTTGGTTGGGAGCGGGCCGAGATCGCCAGTTATCCCAGGTCTGAGATTGGGAGGCGTCACGAGGAGGCTGCTGAGATCCCCCCGGACTCCTGGACGAACGGTGGTTTCGACCAGATTTCGGTCCACGCGAGGGGGGCGGCCACGGCTGTCCTGACTCCGCGGGCGGCTGGTGCTCTGTGGCGGAGTCGCAGCGTTGGCTGCCAGGTGTGCGTAGGTGCACGCGTCGCCCTTGGCGCAGTGGCCTGCCTGGAAGTAGCTGCAGGCGGGCACGTGGGGGTAGCGGCAGCGGTCGCCGTACGAACAGGCACCAGTTTTGGCGAATCTGTGGCAAAAACGCGCGGCGCCGCCGTGAGGCTGCTGCGAGCCGGGTGGCTGCGCAGAACGCTGGGGCTGGCGAGAGTTCTCGCTGTGAGGGGCGCCAGTGTCAGGGCGGCTGCGGGAGTCCACCATGTGCAGGAGCTTGCACGCGTTTCCCTTGGGGCATTTGCCCTTGCTGAAGGGCACGCAGAAGCCAGTCTTCGGAGAGACGATGGCTGCGGTGTCCCTGTTGCCTGTCCTCAGGTGGTACTGGTTGCGCCGCGTTCGGTGTAGCTCAAGAACAGCTGTGACTCGGTGGTGGAGCCAAGTGTAACAGCGCTCTGGTGCCCCTTTAGGAGCTTTGTTGTACGTGTTCATGTCGTCCTTCATCCAAGGATGCAACTCAATCTGTGTACGAAACAGTGACTCCATAATGTTCGGCGGAGGAAGCTCCCGGAGCTCCAGGAGCAGTTGGTCCCACTCCGTCACGAACCTTTTGAGGTCATCTCCATGCATACGTAGAGTGTTGATCCTTTCGAAATCATGAATCGTATCGTCGGCGTCGGTCACATCGTAATAACGCAAAATCTTCCAGTAGATCTGACGTCCCTTTATCATGCGACCGTGCTTGTGCTCTGTGTTCTCCAGCAATTTGATATCCAGTTTCAATTCGCTGCTGAGAATCGCTTGTAAAGCTTCCGCGAACTTCAGATCCAAACTTGCGAAATCACCGCTGTCCTGTAGATCATCCAGTGTCACACCGGGCTGTTCTGCAACACAGAAGAACTTGTATGCAGCATCTGGACGCCCAGAGGCACTGCAGAAGGCCTTGCGGACTGCGTGCTGCCACTCAAGAACATGTCCGATTCTGGGAAGACCTGGAACACGCACACGCTCGCTCTCCTTCACCGGTGTGATGGTAGCAACAGGGCTCCCTCCGATGGTGTATTGAGACTGCATGACAGTAGCACCAAGGACGTTGGGCACTGGTGAGTGCGTGCGAAAACTTGCAGCGTCGAAGTTTGCCTCCTGTGCAGGTGCTGCGGAAGCGGCCGGGGCCGCGGTCCTGCTGGCAGCTGACGGTGACACACGTCGGGCCTGTGGCTGGTAGCCAGCGGCTGGGGTTCCCCCCTGCACACCCCCCGCGTTCGAGGCAGGGGCGCCGGGAGAAGTGCGTCTGGAGGTCGGGGCTTGTGGTGGTACAGGTGTGTGCTGTGTAGCATCAGCTACGTGGGCCTTGAATTGGTTTTCGAGAATGATGTTGTCACGTTGCAACTGTTCGATGCAGCCTGAGAAACCATCAACACTCCTCTGGACCTCGCGGGTCTTGTCTGTAAGCACGGAATACTGTCGTTGAGTAGACTGGGAAAGGTCTGTAAGAAGAGAACGTAGCTGATCCATGTCGGCCTTTACGCGCGACAGCTCCTGCTGCGTATCCGCCAGGCGGGTCTGCACTTCAGATACCCGTGCCTTTCCAGCATCCCTCTCAGAGCGAAGCTCGTGTAACTGCCTTTGCACGTGGTCCGCCTCCGCACGCACGGTCCGTTGTACGGCTGCCAGTACGGCGGGGTCGTCAACCGAAGAAGGGGGCACCAGCTGGCCAGTCTGGGCCCTTACAACGCGCAGCTCAGTCACGGCCTCTTCGAGAGTCAGGACTCTGGCGGTGAGCTTTGGGATCGAATCAACTTGGGAATCAGAGAAACGCTGGTTGACAGCATTTTCGGCTTGACAGAGTTTGCCGTAGAGATCTTGTTGGATTTGTTGGGTCTCAGCACGAAGATCAGATGTAGCGGACATCGTGGCGTCACGAAGCTCAATAATCTGGCCCTGGAGAGCTGAGGGAGCCGCGCCGGCGCTGGCGGCGGCAACTGCTTGGAGTTCATCGTGGAGAAATTTGGCGCGAGTATCATTGTGGTCACGCATATGGATAAAACGTGCTTCCAAATGAGAGAACTCGGAGTGCACAGCGGCAAGCTCGGAGTGGTCTTGGCCACGTTGAGCGGCAACAGCATCGACCTTCGAAACGAGTTGACACATGACGTGACGATCCTCGTACAACCTAGCGTCGACTTCCTGCAAACCTTTAGCGAGATCCGATCGCAAGATCGCAGTCTCAGTGGCGGTTGCCCGGTGCACGAGAGCAGTCTGATGCTCCACATACGTCTGTACCTGGTCTCTTAGCTCAGCCATATCTGTTAGGGGGACGGCGGCAGGCGCAGCCACAGGTGAGCTGACAGCGCGTCTTCGTGCCCTCTGGGAGGGACTGCGGCTGTGCAAATCCTGGGCTGCAATCTGGAACTGTTCGGGGCCACGTCTGTCACGAGGCGAAGCTGCGCGAGAACGAGAAACAGTGACTTGACGACCGGCGAAGGCTGCGCCGTCGCGGGTCTGAGCACGAAACTCGAGGGCGCGGACGTGCTCTCGGACTGGCGTCACGGCACGGGTGACTGGGTTCCGTCCTGGCGCGCCGGCGTTCGCGTGACTCCCGCCCCAGCGGCGAGATCCTCCAGAGCCTCTCTGCACGGGACTTCCCTGTGGAGGCGAAAGAGCCTCCGAGTGGGCCCCCCCAGCAGGGGCCCGAAAAGTCGGGGTCAGATTTTGAGGAGGTTGAGGAGTCTGGAGCTGAGGAACTCCAGGAGCCACAGGGTGTCTCGCTCTGACAGCATTTCTGGGCGGATCATTCCGTGGCACGAGGACCTCAGCGCTCTGAAAGAGATGCTGCGCAGCACCCGAGCTGCGGTCTCCCGCTGCATCCGACACGACGGGCGACGCGACGGGATGAACGACTGACGACGAGGAAGGGGCCTGGAACTGAGGAGTACCAGGAGCGTGTCCTTGTCCAGCGTCAAGACCCTCAGTACCTGGAGAAATGGCCACACGATCAGCTCGCGGGATGCCATGCACGTCCATCAAAACTTCAATCTCCTGCTCCAAGTTGCGCGCCACGGGGTCCGCCACGCCGTCGCGAAGAGGCGCGGGGCCGAGAGGCGCACCGCCCTCCATCGCGACTGAGTGGGGGGCTCAGGAAGCGCGGAAGTTGGAGCGATTGCGTTTTGAACAGAGAAGGCTGATAACCTGTGTGAGGGGGAGGGGGACCGAAGGACCGAACCCACCCCCAAAGTGTCCGTAGGTAGACGTGATGAGGATGATGGAAGTTGTCCACCTCACCCTCTGAGTACGAGTACCTGCATCCGAGCCGAAAGGGGCGATGGATATGAGCAAGATAGGAGGAAAGTAGGGGGATTCACACACAGAAATTGCTGGACGTCGTCGACGACGACGACAAAAGCCCGACAATGACCTCGACGACGACGACCGACAACCCACACGGCGACGGAAAGCCGGGCGACGGGAACGACTGCGCCGACAGCGACTACGAGAGCCCGACCACTGCAACCACGATCGACGACGTAACCCTGTGCCCCCGATAATCGTAAAGCTCGGCCTCGCCGCCCCTCTCCCCGAACAAACTCTGTCTTGGCCCAGGGTTACGTCCCAAGACAACGACGACGGTCGACCCACGACAACGGCGACCGACAACGACCGACGACGACGCACGACTGCCAGCGGCCAGCGACCTGACCCAAGTAACTACCAGCCGGGGGGCCATGCCGCGAGAGCCTGGGCCGGCTACGACGCAGCCCCCCGAGCGCCCCTGGGCCAGCGGAGGAAGGCGGAGCGAGGCGGAGAGGGGGGAAGCGAGGGGTGGGGTGACGATAGGGAATGGCGTCACAGTGGGGGAGGGGGTGGGGGGGGGGGGGGGGCAAGGGCGGAGGCAGAGGGGTGGAGAAGGACGGGCGGGCGGTAGGGGGGGGGGAAGGAAGGGGAAGGAGAAGGGAGGGTCGGCCCTCCACATGTCGGTCGCCGACGCCCAGTTCGGCCAGAGGGGACCAGACAGCCAACGACAACGACGACCGACGAGAGCCACGACCGACGACCCTAGAGGCCTCCCAAATGGGGTCCGATTAGATGGGGTCGGAGGATCGCGCCGCATCGCCGATGCATCGGCGCCGCCGGCGTGGAGAAAATCGGGCTCCGCATCGCGCCGCATCGCCGATGCATCGGCGATGCGGAGCGATCCACCCCGATCCATCTGGGAAACCTAGAAACCCACAAACCCACGGCGACCGGCGACCGACCAGCGGGGCTCCGATCCTGAAGGGCGGGGCTGCCCGGCGCCGCGTCCGCGGCGGCCGGCGGCAGCGGCACGTCCGGCCAAGGCGCGGCTGGCGGTGGCGCGGGCCACCCTGCGGCGGGGCGACGGGCGAGGGGCTGGCCAGGCCCATCCTGGGGCCTGACGAGGACCGGTGCACGTGATAATACCTAAGGACGCGCGGTAGCATGTTAACGCTTTCCGAACGAGGTTGGCCAGCGAAAGTTGCCGAGGATGGGCCGAAGGGACAAGGATGGAATGGTAACCTTGGAAAGGGTTGACTGTGCGTCTCTTCGCCCGACAGGGAGCGGCGGAGCCAGACCTCTGGAAGGCCCGCGGAACAGGCGAGCGCCGAGGGCGAGCCACGAGGGCGTGCGCGGCCGCCTGCCCCGAGGGCTTCTCGGCGGAAGCTGGTCGGCCCACCTCGTCGCACGGCGCGCCCGCGGGCTCCGCACCTCGCAGGGAGGAGCCGGTGCGCCTCGCAGGCCGGAGGACCTAGGGGCAACGGCCGGGTCCTGAAGCCGTCTCGGGCCCACTTTTCTGGCCCTCCAGGGGCTCCCGCCCCTCGGGGCCGCTGGGGCGCCGTGGCGGTCTCAAGATCGAATCGGACCCTGACCAGCGCTGCCTGTGCCCCGTGCTCCATGCTTTGCCGAATCCTCCCCCCTCTCATGGAGGCAACTCGTGGGAGGGCTTCGTGGGAACGATCAGTGACGACTAAGCCAAATCAAGGGGCCATGAGGCTGGATCAACCCTGATTAAACCCAGGATCAAGCCGGATCAAGCAGGGTTAAGCCAGACTAGGCCGGATTAGGCCAGAGTGAAGCGGTTTTCGACCTCGGACATACCAGCGCCGACGCTGAATCTCACCTCCCAGGAGTTGCAGCCGTGTCCCCCTTCTGCCTGTCCCCTGCCCTCCTCACCTCATCCTCGTGCTCCTTCGTCCAGGGCCAAGGTTGGAGGCGGGAAGGGCACTGCCCGCCCGCGCCAGGCTCCGAGGCTGGCCTGATGCACAGCGGTCTCATTCTTGGAGGGCTCCGTGTCTGAAAAGTTACAGAACCAGCATATTTGTCCTTTTTGGTACCAGGAAACTGCACAATGCGTCCAAAGGCCTCTGGCAACATATCGACGCATACCTGCAGAGCCAATGACTGAGTCGAACTGAGGCCAACAAGTCGGTGCGAGAAATGCTACGAAGAATCACATATTGGAGATAGCCAAAAGCTTGTCGCACGGCTCCACAACATCTGCAGCGCCAGGGTTTTGTTCCTTGAGGTATGCAAGAACTTTGAACATGCCCCGCGCACCAAGCTTTTCCTTGGCATCAACCTTGTCTTTCATTTGCTCCGCCATGAACGCAAGCGCCCCCTTTACCTCGTCATCCATAAACGGATCCATTACCGGAGCGTCAAATGATTCTGCACCCGAATCCCCTCCAGCGGCGCGCACGAGGAGATGGGCAGCATACATCGTCAAGGCAACGTCGGGAGGAAAGTCTGCAGCTGTCTTACCTTTACCTTTGCCTTTGCCCTTCGCCTCGGCATGCTTTGCCAAAATGCCCGTCACCTCTTCCTGCACCTTGGCACTACTGGGAGGCCACCTAGCTTCAACAGGCATTATCATAGAAAGTGCTAAGAGGCTATCGCAAGGCTCCACCACATCATCGACATCGGGGTTCTGCTCCTTCAAACATTTGAGTACTTTGACCATGCCACGCGCACTCAGTTTTTCTTTTGCATCTGCCTTGTCTTTCATCTGTTCAACCATGAATTGGAGTGCGCCCTTCACCTCGTCATCCATAAACGGTGCGTGCGTTGGAGAGTCGAAAGATTCCGCCCCTGAGTCTCCGCCGGCAGCTCGTACGAGCAAATGTGCGGCGTACATTGTCATGGCGACACCGGGGGGAAAGTCCGCAGCAGATTTACCTTTGCCTTTGCCCTTCCCCTTCGCCTCCGCGTGCTTTGCCAAAATATTCGTCACCTCCTCATGAACTTTGTCGCTGCTGGGAGGCCAGCTCATGCGAGTTGCAAAGCGACGGCGAGCTGCAGAAACACCGAGTGGCAAGAGCCGCATGAAAGCCAGCCGAAACAGCTTGGACCGAAACGTGACAGAACGGCATGCGCACGTCTGCTCCCGAAACAACGCTTGCGCTGAAGGGTCCGGTCCTAAGGGCAGCGGCCCAACGTCCTGGGGCTTCGGGGGTGGCACGCAGGGTCACGCCCGCTGTTCCCGCGCTGTCAAGGGTCCATCCCCGCAGCAAAGGCCGTGGAAATCAGACGAGCAAGTGAGAGTGGCCGTTGGAGGCCCACGCGCTGGCATCGCCTGACCGACTCTAGAAACCCACAGTGGCATCAACACTTACCTTGCTTGGGGTTTCATCGAAATATCAATGGCACGCCGCCGTGGGGAAGAAACACCCAGCTTTCGGACAGAGACGTGATGAGCTCTCAACGGCGGCGTGTCATTGATACTCGTTTCCCCTCCCGAACGTTCACCTCCGCCGCCCTCCGCCACGCCTCTGCCCTCACCTTGCCTCCGCCTGCTCCCGAAGGCCCTCCGCCAGCTCCCGCACAGGGCGAGACGGGAGGCCAGTCCTCCGACGAGCACCGACAGAAAGCACGACCCTCGCGCAGGGACCATGGGCCGGAGCCCTCGACCCTCGACACCACCTCTGCGCCCGATTCCCTCTGAGCTGGACCAGCCTGCGAAGGCCCTGTGGCGCCCGAGGCGGGGCGAAGAAACGAAGCCCGTTGCGCCGCTTTCCACGGCAAGCCTACGGTCGTTGGAACCCTACTTGACGCTCACTCGGCCGAGGCCGCTGGAGGTACACGTCTGAAGCCTGGGACGCGCTGACACACGTGCCAGCCAGGGCAGCACATCCAACCCCTTTGCCAGCCATGAGGCAGCAGCTCCCAGGCCCGGGCCGACAGAGGGCGGACAGGAGGGCTCGGCTCAACGTGGCTCCCAAATCCGGATCAGCCAGAGGGGATCGGAGAAGACTGGCTGCAAGTCCTGGGAGGCTCCCAGGGGCCAAAACCTCGGTCCTCGATCCTCGACGTCCAAAGCCCTCGACCCTGAACCTGGAACCTCGAACCTCAAACCTCGAAACCTCGATCCTCGATCCCTCGATCGTCGATCCTCGAACCTCGAGGGGTCGGGGCAGCAGCTGGCCGGGGGCGGCGCTGGCCTCCCACCCCCAGACACGGCGCGGCTTGTCAATCGACTTCCGGCAGATTGAGTAGCACGGCACTCTCCCACCCCCAACTGAGCATCGTTTGACCGATCCCCATCTCCACTGACATGACCTTGGCCCCACTGGCCGATTTACCCCCATAGGTGGGGATACATGCTTTTCCCTGCGGGCTTCGCAGAATCAATCCCCACCTGAGCCGAGAAGGCTCGCAACTGAGTTTCGATTTGCGCGAAATCTATACTTTCTTTGGGGCCTGGTCGGCCACCCCCAATGCCTCCATGCAAAACACAGCCTGTCGGAATCGACAAGGAAACAGTCTCCCAACCCAACACATTCACATTGACAAGTGTTATCCTGGACCGTTTTTTTCTGTCAGAAAGCGTGTCCTGGGATGTTTATCTCGAGAAACTTGAGCGTCTTCAAAAATCTGATTGCCGTAAGAAGAGTTACAAATCATCGTGAGAAAGATAGTTCTTCAAAGTATTAACCGACATCGCCACCACCAGCACAATGTGGAGAAAGTAGCCATCGTTTGGATCCACCTTGTCGAATGGTGGGGTGCCACCACGATTGGACAATCCTTTTACTCGGCGGCAGGCCAAGGGAATGCCACTGAATCGGCATCTGTCCACAACATATGGTGACGTATCAAAGCCCGTACATTAAGACACTCCCCGAATGCAGCGCCGCGATGATTGGCATTCGAAGGAGTCCGTAGGACCTTCTGCTTTTGCCAATGCAAGGGTTTCGTCCTGAACTGAGCGCGTCGAAAACGAAGGCCGTAATCCTAACAGCCTTTCCACAATGAGAAGGGCCTTCTTGTCATAAAAGTATTGCGAACAGGCTCTCAAACAGAATGGCAGAAAACGAACATTGCCACGCTCGTGGCCTCTAGAACTCGAAATGCGATCCACTGATATCGCCATTGGATGGTGGCCGTAAGAAGAAGGTCCGTTTTCCGTTGTTCATCCCAGATCCATGCTTGCCGTTCCCAGGCCCGAGAACGGGCCCCAAAAGCCGAAGTGGAGGAGAAACGCCAGGATTGAAGAAAGAATACGTCCTCGGAGATCTGGGAGCCTGCCGCACGTGGCACACGAACCCCTTGTCCCGCCTTCCAGCGCCCCCGCGGACGCAGATCGAGCTTCTGAGTGCGGTACTGCCCGATCTAAGAACCCAGACTACGTGTCTAGGCTCTCTGGCGCCCTAGATTGCCCAGCAGGGTGGCGTTGGAGCGCGTCTGGCCTCCGGCCAGCTCCAGCCCCGGAGGCACCCGCAGCGGCGACGGCGGGGGCACCGGCGCGGACACCAGCAGGGCGCCGCCCGCAGCACCCGAGGACGGGTGCGGACCGGCCTCGGGCCGCGCGGCGCGAGGGCCGCCGAATGGCCGCCGAATGGCCGCCGAAGGCGTTCGGCGGCCCCCGGCGGCCACCGCGAAAGCCGCCGAAGGCCTCGGGCCGCTCGCGCCCGCGCTCGTGCGCCAGCGCTGGCCCGATGGGACAGGCTGGCCTCAAGCCCGTCGGGCTTCGCGCGCCCCCAAGACCTCAGGGCGTTGTCTTTGCCTGCTCGCGACGTGGGCACCCCTCCCCCCGGGAGCCGCCGCTGGGACCAGCTTTTCTCTACGGGTCGTTGGCTGCCAGACGACGACGACGACGACGACGACGACGACGACGGCGACGACGACGACGACGACGACGACGACGACGGCGACGACGGCGGCGGCGGCGGCGGCGGCGAAGGCGAAGGCGAAGGCGAAGGCGGCGGCGGCGGCGGCGGCGGCGGCGGCGACCGCGGCGGCGACGGCGACGGCGACGGCGGCGGCGGCGGCGAAGGCATCGACGGATCTCGTTCTGGAGGCCTCATGGGGGCCCGCCGAATGGTCCCAGAGGCAGGCCCGAAAACGGGGCACGCTCCAGAACCTCAATCCTCGAGCCTCGGCCCCCTAGTAACCAGTAACCATCCTCGAACTGGCCGCGGCGGCGGCGGCGGACCCCGCCACACCGCGTGACCGCCGCACACGTTCCCCCCACGGCTGGAGCCCGGCGAACCGGGGGCGGCGCAGCGTCGGCGGGAGCCACGGCGTGGCCTCGCGGGGGACACCGTCGTCGCCGTCTTTGGAGGCCGCACAAGCTGGGTCCGAAGAGGTGGGGTCGGAGGATCGCCGATGCATCGTTCGAACACCGGCGACGTCGGGATGGAGACGCGCCACATCGTCGATGCATCGGCGATTCGGCGCGATCCTCCGACCCCATCTTCACCATCTCGGGCCTCTTGAGGGCGCTTCCCCAGGCCCCTTGAGGCCGCAACAACCAAAAACTGTTCGGAGGTGAAGAAGCGAGCCAGGCGGGCCCCAGGGAGCCCACGTGCACGAGAAATATTGCAACGTCAGGGTAGAGGGTCCTGCACATCTTCGAGTTCGTCGTCCTCCTCTTCCTCCTCCTCCTCCTCCTCCTCCTCCTCCTCCTCCTCCTCCTCCTCCTCCTCCTTCTTGTCATCATCCCCACGACCACAATCATGAATCATCATCATCATCATCATCATCATCATCATCATCATCATCATCATCAGCAGCAGCATCATCATCATCATCATCATCATCATCATCATCATCATCATCAGCATCAGCAGCAGCAGCAGCATCATCATCATCATCATCTCATCTCATCCTCATCCTCATCCTCATCCTCATCATCAGCAGCAGCAGCAGCGGCAGCAGCATCATCAGCATCAGCATCAGCATCAGCATCAGCACCAGCACCAGCACCATCATCATCATCATCATCATCATCATCATCATCATCAGCATCATCATCATCATCATCATCATCATCATCATCATCAGCATCATCATCATCATGAGCAGCATCATCATCATCAGCAGCATCAGCATCATCATCAGCATCATCATCAGCATCAGCATCGTCATCGTCATCATCGTCATCATCTGCATGTGCATCATCATCACCCTCATATTCTTCTTCATCTTCATCATCAGCAGCCTCATCCTAAGCCTCATTATCATCAGCATGATCGTCTACATCATTTTAATAATCATCAGCATATTCATAATGATAATAAGAAGAATAACAACAACAATAATGATAAGCGTGATAATGATAATCATCATCATCATCATCATCGCCATCATCATCATCATCATCATCATCATCATCATCATCATCACCACCATCATCATCATCATCATCATCATAGTCGTCGTCATCTTCATCGTCATCGTCGTCGTCGACTTCACCATCGCAATCATCATCATCATCATCATCATCATCACCATCACCATTAGCAACATCATCATCAGCATCAGCACCACCGGCATGATCATCATCATCAGCATCATCGTCATCAGCTTCTTCTTCGTCAGTATCAGCATCAGCAGCATCATCAACATCGACAGCATCATCAGAATCGTTGTCATCACCGTCGCCATTATCATCATCATCAGCATCATCATCAGCATGATCATCAGCATCGTCATCATACTCCCCATTATCGCTATCAGCCGCAAAACCGTCATCACCAGCAATGTCGTCGTCATCGCAATCGCCATAGACATCACCTCATCATCGTCATCAGCCGACTTAGCATCAGCATCATCGTCGTCATCAAACTCATCACGATCATCGACAGCATTATCCTCGTCACCACCATCGTCGTCGGCGTCACCATCACCATCATCATCACCACCACCATAATCAGAATCATCATCATCTGCATCATCGTCATGATGACCACCACCAACACAATCATCATATTCATCATCATACTCTTCATCATCGTCATCAGCATCAGCATCATCATCATCGGATTCATCATCATCATCAACAGCATCATCCCTATCAGTCTTAATATCTTTGTGGCCATTACCACGCTCATCACCAGATTCCTCACCATCGCAATCACCATCGCCATCACCACCACCATCGGTTTCATTGCCTCATCGTCTGGATCATCTTCGTCGTCGTCCGCCTCCTCCTCCTGATAATTGGTAGCTGACAGCAGATCTGTTCAGAGAACTGTCTCTTTTCAGCGCCGCTCCCATTCGCCACGACAATCTCCAACACCTAAACGGATGGAGCGCGGTCGGTTTCCAAACTGGGTCTCTCGCATCAGCGCCGCGTACCGTCGTCGTAAACGTGTTCAACTGCTACACGGGCAGCTAGCGGTTTGTCTTGTAATTACAAATCACAATATCCCTCCCGCCAGTACTTGATGCAAGCACAACATAAGATAGGATATGAATATGCGTCTCCGTACTCAGGCTAAAACGTGAGTAGGTGCGTCCACCGTCCCGCCCAGCTTATGAACCACAACCGCCACGGGCGGAAGGGACAGATAATTCATTACCACCCTAAATCTCACATCCTCGCCTATCTGATTTTCACACCGGAAAAAGGAAATGTTGCTGAAGAGTGCGTAGTAAGTTCTGAAGCAAGCCTCCAACATATTCATGAACATGCCTGTCGGCTCGACCGGCCAAAAGCCGCCCGCACACCGAACAAGACCTATCACGGTATCAAATCAAATCTTGAACCGCAAATCCGCCGGCCCCCTTGTGGGGCCACCAGGCTGTAGGCCCGAGGTTCGCAGTTTCCTGTACCAGTTCCATTTCCCAGTTTCACTGTTACAGTTCTGTGTTTTGCTGCTTACTGTTCCTTGTTGACTTCATGCTGCTTACTGTTCCTTGTCGATGGACCGCGCGAGGGGAGGAGGCCCAAAACAGACAATGTTACCACGGAGAAATCGTATTGTCTGAATTGCTAGGGTGGGTAAAAATAGGCACCCCTCACGCAGATCGGCGGGGTCAGGGTCCAAAAACAAAGCGGATTTGCCACATTTCTACAAGTCGGCGGCACCGCTCATGCAGGTCGGCGGGGTCAGGGTCCAAAAACACATAGGATTTGCCACATTTCTGAAATTCGGTGGCACCCCTCACGTAGATCGGCGGGGTCAGGGTCTGACATTCGGTGACACCCCTCACGCAGATCCGCGGGGCCAGGGTCCAAAACCAAAGGGGATTCGCCACACGTCTGACATTCGATGGCACCCCTGACGCAGATCGGCGGTGTCAGGGTCCCAAAACAAAACGGATTTGCCACATGTTTGAAATTAGCTGGCACGCCGCATGCAAATCGGCAGGGTCAGGGTCCAAAACACACCGGATTTGCCACATGTTTGACATTCGGTGGCACCCCTCACGCACATCGGCGGAGTCAGGGTCCAAAAACACACGGGATTTGCAACATGTTTGAAATCCGGTGGCACCCCTCACGCAGATCGGCAGGGTCAGGGTCAAAAAACACATCGGATTTGCAACATTTCTACAAGTCGGCGGCACCGCTCACGCAGGTCGGCGGGGTCAGAGTCCAAAAACACATAGGATTTGCCACATTTCTGAAATTCGGTGGCACCCCTCACGTAGATCGGCGGGGTCAGGGTCCAAAAATACAAAGAACTCGCCACATGTCTGACATTCGGTGACACCCCCTCACGCAGATCCGCGGGGTCAGGGTCCAAAAGCAAAGGGGATTCGCCACACGTCTGACATTCGATGGCACCCCTGACGCAGAACGGCGGTGTCAGGGTCCCAAAACAAAAGGGAGCGGCGGCACCCCTCACGCAAATCGGCAGGGTCAGGGTCCAAAAACACATCGGATTTGCCACATTTCTACAATTCGGCGGCACCCCTCATGCAAATCGGCGGGGTCAGGGTCCAAAAACACATGGGATTTACTACATTTCCGACATTCGGTGGCACCCGCGACGCAGATCCGTAAGGTTAGGACCGAAAAACAGGTCCCGACACTACTTCACGGCGGCGCCCAGACCTCACGATTTAGCTCTTGCATCTCCCATTATCCGAGACAGGGGGCCGGCGGCACTGGGCGAAGCCCTTACGGATATATCAAAATGGCAAATCAGATCTTCAGCAACAAATACCAAGATGACACATCGAATCTTGATGCGAACATCATCAAATCACTTGAGAGGGTGCACTCATCTTCTCTTCACCTGAGAGGGCGCACACACATCTCCTCAGCCAACCAACGTAAACACTAAGCTGGTAGCAATATCAATGCAATCTCTTCCACCACCCAACGTAAACACAAAGCTGGTGATGAAATCTCAGTAAAAGTCTCAACCATCCAACATCAACACAAAGTTGGTAGTGAACCCTTATCGTACCTGAGCTGACTTGATGATGATGTAGGCGATGTACGTCTTGATACTCGAGTCCAGACTGCAGCTCCTGCTCGCGTCTGCGTCCAGTTTCAGACACCGGCCCAAGCAAGTGGCCGAGCGCTTGTCCTTTCTATAGATGTCTGCGAAGCTGCTGCCCTCGAATCTGCCACTCTTGATGCGCATCGATCCCAGCGTAGCCAACCACTGCCTCAGGAGAGCACTGCCCCCCAAATACATCTGCCCATCCTCCGTAACCTCGTCGGAGTACGACTCCACCTCAAGATCAGCCTTCAGGCGTAGCGCGGCTGCCTTTAGCTGTGCCTGCCTGGGCACCTCCGCCCTGGAAAGGTTGTCGCTGCTCGAACTGTGCACCTCCATCGGTGCCATGCCGAAATCCTCGCCGTCGCTCTGCGTAGGCTGCATCATGTAGATAAACACGATGACTCCCGCAATGATCGATACCAATGTCACCACCGTAGGAGACATCGAAAGAGAAACCCCATGCACTGCAAGTGCACAGAATTGAAGCAGCACCACCATTTGGTCAAGCATCTGGATGGTTCGCTGCGCACCACTCCAATCCACTGGGTAGTTGCCCATCGCATCGCCCATGTAGAATGTTTCGACATACTCGGTATCGTCATAGTTCTCGTCATTGTCATCGTAGAAGCATTCGTCTACGTGGATGTACGTCTCCACCGGCCAGGTAGATATCTCATCGTTCCCATCGGTGTCGTCACACAGCTCCTGCTTGACATACTTAGCCATCTTCGCGTTCAGGTCATTGACCTCCTTGCTGGGTGCATCCCTCTCTGGTCCAACAAGCTTCCGCCCGCGAATTGATGGCGCTCTGTCATCAGGCCCAAGAGTCCACAAATTAGATATCACAATCTTCCTCGCGTAGCCTCCAGGAAGCACTCTCGTCAAACAGTCCGCTAGCATCTGCTCGCTCTTGACCCACTTGATGCTGACAACCTGTAATGACTGACGTAGTATAGCCGCCTCCAGGGAAAACCTCCTATCCGTCATAGATACCTTCTCCTTCGTGATCGCGTCATACAGGCTCTTGCAGTCGGTCACCGAAGTACACTTCACCGGGCAGGCATCCATCTCTGGGCATGGGATCTCCGCCAGGGTTGACTTTGTCCAAATCAGCATACCCACAGAATCTGCACAGGATTATGCCTCCGCCGATAGAGTAGATCGCACCACTCGTTGAGTCTTCGAAGACCGCCACCCAATGCAATGTACCTTGCACTTGTTGCCGTGGTCCTCATAGTATGATGAAGCGTCCTCGTTGCGATTTGTGCTTCGGCTGGTTTTCGAAAGCACTGTCGGTCACGTTGATTACCCTGGCCTTCCACGGGTTCAGGCCAGCTGTGAACTGAATATGTAGGTCGCCCCGCTTCTGGATTCTCCGGATAGCGGCATTCCCGCCCTGTAGATCCTTCACCGTCGGAGCTCCCAGCGTCGATGCCAATCGGGATGCCTCGAACGCTGCTTCGAAACAAATCCTCCGCGCATCCCACTGCAGTTGTCCAACCACCATTCGTAGTCCTCGGTGCTCTGCAAGGATCAGCGCACTGCCAGGTGCTTTGCTGCGCTGTCTGGAGACACGCACAGTCTGCATAGACTTTACATAGGCCTCCACGGTGACGTTGATGTTGACCGTCCCTGTCTTGCTGATAGGCCCGGCCACAGGACGTCGCCTTCTCCTGCCTCGCGTAATTGACCTCGCCAAAGTCAATATCCTTCTGAAGGTCCTTCATGATCTTGGCGCCCTCAGGGTCGTCTTGATTGATGCCCACGAGGAAGTCGCCCACGTGTAGATACATGACCCCCATGATCGCGCGCTCCCTGTTGCGCTCGATGAAGGTCACGGGCTCGAAGCCCAGGCCTTCCCATCCAAGCTTCACGAGCGTCTCGCGCAGCGCCGCGTACCAAGCTCCTGCCGCATCGTCGGTCCCGTAGATGCTCTTGTTAAGCTTAAACGGGTCGCCTGTCTTGACACCTGGAATGGTACACTTCCCAAGGTTCGTCGGGATCCGAAAGTAGAGCTCGCGCGTGATCGCCTTGCCTTGTAGAAAAGCCCCCTTCACATCTGCAGAGACTAAGTCCAAGTTCAGGCCCGATACAACGCTGCACAGAAGTAGCGTCATCTGTGCTGGGACTGTAGGAGAGTCTCGACGCAACTTGTCGTCGAACTCCTCCTCGTAGCCCCGTCCACATATTCTCGCCTTCGGCCCCCAGGTCGCAGGGTCTTCGTCCGCCCAGACCACCTTGGAGCTTAAGATCCTGCCAGGGCCTACCTTCTCAACCGCTGCTCCTGATACGTGGGTTGCCGCATCGCACTTGCACCAGGCATTCCACTCCTTCCCCACTGCACTCTGCATCTTCTTCCACTTCAGCTTGTCGTCGCCCAGCGTCTCCAGGTTGATTTCCCGACGCTGGTTAATCCTTGTCGGCTGCACGCACATCCGCTCGGCCACGAATGCTTCAACCAGGAGCGGCGTCTCCGCCAGCTGCTTGACTGGCCCCGTCTGCCCCTCCGCGCGCTCGACGCCGATGGGCACGTCGCCCAGCAGGAACTCCTTGGGCGTCACGGGATGCCCCTGGCGCTTGCTGCTCTTGCGACGCTGCTGCCGGCGCTGCTGCCATTTCCTCTGTCTTCTCCCGTTCTCCCATATGCCTCTGGATACTGGCAGGTGCTTGAAGCTGAGCTCGATCGTCGCGAGCATCACCGTTCTTGGTCTGATTGAGCTCCAGGCCCTTCTTGACCGAATGCTTCGCACCACCACGTTTCACCTCCTTGGGCTGCTCCGGCTCCTCCATGATCTCGTCGGCGTTGCTACCGCTTGGAGGTCCAGGCTGCGAGGCTGTAGATTGCTGGTCACCTCCCTGCCCATCTTCAGTTCCTTCTTCCTTCATCGACGCGATCTCCTCGATGACCGACCGCGATCGGTTGCTGCGCCACCACATCGTCGATGATCTCAGGGTTTGCCATGCAGTCCACCCTCGAGATGTCTAGAACCAGGTCGCGCGTGTCCAACTTGAACAGTCGCCTCCTCTCGATCTGATACCCTGGCGCCGGTTCGGGTAGCAGAGGTGCATTCCTGATGTTGCCCAGCTGCCTCAGGTCGGTCTTGTCGGGGCCGCTGGATGCCACTGCTCCCAGGATGGTGCCCCAGGCTTGGCGTGCTCGACGTGGTCGCGCTCGTAGATCCCCCTCTGCTTGGTCTTGATCAGCTGGGACTAGTTCTTACACATCGCCCAGCCTCTGCCGCATCGTTATCACGTCATTGTCGTGCACCACATCCGATCATCTCTTCCGGCTGTCCGACTGCTTCGGATGACCCACGCCACCTTGAGCTGGCGCTGCTCCTGGTGCGTCTTGTTGCCCCTGCACTGGCTGCTGTCGTGGAGCTTCTTGCTGTCCAGATAGCTGCAGATGATAGTCTCGCCGTCGTTCTGGAGGCTGTTAATTTTAATGTTGGTCTGGCTGTTGATCACGACGTTGGTCTGGCCGTTGATCAGGTGGTCTGGGTGCTGAGCATCTCGCTATATTGCCCCCCTCGAAGGTCTATAAAGCCCCCCTCTCCAGCTCGAAATGGGGCTGGCCCACCGTCTGAGAACAGGTCGGTGAACTGCATGGTCGTCACCTCGTGCTCAGTCGCTTTCCGCGGTAGACTCGGTGAGCTCAGAATCGGTATCCGATTGGGAATCAGCCAGTAGCCATGCTCATCCTTGCCCAGGCACCGGGCAGGTCCATGCCATCGAGCACGTCAGTTTCTCCCTAGACTGTCCGGTCGCCAGAACATCAGTAGAACTCCCTGCTGGAAGGGCCCGGGCTGGGGCCTCGTCCTTGCCAGCACTGCCCACCTCAAAGCAGATGAGTTAGCCGCCTTGAAAAAGGACTCCGAGCATATCTGGTGAAGGTGTAGTCGATTCCACAACGACGTCCTGGAAACTACTGCTGGGTCGTTGTCGGGATTCGCCAAGCTCGCAGGTAGTCGATGTCCAGCTCCCAGCACCCACTGCTGCGGTGAAAAGCCCGCTGTGCCAACCAGCTGGTTGCACGCGCTGGCCACGCCTCGCAGTGCAGCTGCAACGGAATCCTGACCACGAATTTCTCCGACATTGAAGACATTCGTCGCCATCTCCTCTAGGTAACGCATCTTCTTCTCGACCTTGCCCATCTGCCAGTGAGCTTCTGGCGCAGCGCTGTTGATCACCAGGCCGAGGTCGTTGCACTGTGTCTCGAACTCGCCCACGAAGGCAGAGTCCTGGCCCTGCTCAACCACAGCAGGTGGCCCAGCAATCTAAGTTCGAGAACCTTCTGAGCCGGCCCTGCTGTCGGCCTTGATCCTGGACACGCGTAGATTCGCCCCTCAAAAAATATAAAAGGAACTCCCGCCCCCCCCCGGCGTTATCGGCCCCCCTTTCGGGCATGTGAATCATATACGATTATGACAACATGTCCATCCTAACTATGAATTTAAACTATCCCCGGGGGGGCGGCATCGCCCCCCCCTGAGGCCCTTGTGTATGCGTATATATATGTATATATATACCTATACGACCACCCTTCGGGCGATAAGGAGGCTCGGGGGGGGGGGGAACCAACGTCTCACTCGATCGGTCACACTATCGATCTCACTATCGATCTCAGTATAGGTATCGCTCGATCGATCTCCCTCGATCGATCTCACAATCGATCTCACTCGATCTATCTCACAATTGATCTGACTATCGATCTCACAATCGATCTCACAATCGATCTCACAATCGATATCACATTCGGTCTCACTATCGATCTCACTATCGATATCACAACCGCTCTCACAATCAACGTCACCATCATCATCATCAACAACAACATCAACATCAACATCATCATCACCAACATCATCATAATCTGGACACCGTCATCATCATCAACACCAACATCATCACCATCACGCTCATCAACATCATCGGGACACCACCATCATCATCATTATCATCACCATCATCACAATCATCATCATCAACATCATCATCAGCAACATCGGGACACAGTCGTCGTCATCACCATCAGCAGCAGCATCATCATCGGGACACCATCATGATCACCATCGTTATCATCATCATCCTCATCATCATCATCATCGGGACACCACCATCATCATCTCATCCTCATAATCGACATCATCAGCATCATCAACATCATCATCAGCAGCATCATCGTCATCATCTGGGCACCATCATCATCATTACCAACATCAGCATCAACATCATCATCATCGTCATCATCATCACAATCAGCATCACCACCATCGGGACGCCATCATCATCAACATCATCATCACAATCGTAATAATCATCATCATCGGGACACCATAATCATCATCAACCTCATCATCATCAACATCACCATCATCATCGGGACACAATCATAATCATCATCATCAACATCAACATCATCATACTCATCATCATCGGGACACCATCATCGTCATCATCATGATCACCAACATAATCATCATGATCATCATCATCCTCATCATCGGGACACCAGCAGCATCATCATCATCATCGTCATCATCATCATCAGCAGCATCATCATCATCATCGGGACACCATCATCCTCATATCATCATCATCATCATCGTCATCATCATCAGCATCATCATCAGCATCACCATCATCATCATCATCAGCATCATCATCATCTCATCATCATCATCATCGCGGGACACCGCGGGACACCGGCGGGGCACCGCGGGGCACCGCGGGACACCGCGGGGCACCGGCGGGACACTGGCGGGACACCGCGGGCCACCGGCCGCCCGGAAGGGAGTCATTTGGTCCGGCCGCGCCTCAGCCACACGGGACGCCAGCGGGACACCGGCGGGACACCGCGGGCCACCGGCCGCCCGGAAGGGAGACATTTGGCCCGGCCGCGCCTCAACCACAGGAGACTTTTTCTCGCCCGCCCACGCAGCTTCGCCTCGCCCGCACGCACGGCACGCACGAACACGAAACCGAAATCGATGTCCCGGTAGGGGGGCTTTCCGTTCCACTTCGATCTCACCCCCTCACCTCATATATATATATATATATACAAGATTTTGAAGGCTCGCTCCGCTTCGCCTTAAATCTTGGCCCACGGGGCGTTCGAGAACACGAGTTAAGGAGTGGCGGGGAAACTCATGGATCCCAGAAACTCATGGTGCCACAGGGGGCGAGGAGATTTAAAACAAAGGGTGGTTTTTTTTGGTGTCGGTGCGTTGGAGGAGTTGCTCCACTCACGGGTCCGCTCGCGGTCTCCAGTTGCCACCGCGCCCCAGACGCGCGGCAGGAAGGCCTCCCGATGCCAGCGCCGGTGGACCGCGCGCATCCTCTAGCCAGGAGTCCGTCGTCTGTTTTCCTCAGGCGTGCGCCATAAACGAAGGTGCGCACTTCGCAAACTGCGCATTGCGATTCGTGAAAGTCCATGGCGCTGAAGCCGAGGAGCTCGTTCACTTTTGAATGCAACGACATGCTTCCCTGCCTGGAAGTCAACAGTTGGATCAACGCGCGGCCGAGGTCCCGTTCGCCCTTAGAAACGTTCGTGGCAACGGTGGCCCCGGCAGCCTCCACGGGCCCCCTGTCTGCCAAAGAATTGTAAATCGAGAAAGCTTCCGGGCGCAACTTCCGCAAGAAGTGAAAATCTCCATCGCCAACGTGTTCAATGAAAGAAATGTCTGATATGATCGATTGCTCCCAATTGCGCGCTCCGAATGAGCTCCGGAAGAAACGCACGTATACCAGCTGTGCCTGATAAGGCAGCCAACGCGCGCGCGTGGCAAGGAGTGTTTTTGTCATTTGAACCAACAGGACGGAGCTCTTGTTCAACTGGGCACTGTGTTCTCGTAGGGCAGCGGCAATGCGGTGCATGCGCACAGCAACTCTGCGAGGCTTTGTCCCGGATCCGTTTGGCACGAGATTGGAGTTGTCGTCGCCTTCTGTGAAGCTCGGGATGTGGTATCCTGCATCTGGTTGTCGGCCATACAGGTCTTCGCAAATAACCAGTGCGTCGTAGAACCGACGGACGTCGTAGGAATCCACCGAAATTAAAGCCGGCAACTTTTCGTCCGTAGCCATGGTGTTGCGCTGGTCCAAGAGTCGTTTCTGGAGCGTCGCCCGGGCGGCGGCGTCGCCCAGGAGCTGCGCCCGGGACGTCTTTTGATGAGCGAGCCAACTATACACGGCCAGCGCGGTGATCAAGTAGTGGCCTTCGTTTAAGTAAACAGTTGACACGATGACAAAAAATGCCAAATTGATCAATGGATGTGTTTTGTTGGACATCACGAGGTAATGTGTTGTGGCGCTCGTAGTGTCCAGAATGGGATGGAAATGGTTGAGTTTGCGTTTTCTGAAGTCGTGGTTCGCCTGAGGAGCAAGCTTGTCTGTGAGGTTTCCAAGATTGAACGCGTCCGGCAGCTCTTTGACCGGAACACAGCGGTGCATGTCCCGACCACCTGTTTTGCGCTTGTGGATTGCATTCACGAAAACGCCACGATCATGTTTCTTGCAAGTGCAACTTCCATCCAAAAAGCATATGGGGAAATGCGACAAATCGTGGTACGTAGCGTAGCTCACGCAGTTACGACATGGAAGCATGAGGTGCCAACACGTCAAAACATTTTTGTCACAAACAATGCCAAGTATGCCGTCCGAGGAAGCAGTTCTGATAGACTTCTGTTCGCTGGGTGGCAACATGCTGCCAGTGGATGCGTTCGCCGCCCCGTCGGGCATAAGCGCATGAAGGGGAATGTGAGAAGGGAAGGTGGGCGGAGGAGGGGCGCGGAAGATTGGGGGGGGGAGGAGGCTGACTAGCGGGCAGAAGGCGACGATGACACAGGAAAGCAGAGAGGGAGGAAGGGAGAGTGCAATGGAGAAGGGAGGGTAGCATGAGGGTGCGAGACAGGCAAGCGGAGAGAGAACAGACGCAGAGAGAGAGAGAGAGAGAGAGAGAGAGAGAGAGAGAGAAGAGCGGGAGAGATAGGTAGGAAGAGGAAAAGAGAGCAAGAGAGAATGAGAGAGGCGGCGAGGGACACGACAAAGAACCCTGGAATCGAGTTCTTCAAAAACCTGGCGGAGTTCGCGCAGCTTTCGAATGCAGAGGATCCGTTCGGCCCGGTGAATTGGATGCTCGCGGATGCGGACTCGGGCGAATCTCAAGCAAGTTCGACCGAAATGGCTCCGGAGGCGGACGATGTCAGAGGTGACGGTGACGTGGCCCATGGTGGCGACGGCAATGACGGCGATTGGAATGATGGCTCCACGAACGCCCGAAGTGCATCACGATGGGCATCCAAATGGCCTGGAATTTCCCCAGTTGCCCCGAGCCTTTCCCCGGAATCGGTTTTTGCATCCGTGGTGTCGGGACCGTGGGAAGATACCTGGAGGTCGGCATCGAAAGAAAACCTTGAAGAATGATGTTGTAAGGCGTCTGAGCCCAGAAGTCACAAACCCCCTAGATCGAACACGAGGTGCGAGGGGCTGTAGTTTCGAGAAGACTCCAACGTTGGTGACCAGAGCATCTCAAGAAGCCTAAAGGCGTTCAGAAACGTTCGCATTTCTCGGAAGATCGAAAATCGGCGGGGGCCTCAGCAATGAACCCCGTCCATCGGCGCTGCCGGAACCGAGACCCCCGACGAAAAGATCACTTTCAGTCCGCGGCCGCAAATTTGTCGATCCATTCCTGCGGGTTTATGTTGCCCAAGGTCTGTTTGTCATTGTCCCGGGGGGCCCGAAAACGGCCCCCAGAGGCCGAAATCTGGAAAACGTGCTTTTAAAAAATGTAAGGGGTCACGGGGAGAGGTTCCACGGCGTCGGTCCTCTGATGCGAGGGTCAGCCCCGCAGGGATCGGGCCCCTAGTCGGGGGTGCTGTGCCGCCAGCGGGCCTGCGGCGAAGCGGTCCCCGCGCGGGCATGATCCCCGCCCGGCCTGTGCCTGTCTCCCCGCGCCTCCTCCTCTGGCGACCCCGTTCGCTGAGATCCCAGCGGCGCACGGCAAAACAACGATCATTTTGGACGTCGTTGCTTTCCAGGGGCCATGTCCCCATCCCGGGACCGCGAAACAAAGCGCAGGACGAAAGACAGGCTCGAAGGGCGGGCCCAGACCTTTTGGGGCGCCCGTCACAAAAATATTCCGACATGGGATACCTGGGCTCGCATCCGTGATTTCCGTGGACTTCCAATCCCACCAGCCCTCTGGGCGTAGGTGGTCTAGATCAGAACCTTTTCCACCCCTCCCTCTTCCCCCTACCCCCCCCCCTGGACCTGGGCGGAGGGTTTCGCGGGATGGCCCAAGATGGCTCCAAGAGCGCCTCGGAGAGCCCAATATGAGTTTCAAGATGGCTCAAGATAGCGCAAGATCGCTCGAGATGGCTCCTGAGATGGTTCCAAGAGGCCCCAATACCGCCCCAAGACGGCTCCAAGAAGCTAAAGAGCTCCCCAAGGAGGCCCCGAAGAGGCCAAAATCCTTCCAAAACATACAGAAAAGCAATGCGTTTTGCTTGCTCGCCTTTTTCGTTTCCGATGGCCAGCCGATGCCGCAAGATGGCTCCCAGATGGCCCGGCCCCAAGAGAGGCCCAAGAGAGGCCCCAGACGGCCCCAAGAGCGCCCAAGAGCGCCCCAAGAGCGCCCCAAGCGCGCCCCAAGAGGCGATTTTAGGGGCTCCCGAGGGGGCGCCCTAGTTGAGGGACCCCTCTTTTTTGTTAGATTTCCTCCAAGATGGCCCCAAGAGCGCCCCTACAGCCCCCCAAAGCGCCCCAAGAGGGCCCCAAGAGGCGCCCAGACGGCCCCAAGAGGCGCCCAAGAGGCCTCCAAGAGGCCCCCAGGAGACCCCCAAGAAGCCTCAAGAGGATCTCCGAAAGGCGTTTAAGACGCTTTTGGCTCTTCGGTTCGCCGTCCTCTTCCTCGTCCTCATCCACCTCTTCCTCCTCCTTCCTCCTCCTCATCCTCCTCCTTCTCCTCCTCGTCCTTTTCCTCCCTCTGCTCCTTCTCCTCCTTCTCGTCCTTTCGTCCTCGCCTATTCCATATCCTCCTCCTCATTATCCTCCTCCTCCTCCTGTCCCTCCTCCTCCTCCGACGACGATTCCCCCAGCTCTTTGTTATTCTGCATGCTCCCCTGCTTCCCTGATCACCTCAACTCCCCTGGGCATCGTTTCTGGATGGGCTGGTGGGGATACGCGAAGCGTCAACAATTTCCGGAAAGTCTTCGACGTTCGTGGGCTTTGATGGCCCGATGGGGAGTGTCCTCGTAGCCACGGTTGGATCCACTTTGAAATCCTGGCCCAAACTCACATTTGGATTGATCGGGGGTTCGACTTGTGAAGACCGCTTTGGGGCACGCTTAAGCGGCGAAGGGATTTCGGACAGTCTTGGAGGCAAACAGCGGTTTCGGGAACCCGGGCGTCGACGGGGGCCCAGCCGTCGGGGACGCGCAAAAAGAGAAGCTGGGAGGAGAAGTTTTTGGATAGCAAAGGCCTGGAAGCATTGGGAAAATCAGACATCCAGGATACGTTGGGGGGCCGGAAACGCGCGTTTCGCTGAGGCGCGGGGCCCAAAAGTCGATGTCAAAAAACGGGCTTCAAAAACAGCTTTTTTTGACATGCCCGTTTTTGCGGGGGGCGTATGAAAGTATACACGGCGGAAGCAGCGGGCGCGATACCTGCGGAAAGTGGCGGGCTGCGGACACGGGAGGAAAAAGGAGCCGGATGGCAGCGTCGGGGGGCGGGCCCCGATCGGCCCAGCGATGGCCCGACGTTTTCATGCGGGAGCTGCAAGAAAAAATGATATCAGTGCCCGAGCAACGCGGCGGGCTAAGGTGCAACGGCGAAAGCTGAGTCCCCCGCGCAACGCGACGGGCTAAGGCGAAGCAACGCAATCGGCAAAACATGCGTTCGGCGTGGCTGAATCCGGGCCTCAGCGCCTCTGCTTCTTGGCGGTCTGCTTCGCGGCCGGCGTCGCGGCTCGCTTGGCTCCGCGCTTCGGCGCGGACGGCACGGCGGCCCCGATGGCCCCAACGCCGTGGTTCGCGGTCGTAGAGGCGGGGCCTACGAGGGCCGGCCCAGCGCTCTCCGTGATGATGGATGGGTAGGCGTCGAAGAAGTCCTTCAGTGTGCGGGCCACCTTCGTGGGGACGTTCGGGTGGATCGTGTAGACCAGGTTGATGAGGTCGCTGAGCTCGTACGTCTGGCCGTTCGTCATAGCCCCCGCGCAGCGGATGGACACCCGATTGTTGAGCAGCGTGGATTTGGCGGTCCAGGCACCCGCGGTGTCCGTCGCCGGAATATGGAGGTCGGCCTTCAAGAAGCAGTGAGTGATGATGTCGACGGCGCGGGCGGCCACGTGCTCCGTGGCCAGGGTGGCGGCTTTGACGCTGTCCATGAGCCGCCGCCACAAAGGCCCAGCTCCTCCCAGAAGTAGGGTTGTGCCCGGACTGCCGGGGCTGAAGCCCTTCGGCGGAGACGCACACTCCGTTGGGCGGCACCTTCAATTTCAGCAAGTCGGTGGCCCTCTTCACTGTAGTGGTGAGGCCGCGGCGATTGGCGGGGGCCCCGCTGCGCATGCTCATGCCGTCCGAGAGCGTCACACGAGAGCCTGCGTTGGCCTTCGTCGGCGCGTCGACCATCTCGAAGTTGATGTTCACCGTGTACAGAGACGCGCGGACACGGTTCCCAGCGTCAGGCTGCGGGCGCGTCGGCACAGACGCGTCGAGGACCGCGTTGCCAGCCGGCCTGCGTAGGGCGCTGGGAGCGGCAGCGGGCTTGGCGAGCATGGCGGGCATCGCGGCGGAGGTCAAGGGCAAGTAAGCCTCGGCGCGCTAGCAGCGCAGGCACGGGCGAACGCCCCGGGGAGCGCGGAAGCCGAAATGCTTGCTAGCGTCACTGCGCGGCGGCAATGTAAGGATGAAATGGCAACGCAAGTCGGCGGGCCGACGGGGCTGGCGGAGGTGGCGGCAAGCGGGGCGGGGCGGAGTGGCGAAGACGGGGAGATGGCGACGGATGCGTTTTTGTGTCGAAGTCAAAGCAAGGGAGGTAGAGGACACCCTAACGGAGGGGCGCCACGCTTGCCGCTAAGAGGGTGGTCGGGACAGCTCGCGGCCGGTCGTTTGCGTGCAACACAGGTGGCAATGTCGTTCAGCAAGAACTCAGGCCAGACCACGTTTTTGGTGAGGGCTTTGCCGGCTGGGCTGCAACGCTCTGCGTGAAGATGCGAATGTTGGTTCGCGTCTCCACCCGGATCAAAGCCACGTAGAGATGGCCGTGGGAAAACGGGCTTCTGCGGACGTCGACCACGCAGCGGGCCAACGCGGTGCCCTGCGAGCCGTTGAACGTCGAAGCGTACGCCGGACGTAGAGGGCATTGTCGTCGCCGGATGGTTGTGGCCCCTCTTCCCAATGCCCAGCGGAAACAGATCCGAGGCAAAGGGAATTGCTGTCCATCCAATCGCTCCACGAGGACGTGTTTCTCGTACACCGCCTTGAGCACGACCTGAGTGTGGTTCATCAGGCGATCACACGGACTGAAGTTTCTCATGAGTTCGTAGAGGCCGCCAACGACCAACCGAAGAGAGTGATGGGGGACTCCGTTCTCGTCCTGCAAGTTGAGGAACTCGGCGGTGATGTGGTCTTCGACGGCGTCGTTGTTGGAGTCGTATTCTATGGCGTCCGAGCTTCGGGTAACGAATTGGCGCAGCAAGTACGTCTGCGTCAAAGTGTCCAGGATACGGTCGTTGAAACAATTTCTCGCCTCGTTTGTTGCTGTCAGAATCTTCCGGTGGGCGCACTCGGCGGGGTCGTTGACGTGGGGGAAGCAATAGCTGATGGCGTTGTCCATGGTGTGGATGACGGAGCAGCGGTCCAGCTCGATGTAGCCCGGCTCGCCATCGATGGAGTGCGTGTGCGGAAGGTCGCCCTGGCCGATGCGTTCGATCCACGAAGCGTAGTCTGCGTCGTGGATTTGCCGGCGCGTGGTGCGGAGTTGCCAAGTGCGGAAGGACGGCCACGAAGGCGACGTCGTGACGCTCGCGGCGCGGATGTCCTGTCTCGATGCGTGCTTGAGAACAGGTGGTATCTGTCGGAAGCCCCCGCATGTGACGATTACTTTTGGGACGTAGATGTCGGGGCGGGCGCGCTGTAGCGCCGTGAGGTAGTCGAGGACCGCGTCCCAAGCAGCGCGCTTGCAGGACGGCCATTCATCCCATTGGATGACTGCGGCGGCTGCGATGGCAAGGGCGTCCGCAGAGGAGTGGCCCAAGCGGCAGGTAAGGTGCTCTGCATCCTCTATCGGGATCTTGAAGGTGGAATGCGCGGTGGCTCCATCTGGCAAGTTGAGGGCTGCTATGCCCGTAGAGGCCACATTGACGCAGCCTTTGTTGAAGAACCGCACGTAGTAGGAGATGTACTTGGCGAGCGTGGATTTTCCGCAACCAGCTTTCCCGCGGCAAAAAATGAGCCTCGACGTGCCGGAGCGCAAAGCGTCGATGACGTCCCTGGCGGCTCCGGACTGATCAGGGTCTCGTTTGATGAGGTTCCAGAGTCTGCCGGCTTCTGACGCAGCTGTTGCTGGGGCTTGGTTGGGAAAGTTGGGCACTGGCACGCCATGGGCACTGCAAAGAGGAGCGGGGCGGCGTAGAAACCAGGCGTCCTCAGCGTTGCCTTGGGCCAGCCAAGGTGCCTTCAACGTTCGCTGTAGCTCCTGGCGGGCGCTGTCCTTGGAGAGACCTCTGTCGAGAAAGTCTCTCATCAAATGTGCCTCGTACTTGCCGCACAGAGCGCGGGGTTTGGCGTCCTGCTCGAGGAGGGCGACGAAAGCGAATCGTAGTTGAGACGCCGTGTATCGGAGCGAGACCAACTCGTCCATGACACGGGACGTTTCGTCTTCGCGGGTGAAAAGCCCCGCGGCAACCATGGCCTCCTCGTAAAATGCGTATGCATGCCCACCGTAGGTGTTGCAGTCCTGGAAACTGCGCTCGGGGTAATTCAGCAACATGTGGCGGAGGAAAAAGACATCCTTCTGCCGGGGGAACTTCATCTCCAAGCGGCAGACTGGATGTTCGCCTTTCTGCTTCAAATAACCGAAGAATTGGTGACCTGCAGGACCTGTGTCGAGGACGGGCGGCACCTGGAACGCACGCAAAGTGCCGCGAACCCGGCACTGGAACATGAAAGTGGAAGCGCCCTTGGGTCGCCCAGCCGCTTCAGGGAAGACGTCAGGGAAGAAGCATCGCAAGCCAATCGGGCACGTCTTTGCCACCATGAAGGATTCGAAATACTCGTGGCAGAGCAAGTCGTTGAAAGGCGCAGCGGTGGGCCGGAAGAAATATCGTTGCAGGGGGGAGACTGTAGTCTGGAGCGCTTCCGTCTCGCCGCCGTCGGCAAAGGTCACCCAATCGTCGCCAGGGAGGTGCACGGGTAAGCAGATGACGTGGGGGGCGCGTTCGTAGGTCTGATATCCGAAAATACGCCAGGCACATTCCGTGGCACAGAGGTAGCGTCCACGTTGCCAATCCGTTATTTCGTCGGTGGTGTCGTCAGATATGTGGAACTGGGAGTGGTCGGGGCCTTTGAATATGCACTTGTAGAGGTACTCGAAAACGTTGACGTTGCCCGCAAACTTTACATTAGCGCGCCCTTGGCAGAACACCTCTCCATGTCGGTGCGAGGGTGGACATGAAGGGGTCGATGGGGAAGAGGAGGAGGGGGGGGGGAAAGGGTTGTCAAGAGGGATAGCGAAGGGGAAACCCGTGCAAACACCCGGCACAGAAATCAGACATCCAGTGTATCGGTGGGGTGCCCGAAATGCATGGTTTGCTGAGGCGCGGGGTCAGAAACGGGATGTCAAAAAATACGTCTTGGAAGACCGTTTTTTTGACATGCGTTTTTGTGGCTGGTTATGTATGAAAAAATACACTGGGCGAATCATCGGGGCAGGATTTGCGGGAAGTGGAAGTCTGCGGAAAGCGGGTCGAAAAATACGCATGGTGAGGTGTTCTGGCGGTCCTTCCCAAAGCTGGAGGACGTGGGGGTTGCACTCGACGACGAGCCGGTTGCAGCGTACATTTCGGCGTCCGTACGCAGGAGCCTTCTGCACGCAGTTCGGGCAAGTGTGGCCGCAGGGGCGGCGTCGGTGGCGCGGGTACCCTCGGACGTCGAAGTCAGCGTCGCCCTTGAAAGGCCGAGGGCAACCTTTGACGCATTCCTGGGCTGGGTCGTCAGGGTGGCATGAGTGGTTGCATCGGTGGATCATGTGGAGCAAGACCAAATCACGGAGTCTACCAGGTTCTGGTGGGACCTCGCAAGAAATCACAGCGTCGACCTCCTCGGCTGTGGTGGGTGGGTCAGTGCACGCGAGGACAATATGCGCGCGCGGCAGACCTCGTTTCTGGCACTCGATCACGCGGATGACGCACCGGCGCTGGCCGCAGAACTCCGACTTGAGGTACCCCATCATTTTTTCGAGACGTCCGTGAAACACCCGTACCGTGATGTCAGGGCGGTCGGCGGCCGCTTGTCCGGGAGCGAGTGCGTCCTTGATCTCTGGCCAGCGGGGGTTGCACGTAAGGGCGATGAAATAAGTTGGGGGGGGCCTTTCCGGCGTGCCAGTTCCAATGCGTCCACTCGGAGCCGCTTGAGATGGCGCGGGGAGCCAGGGACAGTGGAGGGGAGGTAGTACTTGGTGCCAATTGCGCTGGTGGGAATGTGTTCGTTGGCCAGAGCCTCGCACAAATCTTTGCGGCTGGCAATGCGAGTGCTTTGCTCTCTCCTGACCAGCCACAGCCTTTCGTCCTCCATCCGGCAGTACATGTTGATGAGCCAGTCGTTCAACAGACGCCCGCGCGCGCGCATGTGGGGCTGGCGGAGGAGGTGCTGGCGGTACCACCACATCTGCGTCACGTGGTTGCCGGATGTGGACACGGCGTCGGTGCCCCACCCGCGGCCGCCGCATGGGAACCACAGCGGGTAACTCAGAGGCTCGCAGAGGCAATGCAAGGGTGAAAGGTATTGCGGGCGGGAGCCTGGCGTCAAACGGAAGCACACTGCCCTAGGTTCGGCGATGGCGTCGGGGCGTTGCTGCACTACTGCGGCCACTTCTTGGATGCCTTCGCCCCAGCGGAGGGTGGCGGAAGCCTGTGGGGCACGGGGCCACACGGATTTGAGGTGCTGAACGTGCTGCATGTGCGGATTGTGCGGTATGATGAGCTTCTCCAGCTGGGAGACGATGGACAGGTCGAGGCCGTGCTCTCGTGCGCAAATGCGGCATTCGCGGTCGTCCACCACGAGGTACCGGACCGGCCCAGAGTCGGCAGCCGAGTACACTTTCCTGTACATGGTGCCGTGGATGCGAATGAAGGATGGTCTCAAGACGCTTCCAAATCGGACTTCTCGTTCAGGAGTGGCGCTCTGGACTTCGTGGGCGGCGAGGCTCAGCAAGCTGTTGTAACGTCGAGAATCGGCAGTGAAACCCGTCAGCTTCGGTGCGTTGGTGGTGTCGTCGTGCACGAGCCGGCCGTGCGTGTCGGTAACTGGCCACGTCCGTTGGAACAGCTTGAGCAAGGAGGAATCGGGCTGGGGGTAGTGGCTGCTGAAGTCGACGACGTATTTCCCATGACCGCAACAGAAGCCGCTCATCTCGCGTTGGAACAGGAATGCGCCGCAGTGCGAGCATTGGTGGTCCTGGCGGCCCAAAGACAGAGTTTGTACTGTGCTGGAGGGTCGGCCGGGCATTGTGCAAGCGCGGCACATTCCGAGTAATAAGTGGCGGTGACCGGTTCCGAAGTCGTCACGAGGGAGGACCAAGCCGCATTGAGCGCAGGCTGCGGTCTGACGGCCTCTGGCAATGCAAATGGCGCAGACGGGGTCAGAGGCGACCGCGCCTCGTACGGCGAAAGCGTCGGTCGGTTTGGTGTTTCCGCAGCTTACGCACGTGAAGGCGTGGGATGACCGAGGCGTCTGAGCGTCCGTGGCAGCGGCGACACACTGGATACATTTCTTCGTCTGTCTCCGCCGTTGTCTGCTACTGAAGCTGTCTCGGGGCAAATCGTCCCCACAGCCTGCGCAGAGTAAAGTAGGCTGGGGGCTGGCAGGGTTGGCGCTGGCCGCGCAACGGACGCACTTTCTAGTGGACCGCCGTCTCTGTTCCGTGCTGAAGTCACACTTGGGCCAATCCTGTTCGCACACAGTACATCGAAGCATGTCTGCCGTGGACATGTGTGAGACCGCTGGAGCCCAAATGTTCACGGAGGAGTGGGAGGAGGAGGAACGCCAGATGGGTCTTTCGGAATATTCTGCGTGTTGTGTCCGGGTGCACACTCTCCCCCACAGAACTCTTGGGGGCCTCCGGGGGCCTCTTGGGGGCCTCCTGGGGGCCTCCTGGGACATCCTGGGGGTTTCTTGGGGCCGAGGGCCCGAAAAGTCAATTCGGATCGGCCGTCTTGGGGGCCTCTTGGGCCGGCGTGGGCGGCTCTTCGGCCGTCTTGGGGGACCCTTGGGGGCCTCCTGGGCCGTCTTGGGGCTCTCGTGGGCCGTCATGGGGCCCCCATGGGTGCCTCTTGAGCCGTCTTGGGGCCCTCTTGGGCCGTCATGGGGCTTCCTTGGGGGCCGCTTGGGCCGTCTTGGGGCTCTCTTGGGGGCCTCCCGGGCCTTCTTGGAGCGTCGGAAAGCCGAAAAAGCGAGAAAGCCAAGAAACATTGGAAAAACCAATGAGAATCAACGATTTTCGCCTCATGGGGCCCTCTTCGGAGGCCTTTTGGAGACCGCTTGGGGCGTGTTGGTGGCCTCTTGAGGGCGTTCCGGGATGTAATGAGATCTCTTGCCATGTAAGTCCCGCTTGGAGCGCTTTGAAGGCGTTCGTTGAGCGTCTTGGCGGCTTTTTGTGCCGTCGGTGGTACTGTTTGGAACGTCTGGGACCGATCGTGGGCCGTCTGGGCTGCCTCTTGGACCATTTCGGGTACGTCTTGGGGCTCCTTGGGGGGCCCTGGAGGGGGGTGTGTGGGCGCGGCCCCCCCCCCCGGATCTCATGGGGGGGTTTCCCGATGTAATTTTATATGATAAAGGAATATAGATCCCCCCCCCCAAAAAAAAAAAAAAAAAAAAAAAACGCGGGGAGATTCGCTGTTCCAACATAAGATTTTCTCGCGAATACCGTACAAAAAATGGGACGAAGTGCACGCGCGCGCGTCGTCGCGCGCGCATGCCGAAATCCTTCAAATTTCTTCGGTGTCGGAAGCATATCGCAATCGAAAACACTGGGTTTCGCAACACTGCTTTGTTAAAAAAACTTACGCGCGAGCTCTTGCGAAATCTGAGAACCATAGGTTTTTCCAGATTCACTCAAAAATACTACCAAACGGGCTTCGCGCGCGCGCGTCGAAATCTGTCGAACGCCCTTGCGCGCGTGCCGTCGCGAGAACCCTCTGCAAAAATGGAACGAAGTGCAGACGCACGCGTCGTCGCGCGCGCATGCCGAAATCCTTCAAAACCCATCGGTTTCGGAAGGGTTTCAAAATCGTGCGCCCAAGAAACCTACAAGAACACAAAGTTTCGCAACACGGATGTTCAACAAAAGCGTGCGCACGCGCTCTTGCGTCGTCGCCGTCGTCGCCGCCCTCCCTCCTCCCGCGTCGTCGTCGTCGCCTACGTCGTCCTCTGTCTTTCTTCGCGTTCGTGTCGTCCTCTTCGGCGTCGCGGTCGTTTCCGTCGTCGTCGTCGCCGCGGTCGCCCTTCCTCCTCCTCCCTCGTCGTCGTCGTCGTCCGTCGTCGGCGTCTCGTCGTCCCTCCTATTTCGTCGCCGTCGTCGTCGTCGTCGCCATCGTCGTTGTCGTCGTCGTCTTCCCTCCTCCCTCGTCGTTGTCGCCGTCGGCGTCGCCGTCCTTCCTCCTTCTTCGTCGTTCGCGTCGTCGCCGTCCTCCCTCCTCCCTCGTCGTTGTCGTCGTTGTCGTCGTTGTCGCCGTCGTCGTCCCCCCCCTCCCTCGTCGTCGTCTTCGCTGGCGACGTCGTCGTCGCCTTCGTCGTCGTCGGCGTCGGCGCCGTCGTCGTCTTCGTCGTCGTCGACGTCGGCGCCGTCGTCGTCACCGCCGTCGTCGTCGTCGACGGCGTCGTTGACGTCGTCGTCGTCATCGGCGTCGTCTTTGTCGTCGCCGCCAGCGTCGTCATCGTCGTCGTTGTCATCGTCGTCGTCGTCGTCGGCGGCGGCGTCGGCGGCGTCGTCGTCGTCGTCGGCGTTGTCGTCGTCGTCGTCGTTGTCGGCGTCGTCGAAGTCGTTGGAGACGTCGTCGGTGTCGTCGTAGTCATTGTCGGCGGCGTCGTCGTCGTTGTCGCTGTCGTCGTCGGCGTCGCTGTCGCTGCCAAGTGCCATTCGGTACCCACCGTCACGGTGTTAAGAGATGTTGCAAACCAAGTTGCGGGTGGGTGGGCGGGGTGATTGCGCGAGCAGTGGAGTTGACGTTTTTCGAGCTCGGCAAGTGAATAGCCACCATAAAATCCGACCCGAAATCCACGATCACAAGCACCACGTGCATATTGTTGCCCATGTCGGGCATGATCATGAAATCCATGCCAACGGCCTCAGTAAAGTCTCTTACCTTCGGCTGAGCTGCTGTGGGTCTCGCTGCCGTCCGAGCCTGCTCCTCACACGTCGTGCATATGGGCCGTGCTGCCTGCGCCGCTCGTCGACTAGCTCCACCGCGCTGCAAGCATCGTACCAATGACTCCTTGTAGGGTCCGCGTGAATGGCTCTCGTGCATCTTCTTGATAGCTGCTCGCATAAGTGGTGGCACCGCCGTCAACTCCGCCATCTCGATGTTGTCGCCGTGCTTGCTGAAGATCGTCGCTGCACCCGCGTGCATGGGCGCCTCCACCTCTGCAGGATTGGCCTCGACCTCGTCAAGCTCGATGTCCTCGAAGTTGGTGGCGCACCTGGCGCGCCCACCGCGCTGCTTCCCGCGGCCCCGCTGATTCTCGATGCCGCCCATGATCGTCTTAGCCAGTTTGGGCGTCCAGTTGCCAAGACTTGATGCTGCTTCCTTCGGCCCGTTTATCACGCGCGTGTGTTTGTGCGTGTTGTCGCGCCTGATGCTGTTCAGCTTGGCGCCCAGCATGATGGCCGCAGCCAAGAACCGCGCCAGCTTCTTGACGGAGTCGCCCAACAAGTCCAACAGGTTGCTGCCTTCGGCGCACTGGTGCGTCATCGCGGCCACAAACTCTGAGCCTAGCCACGGCAGGAGCTTCCACGCCTTGGGCGTCAGCGGGTTCTCCAGAAGCACGCGTGCTCCTCGACGCTTGCAGTTGAGCCAGATCTGCTGGACAAACCGCAGGCGCTTCAAACCAGCTGCTAGCTTCATCACCCTCGTCTTCCGCGGAAACATGCGCGATATGTTCGCGAGCGGGTCGCATAGGAAACCGACGATAGTCATGCGCGGTTCGTCCTCGCCCAGCTGCTTCAGCACTTTCTGCTGTGACTTGCTGTCCTCGCCCCCATATCAGGATGCCCCTTGGTCTCGCAGTAGGGCGTCGCCGCTGCTGAGCTTCCGACGCTGCCGCCATGCCACCAGCATAAAGCTCACATATGATAGGCCGCTTCTCCTCTGGGTCCGCCTTTACCGCCTCCACGACCTGCTGGCACTGGTCCAGCCCCCCCCGCAACTCTTTCAACTCCTTCTCCCACGTCTCGATATGTTTCATCTGCTTTCGTCGCAGCGTGCCTTCGTCTATCTCTTGCACCTCCGCGGTCCAAATGTCGATCTCATCCGTCGCAACTGGTGGCACTGTTTTGGTCGTTTCTTTCTCCGGCCAGTCCTCGAGCGAGATCGTCAGGCGCCCCTTCTCGGTCTCGTTGAGCGGCACCCCGTGCTTGTTGATCGCCTTGAAGTCCGCCTTCCGCCCCTTAGCGCTGCGTCGAGCTCCTCCAGCTGGTGGATGCTGATCAGCATCGGCGTCTTCGATTTCGGCATCCTCTGGAACCGTAGATTCACGCTGGCTCCTGCAAGTCCAGCTGCCACCTCCTGCTCGCCTTCTGCCATCACTGGGGCGCTATCACTCACGCCTCGGAAGCGCATGGATGGGCCCTTCATCCTCGCAGTGACCCCACTGTCCTCAGCGTAGCCGCCCAACGCTAGCGAGCCCCCACATCCACGTGGGCACGCCGCGCCCAGTAGCGCATGTTCATCTGGAATACTTCCTTTCGTTATCGCGCTGGCCTCGGTCCCCCCCAGCTCCTCGCAGTCCACCTGCAAGCCAGATGATGGTGCACGATCCTGCGAGCCTGTAGTCTGTGCCCGTTCTGCGTTCCGTCCACAACCATGTCGGTCGCACTCCATGAGGTAGGCGCTCGCAGGCGCCCCATGCGATGTCTCGTAGTTCCGAGGCACTGCCCTAAGATGCTTGGCACAGGTCGTACGCCAGGTTCCTGGGCCCCTGTGGTGCCATCTCCATCGCGATGCGCATGAGCTGGTGGATCCGGCGCAGTGCCCAGTCCACGCACCAATCCACGTAATCCCTGTAGGCTGCTCCCATGTTCTCACAGCTGACTCATAAAGCTGCGATCTGTGCTGCTCGATATTTAATCTTCTGCGGGCACGCCGCTGCGTTATCTTCTTCACGGCATCCGGCGCTCGATCTGCTCGGCCATATCTGTCCTGATCCAGATCCTGGCGCTTGGTCATCACTATCCTCGGGTTCTCGTGTGCCTTGGTCGTCTCCAAGCGCTGGCACCGTCCAGGTGTTCACGATCTGCTCGTCGGCGTCGATCCTCACCTTCGTCAGACTCGCGATCTCCTCCATCGTGGTTTCCATATTCGCCAGCTGATCATTCACGATCTGGACGGCAGTCATGCCCATTGAGCTGTCCGCCACCAGCAGCTTCACCGCCGCTGCCATCGCAAACCCAGCACGTCGTAGACAACCTCCAGGTCGCCCGCGAAAACCTCGGCCACCACCTCGTCCTCCACGCTGTAGGCTGCTCGATGATCCGCCACCTGATGGCCTGGTCTTCTCGCGCTCCGGGTCGCCTTTCCAACGACCCTTCTCGCGGCGCGCATTGCGCTCCGCGCGCACCTTTATCTCATTTAACTTCTCTCTTCGGCTTCCTTGCCGTCCATCTTGATGGATGCTTGATCGTTGATGTTGGCCTTCCAGCCTCGATTGGACATGATCTGCGCAAGCCTCTCCCATGCTTGCTTGCAAGTGGGCTCGCGACCTTTCCGTCCAGCCTTGCACCCGAGACGCTGTGCCTCAGCCGCTAGAGCGCCGCACTCCTCCTGGCTGATCTCCTCGGGGTCGACGTCGTCAACCACCCCCTCGAACTCGTCGATGTCGGCTGCCAGCGCGTCGTAATCTTCATCGCTCAGAAGCCCATCCTCGTCGCACACGCCACGCTCGCATCCGAATAAGGCGTCCTCCTCGCCATCGTCGTAGTCCGCCGGGCATGCCCCATAACGTCCGCGACCACGTTCGTCTCTGCACGTCGTGTCCAGCTGGATGAGCATCGCCGCCGTCACATCATCCCATATGTACTCGTTGTTGCACTGCCCGAGAATAGCCCTGTGCTCGGCCAGGCTGACACTGGCCAACTTTAATAGAGAAAACTTCGGCCAATCTTCGCTGACTGCCGCGTTTGCTGATAGAGACTTGAGCCGCTCGTACTCCGTCTCCCGTCTCGAGATGTAGTCATGCACAGATTCCGACCTGTTGCGAAAACCTTTGAAGAAATGCTCCTCGAAAGTTTGCTGCTTCTGTAGTGGCGCGATCCGCTCGCACGCTTGTCGCAATGTTGCCACCACCAGCTTTACTGCAGCAAGTGGGTCTTCACCTGCTTTGTCCAACACTGCTTGCGTCGCAACTTCGGCCCTTTTCCACGTGAGGTTCCACGCTCGCCCATGTAAAGAATTCTTGAGCTTGATCGCGTAGAGTTTATGCAGCTTCTCTTCGCTCGCACAGTAGCCGAGGATCGCGCGCTCCTCGAACTCATCGCCGTAGGCTGGGTCGCCGTTGTAGTGTACGACGCCCTCTTGGTCCACGAAGAGGGGTCCGTCGTTGGGCTGCTGTTACCTGGCCGCTATCTTGCCTGTAGTGATGATGTTGCCGTCTCTGATGATACTGTCGCCGTCTCTGAAAATGGCGTCGCCGTCTCTGAAGATGGCGTATCCGTCCAGCTCGTAGTAGTTGTCCCTGCTGTTGCCCGGGTCATGGCACCGATTCTCGGCCAGGCTGCAGGTGATGATGTTCAACGTGTTGATCGCTGAAGAAAGTGCTACGAGCGTCTTGAGCGCCAGCATCCATCTGCACGGCCACTCACAGCATGAATCTCGCAACCGTAGAACTGATCCAGCTCCAGGCTACCAGTGCAAATACAGATTACAATATCCCTCCCACCAGTACTTGATGCAAGCACAAGATAAGATAGGATATGCAAATGTATCTCCGTACTCAGGCTAAAACGTGAGTAGGTGCGTACACCCTCCCGCCCAGCTTATGAGCCACAACGGCCACGGGCGGAAGGGAAAGATAATTCATTATCACCCTGAAAATGGTGCACGATCGTGTTTTGCGATCCTGGCGGCTATACGGATGGGCGGCGATACCTTCTCACATTCGAAAACTGCTCAACGGTTGCACGTATAATTGAGGAATGCTGTCCAACACGGGGCGCGGTATTGGTAACCCTTTTTTCAGTGCGTGTCCGAAGCTTCAACATGTGCAGCGGCTGCACCTGTGGAGAGCGGATATGTTTGAGCACTGCGCTCCCACTTCACAATGGTTCGTACTCTATAGTCGCACTGATTCTAGCAAGGGACATAGGGAGCAGCTCCGTTCCAAAGTGGTGATCTCGCATTAATGGCAAGCTTATGTGGCGCTCGTCTTTCAATGAAACGATCCCCGTAGTTGCAAGGAATGGCTTGTTGGACTTACGAGGAGACTTGGGACGGCAAGTTGTATAGCAGCCTCGTTGACGCAGTCTGGGTGGACTCTCGTCCTCCTCCTCCTCCTCCTCCTCCTCCTCCTCCTCCTCCTCCTCCTCCTCCTCCTCCTCCTCCTCATCCGCCTCCTCCTCCTCCTCTTCCTCCTCCTCCTCCCCCTCGTCGTCCTCCTCCTCCTCGTCCTCCTCCTCCTCCTCTCAATCCTCCGCCGCCACACGTGGTTGAGTTTTCGCCAGTTTCTGGTTTGGTGGCACACAGCCCCTTGAGAATACGAAGAGGTATCCCTCCTCTTACTTCTCATCATCCGTCCTTCCTCCCCCACCCCCTCCAACTCCTCCTGTTCCTCTACCCCTCCTCCTCCCACTTCCTCTGCATCCTCCCGTCTCATATATCTCTTCCTTCCTGCCCCTCCTACTCACTCCCTTATCCCATCCATCCCTCCAGCTCCCCTCCCAGCCTCTCCTTCTTCTCCTCACCCACTAACGGACGACGTAAGACGAACAACGAAGGCGACGACTACTTCGAGGGCGACGACGGACGACGACGACGACCACGACAACCACGACGACGACGACCACGACGACGACGACCACGACCACGACGACGACGACGATGACGATGACGACGACGACGACGACGACGACGACGACGACGACGACGACCACGACGACCACGACGACGACGACCACGACGACGACGATGACGACGACTACCACGACGACGACGACGACGACGACGATGACCGCGATGACGACGACGACGACGACGACGACGACGACGACGACGACGACGACGACGACGACGACGACGACGACGACGACGACGACGACGACGACGACGACGACGACGACGACGACGACGACGACGACGACGACGACGGCGGCGGCGGCGGCGGCGGCGGCGGCGGCGGCGGCGGCGGCGGCGGCGGCGGCGGCGGCGGCGGCGGCGGCGGCGGCGGCGGCGGCGGCGGCGGCGGCGGCGGCGGCGGCGGCGGCGGCGCGGCGACGGCAGCGCGGCGACCGCGGCGACGCGGCGACCGCGGCGGAGGCGACGGCGTGCGCACCTTGAGGCCAGGGCGCCCATGGCGCGCGCCTGCCGCAGCAGCGGCCGAAGGCGGGCACCTGGGCAGCGGGGTCCCCCCAGGGCTCCAGACGAGGGGAGGACCGAATAAGGTCCGAGCAGATGGGGTCGGAGGATCGCGACGCATCGCCGATGCATCGACGATGCGGCGCGATCCACCGACCCCATCTATTTCGACCCCATTTGAGCGGCCTGGACACCGGTAGGAGAATGCCGAAGTCGCACACACCGATGCTGGGCCCAGGATGGGCCTGGCCAAGATGAGTGCAAGCGCACAGCCGACGCCGTCCGAGCGACGACGGGTTGGTGGGCATATCTTTCACGACGGCCACTGCAGACCAGGGATGACTGACGTATGGTAACTCTTTGCTGTGCTGGGCTCTCGCCACTCCCAGCAATGCGCTGCCGCAGGCCAATCATCCCCAGTCTGAAGTGGTTGCAATAACAAGTAGGCCCACAACGTGTGGCCATCAAGAGCACGGGCCCGAGGGAAGCGGGTCCTGGACCCCAGGACTTTCACCAGGGTCAGCTTCTCATCCTGAGCCTTTTTTCGACTGTCCTGGTGCGGCTCCTGATATCGAAACACCTCCGCCTCAGCGCACGCCGCGACGCGCGCAGGCGACTTGCTCTTTTGGCACACAAGTCTAGAGTTAAGTCGGGATTTTGGACGACAAACTAAAAAATAGTCAAAAAATAACCCCAAAAATGGCAAAACAAAATTCAAACAATCGTCCCCATTTTATTGTTTGACTATCTTTTAGTGTTCCTCCTGTAGAGGGACAGGCCCGACTTAAGTCTAGAGCCCCGCGTCTCTGCTGACTCTTTCTCGCCTCCATTCCCGACCAATTCTGCTCGCACTGTAATCCGGTCGCGCCCGCAGTGCTGGTTCCCAGTTGGTCCCAGGTGCTACGTGGCTCAAGCACGCGGTAGAGGTGACAGCGCAGCTCCAAGTGCGTGCTGATATTCTGACGATTTGGCTTGGCGAGGCTCAGCATGCCTCCCCGCAGGCGCAGAAGTGGGCGGCATCGCATAGGGAGCACCAGGTCCTGGCTCCAGCTGTGCATGCGCTGGAGCAGGCATGATTCTTGCTCCAGGGCCCCGAATATCGTCAGACTGCTTCTGCTGTCTCTTCGTAGTGTCTGTGCGGTCTCTTCCTCACCTCTGCCTTCATATGGGCCGTCTCTGCTGCGAAGGGCCTCGAGAGCCCGAGGACAGCGAGAGACCTCAGGACCTGCTGCACAGGCGCCCCAGAGAGCCTGAAACGAGACAAAGCGCAAGCGCGATGAAGAAACGCATGGCGCGCGAAGGTCGAGGCCCAGACCTCTCCTGGGATCCGAACTGGCCAGAACTTCGGAAGAGATCCAGCCGTGGCGACGAGCCTCCCGGAGGCCAGACACCCGAAGACCTCGAGCCTCGACAGCCCCGACAGCCACGCCGACCCCTCCCGAGCTGGCTGCCGCCGCCTTCGCCCGCGGCGCCAGGACAGCCGTCAGCGCCGCCCCAACGAGCAGCAACAGCGCCGCGGGGACGCTGCCCGTCGCACCTGCCAGATTGGGCACAGGAGCTGCGGGCAGGGGACGGGGCTGCAGGAGGAGGACAGGGGGAGAATCTAGGCTCGAAAAACAGCTGGTCGCATTTTTCGGCCTCTTGGGGCCCGCTTCGGGCCCTGAGGCCGTCCAAAGATGTATCCTGGGGGGAGGAACTGTCCAGGGTGGACCCTGAGAGGGGACCAGGGACAGATTTTGAGTGGATTTTGGTCGGGAGCCTGCGGCTAGTGGTGGGGTAAAGCCTGCAGCGTGTTGCGGGCACACTTCGCGATGACGCGGGCGTTGGTGCCTGACACCGCGTGAAGCGCTCAACTCTGACCGGTCGCGACTTTCCAAAAGCGCTGACCGTTCGAGGGGGGGCAGCAACAGAGCATGAAGCCCTTCAGATAAAGGCTGCCTTGATACGGAATGCACGCACTGTCACGCTGGCTGGCGGAACACGTGCAGGAGACACGAGAAATGACAGAAGATGGCGAAGGCAGGAGGCAGAAGGACAAATTGATGGCACGGTGGGTGGGAGGGAGGAGGAGGAGCAGGAGGAGGAGCAGGAGCAGGAGCAGGAGCAGGAGCAGGAGGAGGAGGGAGGCAGCATCATACAGCCCGAGTGCGTGCGAGAGGAGATCCTAGAGGACGCATGGATCTGCCGAGGGCCAACGGAGCGCAGACGCACATAAAACAAGTGAGAAAACTGATGGGGATCCGGAGACCACGGCACACTTTATCTTCAAGAGCCAGCCTACTAATGCGCGCCTCCTGTGGAATCATCGGATGGGGCTTGCGCGGAGCGCCAGGTCGTCGTGGTCGTCCTCGTCGTCCTCGTCGTTGTTTCGTCGTCCTCCTCCGCCTCGTCGGCATCGTCTCACCGCAGCCGTCGTCGTCGCCCTCGCCGCCGGGATCGCGGGGGCCTGTCGCCAGGGCCGCCACCAGCAGCGCTCGCCCCGAGTAGCCCAGGCAGCTGGCGAGCCCCAGCTCGCGGGCAGCGGGCGCCAGCGACGCCAGCGAGCCAGCCTGGCAGGGATCGCCCGCACGCACGGGGGGGGGGAACCCCCGGGCACGCGCGGCCTCTGGCGCGCGGCCTGCCGACATCGCTGCGCGCGGGGCGACGGCAGCGGCCTGCGAGCTCGGAGATCGGCCCTCTGCGCGCCGCGAGAGCCGCGCACCAGAGGCCCCTCCGGCGAGGAGCCACTCGCCCAAAGGGGGTGGAGGACAAGGAGGAGGATCTGGCCCATGACATCTGGCGCCTCGGGAAAAGTCGAGGTGGCCAGTCTGCCGGTCTTGCTGTTGGCCTCTGGAGGCTGGCTCTGGGCCCCTAGGCCGTCGAAAAAACGGCTCGGGATGAAGAACAGGCCCAGCGGAACGGGTCGAGTCAGGGACAACGATCAAGGGGGAGAGGCTCTGGTGGGAATGCCTCGACCCCCTATCGCCCATTCATCGCAGACAAGGGCGCGATGGACCACCCTGCCCAGGAACGTGCGATTTCACAATTGGAGGGGTTATCGTCAATCATTCGGCGATGTATCGCCGTTTCCAACTCAGAGCTCCCCCCCGAGCCGTTCCCCCCCTATCGTTCCCCCGCATAGAGGGGTCCAGGGGCCCACGCATCAAACAAATCGAAGCGCTGGATGCCTGGGGACGTTTCAGATGCCTTTTGGCGAAAGCTATGGAGGAGAGGGGGGCCTAGTCCCCTGCCTCTAGGTCCGCCACGAAACCTGGTGAAGAGATCGCTACAGAGTGGAGCTCTGGTGACCAAGTTTGGAGGGGGAGGGGGAGGAGGAGGAGGAGGAGGAGGAGGAGGAGGAGGAGGAGGAGGAGGAGGAGCAGCAGCAGCAGCAGCAGCAGCAGCAGCAGCAGGAGCAGGAGCACGAGCAGAAGGAAGAGGAGGAGGAGGAGGAGGAGGAGGAAGAGGAGGAAGAGGCCACACTGGCAGAAGGGGTCGCGCGTCAAACATCAAACAGCGGTCAAGCCTACCCTTCGCCAAGCTCTCCGAGAGGAGGGCAACGAGAATGACAAGGAGGAGGAGAAGGAGGAGGAGGAGGAGGAAGAGCGAGAAGGGGGAGAGGGGGGGAGGAGGGAGAAGGGAAGGGAAAGGAGGAGGAGAGAAGGGTGAGAGGAGGAGAGGCGGAGAGGAGGACCAGGGGGAGAGGGAGAGCAGACTGGTGGGTGGACCTCCTCATTTCCCTCCTCCTCATCCTCCGACTGTCATCACGATCATGGGCATGGTCCTATCCATATTTACCATCAGCATCGTCACCACCATCACCATCACAATCACCAACACCACCACCACCACCACCATCATCATCATCATCATCAGCAGCAGCAGCAGCAGAATCAGCATCCTCATCAGCATAACCATCACCATCATCATCATCGTCATCATAATCATCATGGCAATCATCCTCATCATCATCATATCATCCTCATCACCACCACCACCATCATCATCAACATCCTCATTGTCATCATCATCATCATCATCATCATCATCATCATCATCATCATCATCATCATCACCGTCAGCATCATCGTCATCGTCATCATCATCATCATCATCATCATCATCATCATCATCATCATCGTCATCACCGGAATCATCATCGTAATCGTCAGAATCATCGTCAACAGCGTCATTAACATCATCATCATCATCATCATCATCATCACCAGCAACATCATCACCACCATCATCACAAGTACCATCGTCATCGTCATCACCAGCATCCTAATCACCATCATCAACAGCACCAGCACCGTCGTCGAAATCATCATCCTCTGCTGCTTCTTCATCATCACCTCATCATAATCAACATCATGATCATCGTCATCATCCTCATCATCCTCATCCTCATCAGCATCGTCATCAGCATCGTTATCATCATAATTATCGGCTTCATCATCATCACCATAATCATCATCAGCAGCAGAATCGTCATCATCAGCATCATCAGCAGCAGCAGCATCGTCATCATCATCATCACCATCACCATCACCATCATCAGCATCATCAGCATCATCATCACCATCATCGTCAGCAGCAGCATCATCACCATCACCACCATCATCCTCATCATCACAATCTTCCTCCTCCTCATCATCATCAGCATCATTATCATCATCATCATCATCATCATCATCATCATCATCATCATCATCATCATCATCATCGTCACCATCATCGTCATCATCGTTGTCACCATCAGCGGAATCATCAGCATCATCAGCAGCAGCATCATTACCATCAAGATCATCATCATCATCATCATCATCACCGTCAGCATCCTCATCAGCATCATCATCCTCAGCATCATCATCGTCATCATGATCATCAGCAGCAGCACCAGAAGCATCATCATCATCATCAGCATCATCATCATAAGCATCAGCCTCATCATCAGCAGCAGCATCGTCGTCATTATCAGCGTCAGCATCATCATCAGCTCATCAGCATCATCATCAACACCGTCGTCATCATCATCAGCATCATCATATCATCACTATCACCATCACCATCACCATCGTCGTCGTCATCATCATCATCATCATCATCACCATCATCATCATCATCATCTGCATCATCAGCATCAGTATAATCATCATCATCATCATCATCATCATCATCATCAGCACCATCATCATCATCGTCATCATCATCATCGCAATCCCGCTCTTCATTCTGCCAAGGGCCTCCTGAAGAAATACATGCCTCTGGCTCCAACTGGACAGGTTAGGCCTGGCGCCACCTGGCTTCAAAAATGGCAGCTGGCATCACTTTTCCCGCCAGAAACATCTATAGCTCCGCTGCCTCGTACTCTCGGAAAGAAGGGGTTGTAGGCATTCCAAATGGGGCCAGAGCAAATGCGGTCCAGGCACCGTCTCGCCGGTGCATTGGCAATACATTGGTGATGTCGGGGTAGAAACAATCTGGCTCCGAATCTCGCAGCATCGCAGATGCATCGGCGATGCGGCGCGATCCTCCGACACAATCTTTTGTGGCCCCATTTGCGCAGCCTGGATCATCCTTGTCCGACTAGGCTGACGCGAGTCCCAAAGGTTTCGAGAGGCTCCCAGAGGCCTCCTGAGGCCCCATAACAACAACAAAAAGTCATTGCACAAAAACTGGAAGAGGGAGAGGAGAAAGAGGATTCAATGTTGTTTGCCTGATGTGTCGCCTTCTGAAGGGGGACCCTCGTCGCCATCTCTGTATCCGCCTCGGAATCCTGGTCGGAACGCGCTCCAGGAGAGACCCAGGGGCCGCTGTTGAAGAAGGGGACCTATGTCCGACCGAGCTGACGCAAGTTCAGGAGGTGGGATGCCGTCTCGACACAAATGGTTCCCAGAGATCGGGCGGTGCGCTTCTTGGGAGACATGGGCCCCTGGACCTCTAGGCCCCTGTCCCCAGGGCCAGCTTTTCCAGTCTCCGAGCCGTTTTTTTAACAGTCCTCGGGCCAGAAGCCAGTCTCCAGAGGGCCAAAACGACGGAAAGCCGGCCGCCTCGTTTTTCTTCGAGCCGCCAGATCTCTGGGCTTAGACAGCCCCACGGGCCCACATCCTTGGGAATCATGGGACGCCCATGGGGCTCGGAGATTGCGATCTTTCAGCCCCCGCCCGCACACGTGGGCGGTGGAGTCAGGGCTCGGCTCGGAGTGCGCCGCTCCCAGGGACCCCCGACGTCCCGATTGCTTCGCGGCGTGAACCCCCGGACCTCTCGGCACCCTTCCAGGGGCTGGCTTCTCATGCCGAGCCGCTTGCCGACGGCCCTGGGGCCCCGGCAGGGAGTCCCCCAAGTGCTGGAAATGGCCAAAGACCTTCGGTCGCAATGCGTGCACGACGCAAGAGGGCCTGGCTTCGGAGGGGTGGGCCCCATGCCGACCCTGGAGAGTCAGCCCCGCGGCCCATCCTGCGGTGCGCTTTGGCCAGAACTTCGAAGGGAATCGAACCGTGGCGAGCGCCCCCCAGAAGGCCCAAGGGAAGCCCCAGGACGCCCCGAGGCCTCGAACCTCGACAAGGCTGCTTCTCCCCCGTGGCGCCGCGAGGCCCACCACGGAGGCGATGCCCCTCGCGGCGAGCAAGACGCACCGCGCTGGGAGCAGCACTGCGAGGCGCGCCAGCCGCGCCGCTGCCAGAGCGGAGAGGACCAGGAGGCGGCCGGGCGCCAAGAGCAGCTCGCGGGCGGCACGGGCAAGGGACAGCAGCGTGCTGGCCTGGAAGGGAGGAGGGGAACTAGAAGCGGTGGAAGAGGGGAAGGACTGGAGGAGGAGGAGGAGGAGGAGGAGGAGGAGGAGGAGGAGGAGGAGGAGGAGGAGGAGGAGGAGGGAGGAGGAGGAGGAGGAGGAGGAGGGAGGAAGAAGAGAGGAAGAAGGGAAGAGAGGCGCTGAAGGAGAAGGGGGAGAGAGGAAGGAGCAGCGAGGAGGAGGAAGAGAGAGGAGGGAGGGAGGACGAAAAGAGGGAAAGGGCTGGCGAAGGGGGATGGAGGAAAGGAACGAGCCATATAAGTGCTAGCCTACTACACTGGCAGCGCAGTAGGATCGGCCCTCTCAGCCGAAGACTTCGGGACGGGCCCGCCCAAAGAATTTAGGATTGTGAGCCCCCTGTCAGGAGCGAGGGGGGAGGAGAGGGGAGGAGGAAGACCAGAGCGATTGCAGGATGCAGCAACGCTGCAGCAATACACCCTCCCGTCCCAAACCCCCTCCTCCTAACGCCCTACAGGCGCTCCTTCTCACTACGGGAAGCACCTCCTTGAAGACGACGGCCCCATGGGCCTGCCGTCCAGGCAAGATTCCCGCTTTCAAGATGGAGCTGGCCTGCTTCGTTCTGCTTGAATTCGCCGGCTCAACAGGCCAGAGGCATGGTAAGATCTCCGGTAACCACTTAACAATGTTTCTAGCTCGCGCGCGCGGGGCGGCCCCTGGGGGCCCCCGGACTACCCCGGCCGATCCCCGGCCGGGTCCCGGGCGATCCCCAGGGGGGAGGCTATTTTTCGCCACCCCTCACGAGGATCGTGGCCTCCGAGGGGGTGGCTGCAATCGACTACCCCCCCTCCCGCCCCAAGGGGCCCCCAAGAGCCCCCTAAGAGGCCCCGGGAGCCCAAGACGGCGCCAAGGAGCCCCAAGACGCTCCCAAGAAGCCCCCAAAAGGCCCCCAAGACGGCCCCAAGAGGCCCCAAATAGCGCTCCAGGGCTGGCGGAATGAGCGAAGCGATTAAATATAAGGAATGCCACAACGGTAGCATCAGAAAGTTCAAGGAAGTGTCAAACTAGAGCATCGCTTTGAGAAGGAACCGCCATCCGCCCGTGTAATAATTGCACCACTCCACACTTCTGGACATGAATGTTGAAGAAGTCTCCAGCGAGAGCCCTCTTTCGAAAAGAAGCCGCCCTCTATCCTTCTACCTGCTGGAAACAGTGAAGTCGAATGCGAGGGGCACTGGGGCGAGAGCCATATCGGCGAGCCCTCAATCCGTATGATTTATTTATCCCATGAAACGCATGAGAGCAAGGGATGGGATCAGCCCGCAGGCCTCGAGGGGAGAACATGACGTCCAACAAACTACACGCCTAAAGCCGCTGATAGGCTGGCTCATCCAAAATGAAGATGTCAATACTATGCTGTTCCGGCTTGCCCACTTCCCGCATGCACGATTATGAACAAATAAAAAACAGATTGGCCGACCGGGTAAACGTCACCACATTCAGGGAGGAGGAGGAGGAGGAGGAGGAGGAAGGAGGACGAGGAGGAGGAACAAGAGGGAGGAGGAGGCGGGCGACAAATGGATCCGAAATCTAACTTCAAACGTGCCCTCCAAAAGCATAATTCCCTGGGCGCGGGGCCGGGGAGTGAATCCCACATGAACTGACCTGCAATATGCAAGCCTATACGATTCACAGTGGGGCAGGTATAGTGGGTATCAGGCTGCGCCCGCGCCAACGCACGCAGGCACGAAGTTGGCAGCCGCGGGAATGGTGATGGATGAGCGGACGGGGGCGGAGACAAGGGGAGAGCAGGGCCAGAGGATACGAGACTGCTGGGCACATGCACTCGCCAACTGTGGCACGCTACAGGATACGCCGCGCGCGGAGCGGGGGCGAGGGTGGCAGACGGGCAAGCCCGGACATTGTGTCCGGGGTCGGGCGCCTGCGGCCCTCAGCCGGCCTCACACACGGCACGTGCACACGGCGGGCCCCAGCCGCACCAAGTCAGGGGGAGGGCAAGGGAGGCAAGGGAAGGGGTATCAGCACCAATGCCCAAGAGCTCGCTGAGAAACACAATGGCCCCTCACGGGTTCCCGAACCGCCTGACGCAGGGCCTCACGCGCAGCTGCACCAACTGGGACTGCGCTATGCCGGGACGGGTAGCGCACCCTGTACAAGGCCGCGGTGCGCAACGCTTTGCAGATCAGCACGTCGGGCTGCAATTGCATGCTGTCCGGCGCGAGGTCCATCAAGAAGACGTTGGCCAAGCAGTCGGCCGCGGTGTCTGGGCGCGGGAGGCCGAGAGACCTCCGCGGGAACGACCACACGCGCGGGCAAGAGGCATAATGTTCGATGCTGTCCGGCGCGCCTGTGCCGCAGAACATGCACTAATTGCCGAGGCCGCGAGCGCCAGGGAAACGCCGATGCGTAACCCAGCCGTTCCACAGCGCGCACCACACGGCCGACCAAGTCGGCGCGGTTCTCAGCAGGGCAAGCTGCCGCAGCATCTGCACGCAGCGAACTGCCCGAATCCGCGGAAATTGACGGACTCCTCATCGAACGAGCTTGTGGCGGGCACGTGTTTCCAGCCAGCCATCACTCGCCTGCGGTAGGGCTGCCTGGGTCGTGCATTGAAAACTGCGCCGGACACGGACCGCAGTGCAAAGCTGGAATGGCCGCGGCCCCCCGGCGGCAATGCGATTTTCGACGGCTCGGGTGCAGTCCGGCTCGCGCGAAGTAGTCGACGGAGGCCTCCAGCTACAACACGAAAGCCTTGTCGAACCAGGTCGCCCAAGTGGCAAGCTGGAGGTAATGACTACTGTCAGCAACCTGCGAAGCCTCCGCGCCCGAGCTGCCACGGCGAGCCCCTCTGGGAGGCCCTCTATACTGGCGACGGGGAATCGGCACGCCAGAGAAACGGCGCGCGCGTCTGGGAACTCACGGGGGTAGCTGAAAATTCGCAAGTTGTGCAGATCGCCCGGGTCGCACCAAGCGCCGGGGCCAGGTACCAGCGCGCGAAGGACGGTGGCCTCAGTAGCCGCCCGCGTCTCAGGCAAGGCGCCCAGCTGGGGCAGGAAGGACACGGTCGGGAGGATGCACACGGAGTACGCAAGATTGGTCAGAAAAAGACCAGCGCCGACAGTACCACATGATCTCGCCTTGGGTAAGAACTTCTGCATCGGTTTGCAGGCGGCCTCGCCTCTGCCTGGCCCGAGCACGAACCCCAAATATTTGGCGTGGCTCGAAACGCGCACGCCGACCCAAGAAGGGAAATCGCGGGCCAGGCCGGCGGCGACGTCTGGCATCTCCTGGAGAAAAAGCGGGACGACCACTGTCTTAGTCAAATTGAGCTGCAGCCCTGATCCTCTCGCAGACTCTTCGAAGATCTGCACGACGACTGGGAAAGAAGCGGCGCCTGCCGGAACCACCACGGCCACGTCATCCGCATACGCCCGGATAGTCGCGGACGTTACCAGCCGCGCAATCCATCGCAACAGCGCGCCCACCGCTGCTGAGAACAGCAACGGGGAAAGAGGGCATCCCTGCCGGATCCCCACGAGCAGCTCGAAGCCCTATTGTTGACGCCCTCCTGCGACCAGGGCGCACATGTTTTGCTTGCACGGCACGTCGACGAAGCTGGGGACCCAGGGCGGCAGCCCGATTGCCGCCAAAGTCCCCCGCAGAAACCCGCGCGCAACACACGGGAATGCTGGGCGAAAGTCGAAAAAGATCGCCATGCCGACCTCGTCGCAGAGCGCCGTCTTCATCATTGCCAAATCGATATCCACGACGCTAGCCAGCATGGACATGCCGCTCAAGAACCCCCTTTGGCGGGGTGATACCCACCCAGCCAGGAGCGGTTCGATGCGAAGCCGCACAGCGTTCGCTATCAAACGGCCATCGCAAATAACTATCGTAGACTGCCAACTGCCGCCAAGTCTTACGCAGAGCGCCAAGACAGCCCCACCACGCCAGCACGCCTGGAGACCCCAGGATCCCGCGGCGACGAGGAGGGGGGCGGAGCGGGCGTAGGCCCTGAGAAAGGCTAAAGACATCGCAACACATTCATTTCCCACGGCACAAGCATGATCCTGGGGGTCCAACCCCGGTTATTGAAGAAGGGAAGCTGGCCGTTTCTTGACCAGCGACCTTGTGCCCTGCATCGGCTCGGCGAGATACAAGTGTACAGAAAGGAGAAAGAGGACGGAGGAGAGGAAGAGGTGGAGCCAAAAACTTGAAATGGGGCCGGCTACGATCGTGACAACGATAATATGGCACACCATCAATCGTAGACTGCCAACTGCCGCCAAGTCTTACGCAGAGCGCCAAGACAGCCCCACCACGCCAGCACGCCTGGAGACCCCAGGATCCCGCGGCGACGAGGAGGGGGGCGGAGCGGGCGTAGGCCCTGAGAAAGGCTAAAGACATCGCAACGCATTCATTTCCCACGGCAGAAGCATGATCCTGGGGGGTCCAACCCCGGTTATTGAAGAAGGGAAGCTAGCCGTTTCTTGACCAGCGACCTTGTGCCCAAACTTCCAGAAACCTCCTTGGATCGGTTTACCGGAGGGCGGGTTCGGGTGGGACCTTTGAAAAACTCCAGGATCTCATTGCCGAGCCGAGGCGTTAACTGCTTTGCTCGAGCTATCTGTGCTGCAGAGAGCAACTGTCTGTTGCGCAACATGCCTGCAGGCTTGGAGTAACGTTCGACTGAGTTGGCCGAGAGCCAACGACCACGCTGCTGGATAGTGCTCTCTGAAACTTTGAAATACCAACTGTCGTGAGATGGGCCAGCATGACGCCACGAGTGGGGGGGCAGAGGGAGTGAGGGAGAGAAATGCTGTCCCCGAAATTTCCTGCGCATCTCCTCCCACTTTCCAAGCGAAACCTGGAAGAGAGGCCCTGTCGGCCGGACGCGGCAAAGGGCCCTCAGAAGCTCACTCACCCAGCCCCGGTTGCGGGCCCCCGCGACGGTGGAGGCGTCGAACACCCGGTTCTTGGCGGGCAGCGCTCCCGTCGCGGGGGCCACCGTGACGATGGTGTCGGGGCAGCCCGGCCTGGGCAGCGTGACATCTGCGGCCGTCAGCGCCAGCACCTCGCTCGGCCTGAGGTAGCAGTCGAAGGCGACCCAGGACGCCGCTGCTGCCTCAGGCCCCTCAGAGCCCCAGCGGTCCTTGTCGTAGAACCAGTCGGCGGAGGCCAGCGTGAGGAACTCGTCGCTGAGCGAGTTTCGTGGACGTTCTGGGGCCGCCCGCAGAAACCCTGCCAAGGCAGCCTTTGCCAAGGGGAAGGTCGCGTTGGCGCGCGGCGGCAGGCCCGGGACGTAGGCCGACCCGTAGATGGCGTAGCGGCCGCTCGACGGGTTGTCGCCATTCAAGAAAAGGCCGTCCAGGTACTTGTCGAGCACCACGTCCCAGCCATTGGGAGTCACTGGAGCGTACCCCTGGCGCGCGGCCCACTCCGCCAGCTCGGCGTGGGCTGCGGCATAGGCGCGTGCCGTCTGGGGCCGCACCGACGCACGCCGACACACCCCGTCGCCGGCGCCATACGCCTCAGCGCGGCGGGCGGCCAGGCGCCGCCGCTCGCGCCGCCGTGCGGCGAGCCCGGCGATGGGCAGCGGCATCGGCGGCCTCGGCACGCCAGGGCTTCCCGCCCCAGAAGCCGACTGCCCCCTCCCACCCGAGTGGGCACCGCCGGGGGATCGGAGGGAGCACCACTGGTCGGGCGGCACGGCCATCCTGCCCGACCGCGGCTGCCAGGCGTCGCTCCCAGCCGACGTCGCTGCGCGGTTCGCGCGGCCAGCGGAGGGAGCCCCGCGGAGCGGCATCCCGCAGCAGCCCCGCCACAGCACGCACCAGCTCAGGAGGGTACGCCGCCGCGAAGGCGGTCCTCCACGCGGCGGGCTGCCCCGCGAGCTGCACCTTGCCCTGCAGGCGCACGTGGGGCGCCGAGGGACAGGGGCAGCTGCGGTCCAGGAGGTGGCTGTTGGGCAGGGTGGAGTAGATGACGGTCGGCTTCTTCCAGGGTGCGCCGAAGGCGCACATGTCGAAGAGGCATCTTCGCGCCGACAAACGTCGGAGCAGCCTCGCCACTCGAGGGACCTCGAAGATCCTTGAGCGGGCAGGGTTCTCGAGAAGCACGTGGATGTCGTTCTTGATGCAGAGCTGCAACACCCGGACGGTGAAGAGCACACAGCGCCATGAACTCGGCGTAGTCGTCCCAGTCGATCTTGCCGGAGTCCAGGCCGTGCACGGTGTGCCCAGCAGCACGCACCAGACCAGGCCTTTCGACAGCCAGCTGAGGACCTCGCTTGCCACGCGACGGTCCAGCACATCATGATGCGGGCCATGGGCCACGTCGATTGGCGTGGCCACCCGAAGACCGGCCTCCGACACGGCGGCCGTCGCTCGGCCGCAGCCCGAGCGCCCAGGAAGGCTGGGCGCCCGCTGGTGAGGCCATCGGCCAGCCGCGGCGCCGTGCAGCCGGCGGCCGCGGCCGCCGCCGCCCGTCGTCGCTGGCGCCGAGTGGGCCGCGGCGGCATCGGGGGCTCCGACTCCGCGGCGGAGGCCCGAGGCGACTCGTCGCCGCTCGAGGGCTCTCGAGGGGTGCTCCGCCCGACGTCCTCTGGCGGGGCGGCGGGCGTCGGCGCCCATGCCGGGCCCACGGCGGCGGCCAAGGGCAGCGCCCGCAGCCCGCGGCCCGCGAGCCGCTGTCCAGGTCGAAGCCACCCACGATGAGCCAGCCTGGAGTCGCCGTCGGAAGGGTTCCGGGCGGTCTCCACGTAGCGCCGATGCCAAATGATGCCGGCGGCGAGCTGGCACGCGGCCGCGCGGCGCGTGAGCCCGAGCAGCTCTCGATCTCGGGCTCGCCCGCGATCGAAGGCCAACGTCTCGGCGAGGTTGTCGCCGAAGGAGACCAGGTGCTTGCCGTGCGCGTCGCAGCACTCCGTCTCCCGGGTGAGTCCCAGCAGTGCCGCGCGGGCCTCCTTGCAGTGGATGGCGGCCGCCCGCTTCCAGCGCCCCACGACGCGGCGGTGCCAGCGCCTGGGGTCAGCGAAGGCCTCAGGCACACGGGGTACCAGCCCGACGCGCTCCACCTGCGGCCGCTCCGCGGGGTGCTGCCGCGGGTCGCCCTGCCTGAGGATGGCGCGCTCGTCGGGCGAAGGCTCGAGCTCGCCGTCGACCCAGGCAGAGAAGTCGCCAGCCGGCCCAGCGCTGCCCGCCAGGCCGCCCCGCAGCTCCTCCCCGGAGGCGATGGCGGTCGGGTCTTCATCGATGAACCGCCATCGCTCCCGCCAGACTGCGACATCCCACAGCTGGCGCTGGTCCGCGGCGGAGACGTGCAGCGCGTAGCCCTCCGTCGAGGCGTCGCTGCAGTACGCCCAGCATCGGAGCGGCCAGGTCGAGGTGCACGAAGTGGACGAGGTCCCTGGCGATCCGCAGCTCGTCGACCACGTCAGCTGGCAAGGGCAGAATCTCGGCGCCGCCCGTGCCCACGAAGCGGTAGGCCGCCCCCAAGACGCCGAGGGCACACCGCCGCAGGCTGAAGTGATGCACCAGATGGCCCAAGAGCCCGCGGACGTGGTTGGGCAAGAGCGCCCCGCGGTGGATGGCCTCCCCCAGGGCATACCAGAGTCGCCAGCTGCGCCGGTGGCTGTGCCTGACCCAGCGCCGCTGGCCGTCGAAGACCAAGCCCACCGCCTCGAAGGACTGCGTGGCGTCCACCCGCTCGTGGACCTGCAGGCCCATGCCGACCAGCTCGTCCACCACCGCGACGTGCAACCGCTCGACTGAGTCCTTGTCGCACCCGAGGATGTTGGCATTGTCGACGTAGGGCGCGCAGACCGCCACTCCAGGCCGAAGGGGCGGAGGGGGCTGTCGGTCCCCGACGATGACGGGCACCAGCCCCAGGCGCAGCTGGGCTCGGCGACAAGCCTCGGACACGGCGCTATGGCAGAAGTAGAGCGCCCAGCTCCACCCCATCGGCAGGCCCCCGAAGCAGACCTCGAGCTCATCCGTCGCGTCGACGGGGGTGTTGCCGTTGACCTCAGGATCGTAGACCTCGGTAACGCCGACCTCGCCAGCACGGCGAGACACGCCAAGCCCGAAGAAGTGCGAGACCGTAGGCGCCAGGAACTGGTAGAATCCGCCCTGCAGGTCGATCGACGCTCCCCAGAGCTCGGCCTCGTGAGTCGGGCTCGCCTCAACGAAGTGAGGGTCGAGGACCAGGCTCGACATGGCCGCGGTCGTGGCGAGGCGGGTGTAGGGGGCCTTGCGATGCAGCTGGTTAGTCGGCCGACAGTCCAGCACCATCCGCAGCATCCCCGTCTTCTTCGCCACGAAGAAGATACCCACGCGGGAAACGACCCGGCGGCGGTACGTGATGAGGCCGACGGAGTCGAGCTTCGAAATGAGGTCGTCCAAAAGGGCGGGCGACCTCCGCAGTCGCTCGTCCCAGTGGGGCCGCACGGGGGGCGGCCCCTCGGTCTCCGCCGGCAGCACGATCCGGCGTGGGTCGTCCAGGTACACCCGCGCGGTCTCGCCCGCGAGCCCCGCGGCGTCCTGGGGTCGGATGTTGCCCTTTGTGACGGCGAGCAGCTCAGGCTGCTAGGGAGCAACGGCCAGGGCGGTGTCACTCTCATACAGGTCTTTCGTCTTAAGGATCTCAGAAAGGGCCCCGTCCGGGCACAAATCAGATTGTCGAGGCTGCGGCGCGGCGGCTTCTGCGGCGGTCGCGAGCCTCCCCCACGCCAGCCGCTGCGGACCCGAGAGCGGCCGACGAGGAGTCGCGCGGGAGAGCGGCCCTGGCGAGGGCACGCCCTTGGCCCGAGCACCCGCCAAGGCGTTGAACGCCGATGCCGCCGAAACCTGCAGTCGACGAAGCCCAGGGTCAGGAAGCAAAAGACCATCGACGCCAGGCGACGCCGCACTAGATGAATTGGCATGTTCTGGCAGATCCAGAGGGAAAAGAGAACGTGGCCGAGGTGCCGCCACCCCAGACGAGCCAGGCGGCAGCGACCGCGATCGTGGGAAGGCCCACGTGTCACGACTTCGTCCCGTCCTTCTTGCGCCTGTCCGTCTCTTCCGCGAACAGTCGCTGTTGTTTGAGTGCGAAGGCCTCCGTCTTCTGCTCCTCCGCGATGAACTTGGCGAAGTCGCCTGTGGCCGCCGCCGTTCCCGAGTCCAAGGTCGATGCGATCATCATCTCGAGGCCTCGGAAGTCGGGACTCTTGGGCGAGCGCCGAACAGCACGCTCGATGCACATCACCCTTCGCGCCAGCATCTCCATGCCTGCCAGGCGGTAGATCTCCAGCTGGTCGAAACACAGCGTGTGGTGGAAGATGCTGAGGAGGGAGGCATGGTGGTGGGCGACGGCCGTGTCGGGGCCAATGCCCGAGGCCCGGACCCAGTAGTCGTGGTAGGTGCCGACCGTCTCCCCCGCGGAGCGGATCATCGCCATGAGCTCCATCGCCGCGCTCGGGCCCCTGAAGGGCCAGTCGGCGTCGGAGGAACCGTTCGCAGCGGCACCCGCACCAGTCGGCACCCGCTTCTGCAGCGCCGCCATCGCCTCGCGGAACTCGATGTACCGGTGCTCCTGCCCGTCCCTGACGATCGGCATCACCCGCGGGTCGCGACCCGCGCCCGACCTCTTCTCCTCCTTCCAGTCCTCGAGGTCTGCGGGGGCGACCCGCTCCAAGACCGCCCAGCGGTCGTCGATGAGCCCCAGGGCCGTCGACCCCCGCTGCACGTGGCGCGCTGGGTTCCCCGACACGGCGGCATCGATCGGCTCCCCGAACTGGTCCGCGCCCGTGTCCGAGACCACCCAGACCGCGACACCTCGCCCCGGAGGGGCGGCCACGCCCCCGATGAGCACCGCCAGCGCCTCGCCCTGCCGCTGGAGGGCCTGCAGCTGCTCCTCGGGGAGGTCGCCGAACATGTAGATGTCGCCCCGCACCCGCGCGGGCACCTCGCACCCTCGGGCGAGGGGCACCACCCGATGGTTGGCCAAGTCGAGGACCTCCACGTTGTAGTCCGGGGTCGAGACGACCCACTTCGTGCCATCGCCCACCCTGTTGAGGAGCAGGCGGCGGTGCCACGTGAAGTTGTCGTCGTCCGGGAAGTCGATGGCCACCTGCGGCTTGGCGACGTCCAGGGCGAGGTCGCGAGGCCGAGCCGCCATCACTTGCGGCTACCCCGAGGTCGCCAGACCCCACTCTCGTCGGGCGTCTGAAGTCCTGACCGACTCGATGGACTCGGAGGCCCACCAGCGCCCAGAGCAGGCAGCCCACGAACAGGAGCGACGCCCGCCACGGCCGGCGCCGCGCCGAGGGCGACTCGGCCGATGGGCGGGCCGCCGAGGCTCGCCCCGCCCTCCGCCGCTGCTGCGAAGCGGCCGTTGCCCCACCAGCGACACGCGCGGGCCGCCCACAGGAGCAGCGCCGCGCCCGCAAGGGGCAGAAGCCCGAGCAGCCAGAGCCCGAGGCCGGCGCCGTGCGCCGCGGTGCAGGCCGGGCACGCCGGCACGATGACCTCCGGGCACGGAGGCGCCTCCGGGCAGGAGGCCGGGGGGCAGACCGCCGCCGGGCAGATCGGCTGCGGGCAGTGGTCCAGCTCGCGCGCGACCACACACGGCGCCGGCTCCAGCGGCGCGGGGCGGCCCGAGAGGCCACCGAGGAGCGAGCCCGCAAACCCAGCGATCGCGGCGAACGCTGGATGGGCGGAGCGCATCACACCTGGCTCAACCCTGAGCCAAAAACTTGAGATGGGGCCGGCTACGATCGTGACAACGATAATATGGCACACCATCAATTTGAGGGGTCAGCTATCGCCAATATCAAAACATTATCCAAGTTGCTCGCTCGTCTTTGCCGCTGGGCGCCTTCGGCGGAAATATCACGAGGCTGCGGTTGAACCCTAGGCCAGGAGAGGGCCCCTGCAGGAACGCGTCGAGGTCTGGCGAAGCTGGGCTCGAAGCCAACCCCTGCAGAGCGTCGAAGAGAGCATCGGCGGCCATCGCACCCAGCCTGCGCCACGCCGGGAAGGGGACCCCGCCTGGTCTCGGCGCGGAATCGGCCGAGGCGCCCAAAGCAGCCTGGCTGTCCGACGGGGGCAGCCCGCCGGAGGAGACGTCCTCGCGCAACCAGTCTTGAAGCAATCGCCGGTCAACCTGGCAGGAATCGAACACCGAAGCCCAATGCGCTCGAAGAGCAGCCGCCATCTCCTCGAGACCCATGACAACTTCACCCCGGACATTGCGCACGGCAAGGATCGATGCGCATCGGCCGGGGGAGAGCCGCTGCAGCATCTAGATCAGGCGGTTGCGACGTTTGTCGTGGATTTCCCCTGCCATGCTGTCGCGGTTAGCTGCAAGTTCGTGGATGGCCGACTCTAACGCGACCTCCACCGCGTGATGGCGAGATGGTTGGAGCCCAGCTCCTTCCGAATAAACTGAACCCATGGGGTCGGCAACCAGCGCGGCCAAGTGCGGGCACTGACGAAGGCATCGCCGCATCACACTGGCCCTGCCCTCCTCCGCGGCGCGAGCGAAACGCATCGCGCAGCCGACTTTCTCATCTGGCTCAGGCCCCAAACGCGCGATCTGCGACCTTTCGGCGAACATGCGGTCAGAGACCACGCGGACGGCGAACTTAAGCAGGAAGAGCCGGCGAAACTGGCATTCGCCGTGAGCCTCTGCAGCCAACCGGTCATAAAACTCCACCGCCACCCTTTCAGGCCAACGAGCATGACGGAGAACATGCACAGGAATAGGGCGAAGAGCATCAATCCTCCGAGCCGGACTGCAACGCCCAAACGCCACGGCGCGATACGCGAACAGGTGGGGCACCCACTCAAGTGGGGTGCAATGTACGCGACGGTCTCACTGCTCCGAGACAGGCTGATTCCAGCAAACGCGGTCGAGTCGCGAGCGTGCTGAAGCACTGCCCCGCGCCATGGCGGTTTGCCGCAGCTCGCACAAACCGAAGGGGCGCGCCAACGTGCTCGGGAAGTGCCTCCTGTCTCCAGAATCACGGCCCCCCGTATACTCGCCAGCATCCTTCTTGAAGCGGCCGCGAGCATCTGGTACCCAATTGAAGCCCCAAGCCAGGATAGGCAGCGCGGTGTCAGCCGGCATCATGGCGCGAGCCATGCGGCAACGCACATCAGCGCTGCTGGCGCGCCTGCACAACGCGCACAAATCCAGCACACCCATCGGGCCCGCGAGACGCAGGACTCCGGCTCGTCTTGGAACTATGTGCTCCCAGCGTGTCAACGCAGAGTCGAGCATGCTCAAGAACGAGTTCTTCACGACGAGGCCGACGCCGCCTTGCGGAAGTGCCTGGCGAGAACCAGGAGGTGCAGTCGCGAGAGCAGCCCCAGGCGCAACCGCCCCTCTCGAGACCGCGCGTTCCCGAGATGGCGACGAAGTCCCGAGATCGAAGAAGCCGTGTGACACAAAAATCCTCATCGTTGCGCCGCCGGCGCTTCCGAGCGAAGAGAGCCCGCGCGTTTCAGACGGCGCCCTGCAACTCCCCTCGAAACGGGGCCATCGCCAGGCCGTGAACGGAAGGCCCGCCGCCGTCACCATCAGGGCGAGCATCGTCAGCACAGGCTGGAGCGTGACCTGGCGGGTGAGAGGGCGGCCTTGGCGCCGGCCTGGAGCGCAGCCTCGGCGCAGGCTGGGAGCGCGGCAACGACGGCAGTCTGACGGCTGAAGATATGTCAGCTGCCAGATCTGCAGGGCTGTCGCCAGCTCGCCGCAAATCGCGGCGACGAGCCTCGCCGGCACGGGGAGGTAGACTGATGTGGCCGTAAAGGAGCATCACAACGATCAGCGCGGCGAGCGGGCAGGCGAGGGTCAAACTGTGCATGCAAAGCTGCGGAGCATCAGGTTGGAAACAAGAGGGGACATCGCCATGGTCAACAGGTCGGACATCGATCACCCAATATCGTAACCCAGACATGGTGGTGACCTCAATTTGAAAAAAAACTTGCACTCAGGCCTGGCGTTGGCCAGAAACCTGGCCATTCGGGGCTGACGCCGCGGGAGCGGGGCCCCAGCCACCCCGCCCCTGCATGCCGTTTCCCTGCAGCGCCTCGAACTCATCGCTCGTCAAGCCCACGCTGATGAGGTCCGACCCCAGCTGCACAGCACGCCCGTGCACCTCGCGCATGATCCAGTTCGCGTCGTCGAACGAATCCAGGCGAAGCTGCAACCTGCCAGGATGGGCAGTAGGGTCGTGATCCGCGAGGCGGAACCAAGTCCCACCTCCCGCCGCCCATGCCTCCACTCCAGCTTCTCGTAGCGCAATGCCGGTCCTGCTTCGGATGACCTCCTGTCATCTGCCTAGCAACCCGTGCTGGATCATGGCCGAGGCCTCCCGCCAGAATTAACCTGGACGTCTCGGACGCCTGCCCTCCCCAGGTTGCCCTCCCGCCTCGGGCCCGACGGATCGATGTCACGTGCTGCGGAGTTGCCGTCGGGGTGACCCAGGGGCGCCCTCCCTGCCTCGAAGGGCGGTCGCGGATTTTCAAAATGAAATTGCGCGTGTCCTCCACGAGCATCTGGTCCAGCATGTGCCGCCACTCCTTGGGCTGCCGGGCGGTGCGAACAGTTAACCAGTTTCGGCTTGATGAAGACAGCCTCCTCGCAGAGATGCCACACAAATAGAATGCTGATGGGGCCGTCAGATCCACCAGTTGGCAGCTGTTGTCCGAGTCAACCTGCCGAGATCCCACCATAGCCCCTGCTGGGAGATGCGCATGTCGAAGGTGTCTGATGAGGAGGGCGACATCGAGGTCACTGGCCCGGCCGGTGGGTAAAAATACTTCGAAACGAGCTATGGGTAAGTCTGCCGACGATGACGGGCTCCGGAGAACGGGGCCGACCCTGGCAGCTCGCGGTGCCCCAACGGTCTCCACTGCTGCTGGTAGCCGCGAGGCCGGGCAATCAACAACGAGGGACTGGCCAACGCTCATGCTGAAGAGCGGCTCCGCTAGGGACGGCCACTGGCAGGTGGGGAGATACCGTAGCGATAAGAACAGCCCCTTTTTGTGGTTCGCGGGCCCGCCTTCCCCCGATGTGACAATTCGCAGCTCCTGATGGACGAACGTCTGCTCGCGCACCAAACGCTCCCCATAAGCGCGTGCCAGAACAAGTCCTTGATCATACTGGCCGCGGCGCAGCCTGGGTACAAGTCGAGCGGCACGAGTAATCATAAGGGACGGTGCTGTTGTTCCAGGGCTGCTCGGCGCATGTAGTTCGAAAGCAGGCGCCCCAATGCTGCCGAGTCGGTGGGAGCCCACATGACCGCCCCACCAGTGCCCAACAAAGGGAAGAAATCCTTGCCCTCGGCGGCAGTCTGGGTTAGGCGACGGGCCTGCCCAGAATCGAGTAACCGCGGGTGTGCCAGCATGTGCTGAGGAAGCAACTCGACATCGGACAGCTGTGTGGCCTTAAGCTCCCCCTCGAAGCCAGCGTGTTCAGCATGAGCTCCACCGCCGTAGAACCAAGCTCTTGCCACCGAGGAAGGGCATCACCGCGCTCACGCAAACGGACTGCTGGTACACGAGGAAGGTCTTCCGTACAAAGGGCATGTGCTTGCTCCAGCCTGTCTCGCGCTGTGTCGGCCAGGTCACGATCATCCACTGGCCAGTCCGCCGCCGCCGAGCAAGATAAGAACAGCCTGGCACGCCCCCAACGACGAGCTATGCGTGCAGCATCAGGCGGCGGCCCGTCATACGGGCATAGACCCAAACGCGCCCAGGGGTCGTCCAGGTCCGCCCGGAAAGCCAATGATGCCAAGAAACGCCATAACTCCGGCCATCATGTAAGAGATGATCGAGCCAAGCTGGTAGGCTGCAGTTGCCCAGTAGACACCAGGGCGTTGATCACGTGCGCGTGCGCCCAGGAGCTCCTCCCGCCCAACTCGTACAGCTCGCGATCGGCGAAGTCAGCGGGTGCATGCGCCACTTGCAATCCTGGCGGCACCTGACGTGCCAGCCGTGCGACCTCCTGAGAGAGGCCCGTTTCGGTAGAGCGGCCCCGAGCTGAAGAGGCAAAGTCCCCAGCTCCAGAGCAGTCCACGTCGGCCTCGGTGTTCATGTTGTCGCTAGCCGCCATGCTGGGGGTCGCCGCCGGAGCCGCTTGCAGGAGTGCCGCAGCGGCTGGAACAGCGGCGGCTGGGCTGCCGCCGCTGCGCCAGGCAGGTCCAAGTGGAAATGCTGGTGTGCCTCGCAAAGTTTCTTGCCTGGCAGCGCGAGGCCCTGTACGCCGCGGGCCAGGCAAACACGGCAGCTCTGCGCCATGGCTTGTCCTAGGCTGATGTGACGCGCCGCGGAACGCGCGCGACGGGGACGGACAAGACACCCCTCCGTCAGCGGCCCCACCGTTGAGCCACTTGAGCCAACTGTCACCACTTGAGCCTCAATCCGTATGACTTATGACTGCTGGAAGTTTTGCGGCAAACTCGCGCGGTACAGAAGCGAGAGCCACAATTTGCAATGGCCCGCCCTCCATCCTTGCAGCTGTTGAAATCACGAATACACGCGGCGCTAAGGCCAGGGCCACATGGAGAAAACCAACTGCCACCCATCCGTGTAACCCTTTCACGCTTCAGGATCAAAAAACGGCGAGGCGGTCTCAGCCGAAACACCCAGCCCGTCCTACTGGCACGTCTGGTTGGCCGACAACGAAAACTAGTCGCAAGGACAGGGGACGGAGGAGGGCGAGGAGGAGGGGGCGGAGGACGAGGAGCACGATGCCGACGGCGAAGAATCTTCCCTGCTCCCCGTTTTTCGATTGACCTGCACCCCCGTCAGACAAGCAATTTGCGCACCAAGTCATGAAAGACACGGCTCGCCAAGCACGCCACCTCGCGCGCCCACCCAGAACCACTGGCGGAGCTCTGGGCGGGCCGCGCGTCGCGGTGGGGCGAAGTTGCCCTCGGCACTCATTGACCGGACCCATGCGACCATCGACGTCGCTGCCCTGCAGCATACGGCAGCCATGCACACATGCCTCTAGGCGCTCGCTCACAAAGGAGGAGCGCCTTTCTTCACAAAGGCCCACGCGGGGCTCAAGAGCAGAGCAAGTCACAGGCCGAGCGGCCCGGAACAAAAGCGCACTTACACCGGGACACGAACCAACAATGACAGCCCGATGCGCACGCAACGCGCTCTACCGCTCACCGCCCACACATGTTTAGAGTCCGCGGCTTGGCGGATAAACATCCAAGCAAGTCACGCTGCATTGAGCCACGCAAAATGAGCTAAGTTCGAGAAGCGACGAACCGCGTCAGGTTAAAGCAAGCTGAACCAGTCGTAAGTGGAGAAGACACGAGCCGATTCACACGCCTCCTCGGGAGCGAACAGCCCAGACACATGCTGCACTAAAATCTCTAAAGAAAATCGTCCTCCTTCTGCGCCAAGTGCTAGTCGCGGACGCGGCCCCGCTGGCATTTGGGGACTTTCTTGAGCCCCGTCCATCCCAGCGACGAGCACAAGCCACAGAGGGTAAGAGCAGGAGGGGAAGGAGAAAAAGGAGGGGGAAGGCGGAGGGGAAACGGGAGGAGCTGAAGCCGCAGCAGCAGCAAGAGCACGACGCCAACGACGGCAACGACGACGACGGCAACGACGACGACGGCAACGACGACGACGACGACAAAGACAAAGACAAAGACAAAGAGTCAGGCAGAGAAGGAAATCAAAGACAATGACAAAGACAAATACCAAGATGACGACGACGACGATGAAGACGACGACGACGACAAAGACGCTCACGACGGCGACTGCAACGGAAACGACAACGGCAAC
>CAUYUJ010008136.1:0-100000 GCA_963575745.1 Prorocentrum cordatum | reverse complement strand
AATCGTATTGTTAGGGTTCTTCCGACTGCTCAGATTCTTCTTGCTATTAGCATTCGTATCATTATGAATTCATGATTCCTTACATTCGTATTCTTATGTTCCTCAATCTGAATACTGTTCATACTATAAGTAATATCATTAGTACTCGTCGTCTTACTCTTCAACTTACGCGTATTACCCTTATTACCCTTAATTTTGATATTATCATTATCCTTCATCCTCCTCTTCCTCCTCCACCTCCTCCTCGTCCTCCTCCTCCTCCTCTTCCTCCTCCACCTCCTCCACCTCCTCCTCCTCCGCCTCCTCATTGTCCTTCCTTCCGACCGCTTGACGCACGCCCATAGTGGGGAAGCGCGCCCGGCCGGGCCGCCCAGCGCGGGCACTTACATGTCCCGCAAGTGGGCATCTTAGCGCCCAACCCGCGGCGGCCCTTCCCCACGGCCAGGGGGCGCAGCCAGTGGCGCCCGACGCTGCCGCGGGGGGGCCCTGCCCGCCGGCCCCCCAGGGAAGGGGTCCCCCGGCGGCCCCCCCAACGCCTCCTCTTCCTCCTCTTCCTTCTCCTCCTCCTCCTCCTCCCCCTCCTCCTCCTCCTCCTCCTACATTTTTTCTTTTCATGATAAATAACTTTTCCTTGTCGCACCCCGAGGCCAGTTTTTTGGGCGGGCCGTGCGTTTCGCCTGAGACATCCTCACCAGCTATGACTTTGAAGCTTAAAAATTGGCAACAGCTTCACAGATGGAGGGCCGTTGGTCTTCAAAATTTGGTTCTCACCTTAGCGCGGGACGCACTAGTTTTAAACATGTGCAAGCGCTTCACGGATTGAGGGCGGCTCCTCTTCAAAATGTGGCTCTCGCCTTAGCGCGGCGACCATTAGTTTTAAACATTTGCAAGAGCTTCAAGGATTGAAGGCGGCTCCTTTTCAAAATGTGGCTCCCGCCTTGGCGCCGCGCACATTCGTTTACAAAATGTTCGAGAACTTCACGAATTCCCATCATCAACGCACCAGAAACTTTGCTTGGAAGGATTCAGGATTATGCGGGCGCAACAGTCACGTTGATTCTCTGTGTTAAAGTCCTGGGAATGGTATTCTGCACGATTCAGGACCCTCAAGACGCAACAGTCTGGTTGATCCGTGGCGTTGGAATCCCGAGAACAATGTTCTGGCATCAGTCAGGGTCTTCAAACGGGCGTCTGCCAACGAGGCAGTTCCCTCAATGGAAATGAACCGCTGCAGGGGCCTATGAAGAGGGAGCTTGGAGGGAGAGTTTACTCCAACATCGTTGATGACTCTTGGGTTTACAGTGGTCCTCCTCCTCCTCTTCTTCCTCCTCCTCCTCCTCCTCCTGCGAGGTGGTGGTCTGGCCGCGTCGGCGGCCCGAGCCAAGCGCCTGCCCCCTCCCACTTTCCCTCTTCCTCCTCCTTCTCCTCCTCCTCCTCGTTTTCCTCCTCCTCCTCGTTATCCTCCTCCTTCTTCCGTCGTAGTATTATTAATATTATTAGTATTACTCTCATTATTACTAGTATTAATGCTATTATTACTACTATTAATATTCAATTAATAGTGATATTATTCTGAGTCTTCATATTATACATACTACTGCTGGTATCCGTCTACTTCTGATTACTATGTTTCAAAGAAAACAAAAAAAAAAACGATGATTGTTCTCATTAGTCGGCTTCTCCTTCTTATCACTACGAACAGTACTATTCTTAGTAATATGAAAACCATTGTTATTAATCGTATTGCTAAGATTCGTATGAGTGTTCTTACTACTACTATGATTCATCTTCTTGTTATTTAAATGAATAACATCAATATTACATTTGCGATTATTCTTCGTAATATTATTATGATTATGCTTCTTCATGGTACTATCATTATTGCGTTGTCTATTATTATCATTATTCTTATCATTCGCAATATTATTATTACTATTGCTCCTCCTCCTCCACCTCCTCCCCCTCCTCCTCCTCCCTCCTCCTCCTCCTCCTCCTCCTCCTCCTCCCCCTCCGCCCCCTCAACAATTAAGCAATATGAATACTACTCTCCTCTCTCCCCGTGGCGTCCAAGAAATGGCCGGCCCCCTTCCGCGTACGGTTTTTTTGCACACAGGATTCCTAGGAAACATGTTCTCGCCTGGGATTTGTTTCAACTCTCGCTGAAGCGCTGGCCTCATTTTCGGACTACCGCTCGTTCCGAATCGTGCTCCCGCTACAACGCTGGCCTCATTTTCGCGCTTCCGCTCGTTCCGAATCGTGATCCCGCCGCAGCGCTGGCGTCATTATTTCCAGCACCATGCCACGGCATGATTTTCGATCCTTCCAAAAAGGCCCCAAAATCTAGAAAATGCCCACCCAAAAACGAACCATCGGAAGTGATTACACATTCGGTGTCGATTCGTTGATTTGCTGCGCCACAGAGGCCCCCCCCCACTTTGGGGCGTCGCCGCGACATGCTATGTCAGACTACGCATCCTCATTTCCACGCTTCTGCGCTTGGTTTGTTTCGAAATGCTGCTCTCGCTGAAGCGCTGGCCTCAGTTTCGGGCTACCAGTCGTTCCGAATCGTGCTCCCGCTGCAGCACTGGCCTCATTTCTGCGCTTCCGCTCGTTCCGAATCGTGCTCCCGCTGCAGCGCTGGCGTCATTACTTCCAGTGCCATGCCACGGCATGGTCTTCGGTCCATCCACATAGATTCCAAAACTTAAAAAATGGCCTCCCGAAGAAACCACGGGAAGTGATTACACATTCGGCGTCGATTCGTTGATTTTTGAAGCCGCAGAGTCCCCACCCCCTCATTTTGGGGCGTCGCCACGCCATGCTATGTCATGCTACACGTTAATGTTCAACACCATGCTATGCCATGTAATGCTATGTCATGCTACGACATCTGATTGTGCGAATAGGGAGGAGATCTGCGCCATGTAAGGGATGGGAGGGAGGGGTAGGCCGTCAGATATGACGCGAGCGCACCTAGCTTGTTCCCTCTCCCCCTCCCCCTCCCCCTCCCCCTCCCCCTCCCCTCCCCTCCCCTTCCTCCCTTCCTATCTCCCTCCCTCTTTTCTTCCCCATATCATCATCCTCTTCCTCCCCCCGAACGACCTCGCCCCCGAAGTGGCCCCGATTCTCCATCACAGTCACACAGACCCCGGGAGAGCCATGCCCACCACGATGGACAGAAGGCTGTCGGACAGGCTGCCTTGAAGCCTCAATTGGGGGGGAGACCAGGAAGGGGAAAGGAGACAGGAACGGAAGGAAGAGGGAGAGGAAGACGGGTACATGGAGAGAAGGGGGAGGAAGGCATGGACAGGAAAACGGAGAGTGGAGGAGTGGAAAGAGAGGACGGGGGAGGGGGGCGCTCTCTCCCTCCCGCTCCCTCTCTCTCTCTCTCTCTCTATCCCTCTTTCTCTCTCCCACTCTCCCCGCAACCCCAGTCCAAAGTGGAGCGCCCTAGCACGGGGAGAGCACGCAAGGCACCGCGCAGGTCAGAACGCCTGCTCTGCCCGAGACGCAATCCATCTTGCAAAAAGGTAAGAGCGCGCATCCCTCGCAGGAGGACGCCAACCACGGATTACCTGGTACCCCCCGACCGCAAGCACGACAGCCCGAGAAACACACTCGACATAACGTGCGTGCGCGCACACGCGGCACGAGAAAGAGGAAGTAGGAAAAGCCCTCCCCCATACCCCTCCTCCCCCCGACCTCCGACGTCGCGATCTTTGTGCATCCTGGACCCCAAAAAACCGTGACCCCTTCTCTGGAATCGGCTCTTCCTCCTGGCCGATGTTTCACGGCCCCCGGGACCGGTGAAGGCCCCTTGGTGGATGAAAACGGAAAAAAGATTTCTGCCGTGATCATTTCACAACACGAAAGAGTTTGGGCCCGCCCCGGGCTCGGGTGTCGAATCGATCCCCAGACCTGTCCTGGGGTGCGCCCTGGCCAGAAACTCGATGGGAAGGCAGCCGTGGCGACGAGGAGCCTCCCAGAGACCCGAAAAGGACGCAAAACGCACAGTGACTCCAGACCTAAGCATCCGACGCTTCGACTTTTTCTGCGCGCGAGCCCCTCCAGACCTCTCGACCCCTTCCCCTCTTCATCCCAGTCGATTTTTCGACGGTCTCAAATGGACGAGGACGCTCCACTACTCGCAAAGTGACTACTCGCAAATGGCCTGGATCCGCCGGGGGGAATCTACGAGAAATTACATCGAAGCAGACATGTGTTTTTTCTGACGCTTGCGAGTAGTAGGCACTTTGCGTGTAATGGAACGCGCTCGGTGACCAGAACCCAGAGCCAGTCCCCAAAAACCATGAATGGCGACAGGCCGGGCACAAAAAGGACGAAACACGCTGGCGCTGTGCTCCTGCAGGGCTCCCTCCTCCACGAACGACTGCGCCAGCACTGGAAATCCCACCAGCCCTTTACGGCGTAGGTGGTCTAGGGTGTTTTGTCTTCCATCTGCCCCTCTTCCCCTTCGGGGAAAGGTTTATCACCGCTCCTCATTAATATACAACCCCTCCCCCACCCAGCCGGCGGCCAACCAAGAACCATGCCGACACCATGCGGGCCCGCCCCCCACCATCCCTGTCAAAAAACAATGCAAACCGCACTCTGCCTCCAAATTTGGACCATGCGCGGCCAACCCAATGCGGCCCCCCCACCATCCCTGTCAAATAAAATGCAAAGTACACTTTGGGGCAAAGTCGTGGGTCATGTTCGTGAGGCCCGCGAAAACTTTGTATTGCTTTTGACAGGGACGGCGGGGGTGCCAGCATATTCCCTGCTGCGCAAAACAAAACAATACAACATGTACCTCGTGGCTAAATCTGGATCATGCGCAGCCAACCCACCATCACTGTCAAATGGTTTTTGACAGCGACGCTGGGGGGGGGTCGTGGCCTGCTGTGCGCAGGCCCGCACAATGACGGGCATTGGTTTTCGACAAGGATGGCGAAGGCCGACATGTTTCCCGATGTGTGCTGTCACATGCGCAGCCGCACCTGACGCACTCTGCACGTGCCCCGAACATGGCGCACCTGGAGTGTGCGGCACAGCTGGCGCACTCGGAGCACGTGGCACATCTGGCGCACCAGGCGTGCCTGGCACGCTTGGGCCCCAAGGGTGCCTGGCGCGCGTGAAGCACCTGGCACGCGTGGCGCACCTCGCCCAAGCGTCGCGCACCTGGGGTCGGCTTTGGTTCCCAGTAGCTGTCCATCCAAAGACGACCGCTGAACATGCTCAGGCTCGGGTGTTACTTCTGTGTTGGGAGAACGGGTGGGAGTGAGCTAGACAGCTTGCGGGCGGGGGGGTAGTTTGATCACTGTTCCTTATTGATATACACCCCCTCCCCCAGGCGACCAGCGTCCAACCAGGAACCATGAGGACACCATGATGACCCGCTCCCCACCATCCCCGTCAAAAAACAGTAGAGGGCGGGTGGGAGTGAGCGAGACGGCTTGCGGGCGGGGGGGTAGCTTGACCCCTTCCCCCACCCCCTCCCCTGGACCTGGACGGGGCCGGTCGAGAGGTGTCCAAAACGGCCTCGGCGAGGAAGCCAAAATCATTAGATTCACTAAGGTTCTAGCCCAGTTTTGGCCTCTTGGGGGAGGACGCTAACTAAAGCTCCCCTCTTGTTTGATCGATGTCCTCCAAAATGGCCCAAAGATGGTCCCCAAGGCTCCCAAAGGCGCTCCAAGAGAGCCCTAAGAGGCGCCCAGGAGGCCCCAAGATGCCCCCAAAAGGCCCCCAGGATGCCCCCAAGATGCTCCCAAGAGACCCCCAAGAGGCCCCAAGGCCTCCCAGAGGCACCCAAGACGCCCCAAGAGGCCTCGGCGAAAATGCCAAAATCCGCCGACCCCTTGGGGTTCATCGGCGTGTGAGATGTTCCCCCTCCCCAAACCCCTCCCCCGGGAGCCCGGTCCGGTCGATTTGGAAGGGGGGGGGGTCGGGCCGGATCCCCCGGATGGGAACGGAGGGGTCATCCGCTCCCGAAAATCGTGCAAAACCTCATGAAAATCGTGCAGGGACGCCTCTGGTGGCCTCGACATGGCTCTGGGACGCCCAACGAGCGCTCCAAGCCGCCCAAGGTGGCCCAAAGACGGGCCACGAGGCGTCCTCGACGGCAGAAGAAGCCCCCACGAGCCCCCCCGAGGGCCTCCGAGATGCGTTCCACGAGGGTCCCTAGACGCAAAAATTGGCCCATTCCCTTCGTGAAACGTAAATTTGTACAAATTCGGCTTTGGGCCTTTCCGATGCTCCCCGACGGCCCAAGAGGCCCCCAAACCCGCTCCCAGACGGCTCCAGGAGCCTCGCAGAGGGTGCCCCACATACCCCTAGATAAAGGGCCCCACTGTTCCCCTCCCCAAACCCCTCCCCCGGGAGCCCGGTCCGGTCGATTTGGAAGAAGGGGGGGGGTCGGGCCGGATCCCCCGGATGGGAACGGAGGGGTCATCCGCTCCCGAAAATCGTACAAAACCTCGTGAAAATCGTGCGGGGACGCCTCTGGTGGCCTCGACAGACATGGCTCTGGGACACCCAACGAGAGCTCCAAGCCGCCCAAAGACGGGCCACGAGGCGTCCTCGACGGCAGAAGAAGCCCCCACGAGGCCCCCCGAGGGCCTCCGAGATGCGTTCCACGAGGGTCCCTAGACGCAAAAATTAGCCCATTCCCTTCGTGAAACGTAGATTTTTCACAAATTCGGCTTTGGGCCTTTCCGATGCTCCCCGACGGCCCAAGAGGCCCCCAAACCCGCTCCCAGACGGCCCCAGGAGCCTCGCAGAGGGTGCCCCACATACCCCTAGAGGGCCCCAAGACGGGCCAACAGGCCCAAGAGGGCTCCGAAAACGGCCCCAAGAGCGCTCCAGGAGCGTTCCGAGTGGCCTCCACAAAGCTCCACACGGTCCCAGACGGTCCAAGAGCGATCACAAACATCGACGACGGCCTCCCGACGGCTCAACAGGCCCCAAGACGGCCCAAGAGGCATCCAAGATTCGCCCCAAGAGGCCCTCTAGACGCAAAAAATCGCCCGTTCCCTTTGTAAAACGTACATTTTTCCACACGTGCGCCTTTTGGGGTGCCCCCCGCTCCTGGACGGCCCCAGAGCACCCCAAACCCGCTCCCAGACGGCCCAAGACGCCTCCAAGAGGGTTCCCCATATAGCCCTAGGGGGCCCCAAGACGGGCCAACAGACGTCCAAGACGGCCCAAAAGGGCTCCGAAAACGGCCCCGACAGCGCTCCAGGAGCGCCCCGACTGGCCTCGAAGAGAGCTCCACATGGTCCCCGACGGTCCAAGAGCGATCAACAACACTGACGACGACCTCCAGACGGCTACACAGGCCCTCAAGACGCCCCAAGAGGCATCCACGATGCGCCACAAGAGGGCCTCTAGACGCACAAAAACGCCCGTTCCCTTCGTAAAACGTATATTTCTTTCTCGCACGTGCGCCTCTTGGGGCGTTCCCCGCTCCCGGGCGGCCCCAGAGCCCCCCAAGACCGCACCAAGACGGTCCAAGAAGCCTCCACGAGGGCCCCGCGACAGCCCAAGAGGGCGCCAAGACGGGTCAAGAGGGGCCGAGGACGGCCCAAAGAGCCCCGAAGACAGCGCGCGCGACTCGCGGTCAGATTCCTCGCAACTTGCGTTGCTTCCCGCCGTGCTCGCCACTTGCTTCCGCAGGGCGTTTCGGCGGGTCTCTGACCATGGCCTGAAACGATTCAAGGTCACCCCACGGCCGCCCCTGACGGTTCCAAAAAGACACCGCAAAGCAGTTCTGAGGTCACCAAGGGCATACCACAGTCCTCGGCAATAGATGGCGACGGCCAAGACGCCCGAAAAGAACGCCCAGAGCGCCCCATGACAGCCCAAGAGAAGCCGATGACAGCCCAAGAGAGCCCCAAGACAGCCCAATACTGCCTCAGGACGGCCTAAGGAGCCCCAAGACAACCCAAGAATGCCCCAAGAATGGCCCAGGGGCCTCAGACCACCCAAAGAGGCGACCAGACCACTGCGCGATTCTTCATAAGGGGTCGGCGGATGTGGCGTAAGCCTGAAGAATCACTGATTTTACTCAGGTGTTGACAACATGTTGGCCTCCTGGGGACGGGCACTGATGAAGATGGCTCCAGGAGCGCCTGGGAGAGCCCAAGATGACCTCCAAGATGGCTCCCAAGATGCCCCCCGAGGCACCAAGATCGCTCAAAGACGGCTCCAAGTGGCCAAAGAGCTCCCCCAGGAGGCCCCGAAGAGAACAACATCCTTCCAAAACCTTAGGAAAATCCATGTGTTTTGCTTTCTCGCCTTTTCGCTTCCGATGGCCATCCGAGGCCTCAAGATGGCTCCAAGATGGGCCAAGAGGGCCCAAGAGAGGCTCAAGAGAGCTCCAAGACGGCCCCAAAAGCACACAAGAGCGCTCCGAGAGCGCCCCAAGAGCGCCCCAAGAGGCGACTTTTGGGGCTCCCGAAGGGCAACGCTAATTAATGCTCCCCTCTTGTTTGATCGATGTCCTCCAAGATGGCCCCGAGAGCACTTCCACGGCCCCCAAAAGCCCCTCGAGAGGGCCCAAGTGGCGCCCAGTAGGCTCCATGACGCGCCCAAGAGGTCTCCAAGAGGCTCCCAAGAGACCCCAAGAGGCCCCAAGAGGCCCCCCGAGACCGCACCAAGAGACCCACGGGGCCGCCAAGAGGCCCCCAAGACGCAAGAGAAGCCGAAGAGAGCCGCAAGAGCGCCCAAGAGTGCCCCAAGAGCGCCCCAAGCGAGACCCTTCATCTGCGCGCTGCCCACTTCCCAGATCGAAGCAAATCCTCTGGGCATCGTCTCTGGATGGGCTGGTGCGGTTACTTTTTGATCGCGACCGCGGCGAGACAAGTCGGGCGGCGGAAAGGAACGAAGCGCAGATGCACCGGCCTAGATTAGCGCACAGAAGGAGAAGGGCGAAACGAAAAGAACAAGAGCGGACAGAAAAGAAACGGACAGCAGGCGAACCTCACTGCCGCTCGCTGGCGGGGTTACTTCTTGGTCTGCGGGCTCGCGAAACACGTCGAAAGCCGCCCGAGCACTAGTCGGGCCGCGACTAGGCAGCAAGAAAAGAGAAGCAAGCGAAGCGAGCGCGCGGGCAGCAACTCAGAAGAAGAGCCAGAAACGAAACTCGCTGGTGGGGTTACTTTTTTGATTCGCGGCCCGCAAGGAAAAGTCCAGAGGGCGGAGTGACCGAGGCTGGGGCACAGCGACAGATAATTGGCGCGACATCGCGCAGAGTGCACCTGCAGAAAATCAACGCCGCTGAGCACGCGCCAGCAAAAGAAGGCAACCGCGAAGGCAACAGCTGAAGCCCAGGCGCCACCACGCGGGCCCCAAAAGCCGCTGAGCGTGTGCCAGCAGAAGGGGGGCGGGCGGAAACAGGTCGGACCCGCAGGTGGGGCACCGACTGCCAGGCGGAAGCGTGCCAAAACCACTCACATGCCTCCCAGGGCGTGGGCCAGTGTGTAAGCCACCGAGGGGGTTCGGGCCAATGCCTGGAGGGTGCCAGCCAACCACAGGAGAGGGCGCCCGCGATGGCCGCAGGTACCAAGGCGGCGCGGAGCCTCCGCTCCCAGAAGGCCCAACTGTGGCAGGAGCCAACGTCTAGCACAAGCGTCAGGGCGGTGCCTTTGACCGACGACCGTGTCCGCCGCGGGCCGGCAAGCGGCCAAACTATGAGTCCAAAACTGCCGACCGCACTGTCTACACGCCCATGCGCAAGGGGGGTCAGAGGTGATAGCCGCTCCTGCGAGCGACGACGTGGAAGTCACTGCACGTCGCCGACTCCAAAGGATGGGGCACATGGAGGGGCCGAGGCCAGCGTCCGATGCGCCCCGGCCCGCACACGCCGACGACGGGGCTATTTCAGCCGGCCGCACGGGCTAAAAGCCCACGAGAACGCAGGAACGATCGCGGTGGCGGGGGGGTACCTCAACCCCAGGAGGTAACATCAGTCCGCCCCCGTGGCACACTGCTTCGGTGAAACACGTCCTGTCGCTGGCTGCGTCGACAGGTGCGGCCGCATGGTGGGAACCCAGTGGCCACGGGGCCCACCGCAATTCATCTTCCCGGGGAGCTGGGGCCCAGCGGAAGTCGCCCCCCTGTGGCGACGAGGAAGGGGGGTTAGCAGCCGATAGCCGCAGTCTTGAGTGCAGAAGCAGTGGCGACGAGGAAGGGGGTCAGCAGCCGAGAGCCGCAGGACATCAGATAGCACGTGGCGACGAGGGATGGGGAGTGCAGCCGATAGCCGCGGAACTGGAAAGCGAAGCGAGAGGTTGAGGCGAGCGGCCTGAGCCGCAAGACAAGTCTTCCGCGAAGGGGGTAACTCGTTGTCCCAGAAGCCCAACGCCGTGCGCCTTGGCGGCTTTGGGTAGCGTCGGCCCTGCCCTAGTCGGGGGGCCCCTGCCAGGCCAGCTGCCGGGCTACCAGCGCGCGAGTTCCCTTCCTCGCTGCCGCTTGTCGGCGCATTGCTCGTCGCTTTGCGGGGCGGTCCTTTTCCCCCTGCCCCCCCACGTCGCCCCCCTCCATGAACTATCCTGGCGGCCCCACCCTTCCCAGCGCGGCCTTGGGCGCCATGGGGCTCCAGAGCTGGATGCCCCCGACCAGGTGGTCTCCCTGTAGTCGGCGCACGCTGGCGGGGCGGCTGTGCCGGCTCTGGGCTTGCCCCACGGGTGCTGCTGCAAAGCCCCGCTGTGTGTGCTAGAGGACTGGGTCTGTTCGCGGTGGCTTGCCCTGTCGGGTGGGACGGGGGGGGTGGGTACTGTCCTGCTGCTGTCGGACCAAGGGTATGGGTGGCCCTTGCTGTCTTGCCCCCTGGGTGCGCTGGCCCTTGCGCTGCGATGTAGTAGGCTACGATATTTCTCGGTGACCTTTTGCCATTCCACCCGGAGATGGTGGTGCCTCACCAACTTATAGGCGTCGTAGCCCGCAGCTTCCCACGCCCACAGGAATTCTTCGCACAGCTCCCTTGTGTACCTCTTGGGGTCCGAATGGATGTCGACCCAAGGCAGACCTTGCAGGCTGCCTGCCCTGCGGACCCAGCCTGTCCACGCCCCGTTGAATGCGCCTCCGAGTGTCTTCTGTCGTCTGGTGACTTTCTCTTGGGCTGGCTCATCCCTCTGGATGTCGGCCTCGTCGATGGACCTCATGTACATGGGGAGCACTCCCAGGGGGTCGTCTTGATGTGGAGGTGGGAGTGGCTCTGCCTGTGGGCGCGGCCGTCTCTCTGGGCTGCTGTCCTGCTGGGGGCTGGGCGTCGGGCGGGTCTCGTGCGCTGGAGCTGCGAGTTCCGGGATAGTCTCCTGACGGCAGTCTGGCTTGCTCCCTTTCCCTCTTAGTTTCCTGTTGTCAAGGACTTTTTCCATGTCCTCTCGGAAGCGGGCCGTCGCGCATGGCGTCCAAATGGCCGCTTCCTCCTTGTCGGGGGGGGCTGTCCACAGCACTGTCCGCTTGTGGGAGCCGTCTCTGTCGCTGGGGCCGTTGGTTTCGGTTTCCTCGGCCTGCTGCGGGGGACTGTCGACCATGGAGACGGTCCTCTATGGATTGTCCTCATCCCAGTCTACCTCGAACGGATTGTCGCCGTTACCGTGGGAGTTCCTGCCAGGGGATGGTTCCTCCTTTATCTCCTTGGTCGCTTTTGTGGCTCCTGGGGGCTGCTGGCGGAGGTCATCGCCAGGGGTGCGGCCGTCCAAGGCTGGTGGGGGCTTGTGCCAGGCAGCGGCGGGGGAGTGGTCTCCGGCGTCGTTGCTGTTCCCGGCGTTACGCTCGCCAGCGAGGAACTCCAGCGTTCCCCCTGCGAGATCGTCCTTCCTAAGGGATAAGAAGCGGTGCAGCGTGTCCAACGGCTGCCGTCGGGGGTCTTGCCCTCTTTGGCAGTCGAGTCCAGCGCGGCTGGTGGGGTTACGCGAAACGTCTAGAATTCAACATTGCGACCCGTCTTGCGGTGTGCCATGGCTAAAAATTCAAGAGGAATCGAGCTGCGGCAAAGAGGGCGCCCTAGAGGCCCAAAAGAAGCCGCAAAACGTCTAAAAAACTCGCACCTCTGTTGCATTTTCGGGGCACTTCGTTTTTCCCATCTCGTCGCCATTCACGTCGGACCCATGTCGAATCCGCGAACCCACGTCGCATCCACGTCGAATCCGCGTCGAATCTGACTCGGAGCTGCGTCTAATGCGGATACCAGAATAGACCTCACCTTGTCGGACAGGCAAGTTCCCCCGAACATGCCATGCAATCGAACCTCCACCAGTTGCTGCTCCACGAGGGACGGCGCCAGCCCTGGGCAAATGGAGGCCGCCCAAGTGGGGTCCGAATAGACGAGATCGGAGGATCGCGCCGCATGGTCGACGCATCGCCAGCGCATCGGCGATACATTCGCGACGTCGGCGATGCATCGGCGCCGTCAGCGTGGAGAAAATCGAGCTCGACACCGAGCCGCGTCGCCGATGCTTCGACGATGCGGCGCGATCCTCCGACCTCGTCTACTGAGAACCCGTTTGGGAGCCCTGGAGCAGAGCGGCCCCAGCAGGACAGGCGGCTGGGGGGCCGCTGGGCCTCCCGAGCGCGCCTCGGGCGGCCGCGGAGGCCTCCGGTGGAGGGGCCTCCTCCTCCTCCTCCTCCTCCTCCTCCTCCTCCTCCTCCTCCATCCTTTACCTTTACACTTGTGAACCACTTCTCCTTGTCGCAATCCCAGACCTGTTGATAGGGCGGGCCAGGCTTTTCGCCTGAGATTTCTTCACTACCATGGTCCTGAAGCTTGAAATATGCCACAGCCTCATGGTTGGAAGGCGGGTCGTTTTCAATATGAGGCTCTCGCCATCGCGCCGCGCACATTCGTCTGAAAGTTCGCAACAGCTTCAAGGATACAAGGCGAGTCCTTTTCAGCATGTGGCTCTCACCATAGCTCCGCGCACATTCGTCTGGAAAGTTTCCAGACGTTTCAAAGATGGAGGGCAGTTCTTTTCAAAATGTGGCTCTCGCCTTGGCGCCGCGCACATTCGTATTACAGTTTCGTCAGAATCTTAAGGGCTCGTACGGTTGTAATCCCAAGAACGGTGCTGTCGCACGAGTTAAGGTTACCAGGACGCAGCAGTCACGTTAAGTCGCGGTGTTGAAGTCGCAGGAATGGTATTCTGGCACGGTTTGGGGTTGCCAAGACGCCACAGTCACGTTGCTTCGCGGCGCTGAACACCCAGAAATTGCGTTTTAGCATGTTTGAAGATTCTTGAACGGTTGTCTTCTTTTGGGCCACTTGCCGCAAGTAACATAAATTCTTGTAAGGCCAAATGCACAGGGAGTTTGGAGGGAGGGTCTATTGCAACGTCGTTGGTGCACCTTTGGTTTTATCTGGTCCTCCTCCTCCTTCCTCCACCTCCTCGTCATCATCCTCATATCATCATCATCATCATCATCATCATCATCATCATCATCATCATCATCATCATCATCATCCCCCTCCTTCTCCTCCTCCTCCTCCTCATCATCATCATCATCATCATCATCCCCCTCCTTCTCCTCCTCCTCCTCCTCATCATCATCATCATCATCATCACCATCATCATCATCATCATCATCACCACCACCACCACCACCACCACCATCATCATCATCATCATCATCATCATCATCATCAATCATCATCATCATGCTCCTCCTCCTCGTCCTCCTCCTTCTCCTCCTGCTCTCCTGCTCGTCCTCCTCCTCCTCCTCCTCCTCCTCTTGCTCCTCCTCCTCTTGCTCCTCCTCCTCCTCCTCCTCCTCCTCCTCCTCCTCCTCCTCCGCCTCCATCACATATTTACGACCACCCAAACAACTGAAGCCAGAGCAGCGACGTCAGACCGAACTGCAGACCTTGCTCACGCCAACCTTGTCAAGAAACCCTCTGTCGCAATGATATGCGACGGTTCTTCGGTCGCGGAAACACACAAAAGTCAACGCTGGTTTCCAGGACACAGTCGCAAATAGCGCCAGGAGCGAATGAGGCAACAATCCCCTGTAAATTACACGACATTCGCGCTCCCGAAGCCACAATCTCTCGCAAATTACGCCGCGTTCGCGCCTCCGAAACCACGATTCCTTGTAAATTACACCACGTTCGCGTTTTTGGGGCCACGAACATCCGTAAATCACGCCACAGTCGCGCCCCCGAGGCCGCGATCCCCCTGTAAATACTCCACATTCGCGCCGCCCCTTGCGCGGGCGGTGGTAATCCATCGTCAGCCGAATCGGGCGCAGGGGGGAACCCTTGCGTCCGGGCCGGGGGTGGTAACCCATCCTCGGCCGAATCGGGAGCAGGAGGAAACCCTTGCCTCCGGGCGGGCGGTGGTAACCCATCGTCAGCCGAATCGGGCGCAAGGGGGAACCCTTGCGTCCGGGCCGGGGGTGGTAACCCATCCTCGGCCGAATCGGGGGCAGGGGTAACCCTTTATCTCCGGGCCGCTGGTGGTAACCCATCGGCGGCCCGGGCGACGACGGCGCCGAGGCGGGCGAGGGCGTGGAGCACCCGGGCGCGCCTCCCTCGAAGGTCCAGGCGCACTTCCAGCCGGTCCCGACGTGGGGCATCGACGGGGAGCAGGACATGGCGGACGTGCTGAACTTCGCGCACCGCAAGCGCCTCACGAAGTTGGCCAAGGAGCTCCTCGCGCTCCCGTGCATGTCCGAGGCGGCCCGCGAGGGCGCGGGCGTGCCCGAGCCGACGGAGGCCGCGACCGTTCCTGCTCCCGCGGCCGGGTACCGACCGCTGGTGACCGCAGCGCGCGAGGAGAGACACTCCTGGGCGAGCCTGCATGACAACCGCCTCCAGGGCACTCGCGACGAGGATGGCGCGGGCGCCGACGACGGCGCGGACGAGAGCGCTGGCGGCCTGGGCACCGACGCCACTGCGGCCAGATTTGACGGCAAAGTGTATTCCACGCCCAGCGCGTACATCGCCGAACTGGTCGACGCTTTGTCGGAGGACCAGAGACTCACGCGGGACCAGACGCTCTTCGTCGCAAGATTCGCCAAGGCCTGCGACCAAGCCTGGGAAGACGACGTGCAGAAAAAGCCCTGGAGCGAGAGAAAAGTGACGCACTTGCTCCTGCTGGGCCAGGGCGGCTCGGGGAAGACTCACGTGGTGCAGAAGATCGTCTTCCCAGTGGCGCAGTATTTGTTGCCCCCGTCGTCGACGGACAAGGCGCCATGATGGTCGTGGCCTTCTCGAACTCGCAGGCGAAGAACATCTCCACGGAGACTGTGAAGGCTAGAACGCTGCACAACGCCTGTGCCCTGCGAGCCCAGAAATACATCAACGCGAAGATGAGACCGGGGGGCATGCAGAAGAGGGGGAACTGTTGTGGGAGTACGTCCGCGTTCTGGTCATCAAAAAAGTCAGCATAATGACGGCAGCTCTGTACAACGCGCTGGACCTCCGCGCCTGCCACGGACGCAGTGACACGCACGACGTGCATGAGTCCACCTACAAGCGGCCGCACCACCACTTCGGGCGCGTCCCCATCGTGCTGCACCCCGGCGATTTCCTGCAGCTGAAGCCCACCGGAAGCATCGGGCTCCTGACGGACGTGAACGAGCGCTTGGACGACGGAAAAGGGTCGTACAAGTACGCGGAGCCGCCGACGGTGGAGATTCAGCACGCCATCAAGGTCTTCTCTGAGATCCCCAGCGTCTTCGAGCTGAAGGGCACGAAGCGCTTCGAGCCCGGGGACCCTCTGATCACGCTCCTGGGCTGCATGCGCGAGGGCAGGCCCTTCCCACCAGAGGTCTGGTCTGCCTGGGAGAAGACGTTGGCCTTGGACAACCAGGGCGCCCTGGACCCTCGGCACCAGCACGAGAACTTTCTGCTCGGCTACGGCATGGGCATACACTGGGAGACGCTGGCGAGGTGGATCAACACGCGTGCTCGTCGCGACGCTCGGCGTCTGGGCGTGCCCCTCGTTTTCTTGCGGGCCCTGGACGAGCGCGGCACGATTCAGGGCGATCCCGACGCGGGTCGGCGCCTCCTGAACGTCCCGAACATGCACAATACGGGGGACATCCACGGCGTCTTGCCGGACCACGTCGGCATGGAGGTGCCATTCACGGCCGTGCAGGAGGAGCTGCAGAAGAAGCTGGGGCTCGTGCAAGAGCAACGGGCCACCATCGTTTCCTTCGAGTTTCAGTTAGACGACGAGCGAGAGTACGAGGAGTGCGCGCCGGGCCAGCTCGTTCGCCCCCGCTACCTACCGCAGGGAATCTGGCTGCAGGTGCACGGCTTCCAGGAGTCCCCGATCTACCAGAAGGTCGCCGAGGTGCTGCTGCAGAACGCCGAGGGCGCTGACGACGACGGCGAGGCCAAGGCGCGGGCGAGGAGCTTGCTCCTGTTCAGGCCAAGCGAGCAGCAGCTCACGTGGCAAAGCTCGGGGACGCACACTGTGCGCCGCTCGGGGTTCACCTTGACGCACGCGTCCTACTTGACCTCGACGCTGTCGCAAGGCCAGACTCTGCGCAAGGGCGTCACCATCGACTGCGCCAGGGATGAGGACGCTAGCCGCACGGGCATGTCGGACGAGCTGGCCGCGTTCTCCCGCGCCACGTGCATGCGGAACATGCTGATCCTGCGGCCGCCCGCGCGAGAGTTCCTGGAGCGCGGGCCGCCGGCGTCCCTGCGGAAGGCGCTCCAGGAGTTCGACAAGAGAGCGGTGGACTCCAGGGCTGAGGCGGAGCAGCTCGCGGCAGAGCTGGATTTCGTGCTGCCTCCCGCCTGAGCGCCGCGGCGCGCACCTGGACGCCCGCTTTCTTGTCCCAACGGTCTGGCCCGCGGGGTTGTCCCGACGGCCTGCCCTCGCGCCCCGGCGGCCCGCGGGATTGCCCCACCCCAAAGGCATGGCTGGCCCGAAGGGCTGTCCCGACGGCTTCGCGATCTAGCCGTCGGCAAACGCGCGCGTGCTGGCCGAGGCGGCGACGGCGCCGAGGAAAATCGACTTGCTTCCCCCGACCAGGGGGAAGGGGAGGTGCACACGGAGAAGAGGCAGGAGGAGGATGAGGAGGGAAGGGGTAGGGGGAGGGCGATGATGAGGAGGAGGTGGAGAAGGAGGGGGAGGAGGAGGAGGAGGAGGAGAAGGAGGGGGAGGGGGAGAAATAGAAGGAAGAAAAGAGGGCTGAGGAGAGGGCGAGAGGAGGGTGTTTGCCATGGCCAGGAGGAAAGGGATAAGGGCAAGCTAAACAGATTATCATGCGGGGTCCTTCCGTCGGAGTAATTGAAGGATGTTGGTTTTTGCTCCTTTTCGGCCTTCCGACGGCCCAAGACTGCCCAAGAGGCCATCAAGATCGCCCCAAGAGTGCCCAAGAAGCCTCCAAGAGGGCCCCAGTACGGCCCAAGAGGCCCCCAAGACGGCCCCAGGACGACCCCAAGACGGCCAAAGAGGCTCCAAAGAAGCCCCAGATGGCCTCCAAGAGGCCTCCAAGACGCCCAAGATGGCCGTCAAGACGGCTAAGATGGCCCGAGGATGCACCCAAAACGGCCCAAGATGGCCTCAAGATGGCCTAAGACGGCCCTATGGGCCCGCAAGAGGCCTCCAAGACGGCCCAAGAGCCCTCCAAAACGTCCTCCAGGAAGGACCGAACAGACGGACCAGGAACGCCGTCAAAGGCCAAAGTGGCCCCCGAGAAGCACCCAAAAGGCCCCAAGAGGCCTTCAAGAGGCCGCCAAGAGGCCTCCAAGAGGCTCCCAGGAAGCTCCCAGGAGGCCCCAGGAATGACGCACGAGGCTCCCAAGAACTCTCATCATCCTTCTCTTCCTCCTCCTCCTCCTCCTTTTTCCTCCTCCTCCTTCTCATCCTCCTCTTTATCGCCCACGTGCTCCCCGAAAGGTTCAGCGGCTCGGGGAACACCTGGTCCGAAAGTTTGTTCAAGCTCTGGACCCAAACGTTTGGCCACTGAGGCGCTTCCAAAAAGGCAGGGGGCGGCGGTGATTCGCCGTAGGCGTCCTCGATCCGCCGCCCCCTGTTGATCCATCACAGGGGTGCCTGACGTGCTGAATCCTTTCGCTTTTGGTTTTGGTTCTTTTCCCAAAGAACTCTCCCTGGGGCTTCGGCCCGTCCCGCCGGCCACCCGAAAGGGACCCCAACGACCGCAAAAAATCCTCCAAGACGGCTCCAGATGGCCTCCAAGATGGCCACGTTGGCCCAAGATGGCCTCCAAGATGGCCCAAGATCGCCTCCAAGTCCGCCAAAAATGGTCCAAGGTGGCCTCCAAGACGGACCGAGAGAGTCCACGATGCCTTCAAGTTCGTCCAAGAAGCCTCCAAGACGGCCCAAGATGGCTCCAAGATGGCCTAAGACCGGCCAAGGCCCGCAAGAGGCCTCCAAGACGTCCTCCAGGAAGGCTCGACAGGGCAAAAATCATCGATTGTCCCGAGGTTCTTCTTATCAGCTCTCCGACGGCCCAAGACGGCCCGAAAGGTCCCAAACATCGTCCCAAGAGCGCCCAAGAGCCCTCCAAGATGGCCCCATGACAGGCCAAGAGGCCCCCAAGAGGGCCCCAAGAAGGCCCCAAATCGGCCCAAGATGGCCCCGAAGACGCCGAAGATGGCCTCCAAGACGGCCAAGATGGCTTCCAAGACGGCCCAAGAGGCCTCCAAGAAGTCCTTCACGAGGGCCCGCAGAGGCCAAAATCATTAGTTGTCTCAAGATGTTTTAAGGATTTTGGCATTTGCTTCTTTTCGGCCTACCGACAGCCCAAGACGGCCCAAGAGGTTCCCAAGATCGCCGCAAGATCGCCCAAGAGGCCTCCAAGATGGCCCCATGACGGCCCAAGAGGCCTCCAAGCCGACTCCAAGTGGCCCCCAAGACGGCCGAAGAGGCCTCCAAGACGGCCCAAGAGGCCTCCAAGACGGCTAAGATGGCCTCCAAGATGCCTCCAAGACGGCCAAGATGACCTCCGAGACGGCCAAGATGGCCGCTAAGATGGCTAAGAGGCCTCCAAGAGGCCTCAAGATAATCCCAAAATGGCGTCCAAGACGGTCCCAAGATGCCTCCAAAACCGCCATAATGGCCCAATAGAGCTCAAGAGTGCCTCAAGAGGCTCTCAAGAGGCCTCTCCTCCCTCTCCTTTTTCATCCCCCTCCTCATCTTCCTCCTCCCCCACGTGTTCCCCGAAGGCTTTCCAAACCGACTCGGGGAACACATGGTCCGATAGCTTGGCCAAGCTCTAACCCAACGTTCTGCCACATAGGCGTTTCCAGAAAGGCAGGGGGCGACGGTGATTCGCCGCAGGCGTCTTCGACCCGCCGCCCCCTGTTGATTCATCACAGGGGTGCCTGACGTGCTGAATCCTTTCACTTTTGGTTTTGGTTCTTTTCCCAGAAGAGCTCTCCCTGGGGCTTCGGCCCGTCCCGCCAGCCACCCGAAAGCGACCTGCACGACCGCAAAAAAATCCTCCAAGACGGTTCCAGATGGCCTCCAAGATGGTCACGTTGGCCCAAGATGGCATCCAAGATGGCCCAAGATGGCCTCCGAGTCGCCAAGTTGGCCCAAGATGGCCTCCAAGATGGCCCAAGATCGCCTCCAAGTCCGCCAAAAATGGTCCAAGGTGGCCTCCAAGACGGACCGAGAGAGTCCACGATGCCTTCAAGTTCGTCCAAGAAGCCTCCAAGACGGCCCAAGATGGCTCCAAGATGGCCTAAGACTGGCCAAGAGGCCCCCAGGAGGCCTCCAAGACGTCCTCCAGGAAGGCCCGAAAGGGCAAAAATCATTGATTTTCCCGAGGTTGTTGAAGGATTTTGGCATGTTCTTCTTATCAGCTCTCCGACGGCCCAAGACGGCCCATCGTCCCAAGAGCGCCCAAGAGGCCTCCAAGATGGCCCCATGACAGCCCAAGAGGTCCCCAAAAAGGCCCCAAGAAAAGCCCACGACGGCCCAAGATGGCCCCGAAGACGCCGAAGATGGCCTCCAAGACGGCCAAGATGGCCTCCAAAATGCCTCCAAGACGGCCAAGAAGGCCTCTCAGAAAGCGAAGATGGCACGAAGATGCACGCAAGACGGCCCCAGATGGCCTCAAGATGGCCTTGGACTGCCCTCATGGCCCGCAAGAGGAGAGCCCTCCAAGACGTCCTCCAGGAAGGCCCGAAAGGGTCAAAATGGCCTCCAGACGACCAAGATGACCTTCAAGATGCCTCCAAGATGGCCAAGATGGCCTCCAAGACGGCGAAGATGGTCCCAAGATGCACCCAAGACTGCCAAGATGGCCTCAAGACTGCTTAAGATGGCCCAATTGAGCCCCAGAGTGCCTCAAGAGGCTCCCAAGAGGACTCTTCCTCCCTTCCCCTTTTTCCTCACTCTCCTCCTCTTCCCCAACCTCCTCCACGTGTTCCCCGAAAGCTTTCCAAACTGATTCGGGGAACACTCGTTCCGAAAGAGTGGCAAGGATCTTATCCAACATTTTGCCAGCAGGCCCCAAGACGCCTCCAAAAGCTCACAAGGGCCCCCAAGGGACCCCGAACACGCCCATTCCTCACTCTCCTCATCTTCCCCGTCCTCCCCCACGTGTTCCCCGAAGGCTTTCCAAACCGACTCGGGGAACACATGGTCCGATAGCTTGGCAGGGCTCTGGCCTCAACGCTCGGCCACATAGGCGCTTCCAAAAGGGCAGGGGGCGGCGGTGACTCGCCGTAGGCGTCTTCGACCCGCCGCCCCCTGTTGATTCATCACAGGGGTGCCCGGCGTGCTGGACCCTTTCGCTTTTGGTTTTGGTTCTTTTCCAGAAAAGAACTCCCCCTGGGGTTTCGGCCCGTCCCGCCGGAGATGCGTAACAGGTGGTTGCAAAGGGTTTTTCGGCTCCAGGCGGCTCCAAGATGGCCTCCAAGACGGCCAAGATGGCCCAAGATGGCATCCAATATGCCTCCAAGACAATCAAGATGGCCACCAAGACAATCAAGATGGGTCCAATACACTTCCAAGTCCGCCCAAGAAGCCTCCAACACGGACCAAGACTGCCCAAGAGGTGCCCAAGAGGTCTCCAAGATGGCCCAAAAGGCCTCCGAGAGGCCTTCCAGGAGGGCCCGAAGAGACTCAAATCATTGATCTTCCTTTGAAGAATTTTCGTATTTGCTCCTTTTCGGCCTTCCGACGGCCCAAGACGGCCCAAGAGGCCCCCAAGATATCCCCCAGAGCGCCCAAGAGGCCTCCAAAATAGAGCCTCAGGACGGCCCAAGAGGCCCCCAAGACGGCCCCAAGAGAGCCCCAAGACGGCCCAAGCGGCTTCTAAGACGCCCAAGGATGGCCTCCAAGACGGCCCTGGAGAACCCCAAGAGGGCCCTAAGTCGGCCCAGAGAGGCCCCCAAGACGGCTTCTGACGGCGTCAGACGGGCCAGGAGCCCACCAAGACGGCCTAAGATGGTTCCAAGATGGCCCAAGACCGCCCAAGAGGCCTCCCAAGAGGGCCTCCAGGAAGGCCCGAAGAGGCCCAACTCGGCGATGTTCTTTAGATGTTTGAAGGATTCTGGCATTTGCTTATTTTCGGCCTGCCGACGGCCCGAGACTTCCCAAGAGTCCCCAAAGATCGCCCAAAGATCGCCCAAGAGGCCTCCAAAATAGAGCCTCAGGACGGCCCAAGAGGCCCCCAAGACGGCCCCAAGAGAGCCCCAAGACGGTCCAAGCGGCTTCTAAGACGCCCAAGGATGGCCTCCAAGACGGCCCTGGAGAACCCCAAGAGGGCCCCAAAATAGGCCCAGAGAGGCCCCCACGACGGCTTCTGACGGCGTCAGACGGGCCAGGAGCCCACCAAGACGGCCTAAGATGGTTCCAAGATGGCCCAAGACCGCCCAAGAGGCCTCCAAGAGGGCCTCCAGGAAGGCCCGAAGAGGCCCAACTCAGCGATGTTCTTTAGATGTTTGAAGGATTCTGGCATTTGCTTATTTTCGGCTTGCCGACGGCCCAAGACGGCCCAAGAGTCCCCAAAGATCGCCCAAAGATCGCCCAAGAGGCCTCCAAAATAGAGCCTCAGGACGGCCCAAGAGGCCCCCAAGACGGCCCCAAGAGAGCCCCAAGACGGTCCAAGCGGCTTCTAAGACGCCCAAGGATGGCCTCCAAGACGGCCCTGGAGAACCCCAAGAGGGCCCCAAAATAGGCCCAGAGAGGCCCCCACGACGGCTTCTGACGGCGTCAGACGGGCCAGGAGCCCACCAAGACGGCCTAAGATGGTTCCAAGATGGCCCAAGACCGCCCAAGAGGCCTCCAAGAGGGCCTCCAGGAAGGCCCGAAGAGGCCCAACTCAGCGATGTTCTTTAGATGTTTGAAGGATTCTGGCATTTGCTTATTTTCGGCTTGCCGACGGCCCAAGACGGCCCAAGAGTCCCCAAAGATCGCCCAAAGATCGCCCAAGAGGCCTCCAAAATAGAGCCTCAGGACGGCCCAAGAGGCCCCCAAGACGGCCCCAAGAGAGCCCCAAGACGGTCCAAGCGGCTTCTAAGACGCCCAAGGATGGCCTCCAAGACGGCCCTGGAGAACCCCAAGAGGGCCCCAAAATAGGCCCAGAGAGGCCCCCACGACGGCTTCTGACGGCGTCAGACGGGCCAGGAGCCCACCAAGACGGCCTAAGATGGTTCCAAGATGGCCCAAGACCGCCCAAGAGGCCTCCAAGAGGGCCTCCAGGAAGGCCCGAAGAGGCCCAACTCAGCGATGTTCTTTAGATGTTTGAAGGATTCTGGCATTTGCTTATTTTCGGCTTGCCGACGGCCCAAGACGGCCCAAGAGTCCCCAAAGATCGCCCAAAGATCGCCCAAGAGGCCTCCAAGATGGCCCCAGAACGGCCCAAGAGGCCCCCAAGACGGCCCCAAGAGAGCCTCAAGACGGCCCAAGCGGTTTCTAAGACGCCCAAGGATGGCCTCCAAGACGGCCCTGGAGAACCCCAAGAGGGCCCCAAAATAGGCCCAGAGAGGAGGCCCCCAAGACGGCCTCTGACGGCGTCAGACGGGCCAGGAGCCCACCAAGACGGCGCATGATGTTTCCAAGATGGCCGAAGACCGCCCAAGAGGCCTCCCAAGAGGGCTTCCAGGAAGGCCCGAAGAGGCCCAACTCGGTGATGTGCTTTAGATGTTCGAAGGATTCTGGCATTTGCTTATTTTCGGCCTGCCGACGGCCCGAGACGGCCCAAGAGCCCCCAATGATCGCCCAAAGATCGCAAAAGAGGCCTCCAAGATGGCCTTTTCTTTCCCGAGGCATGGAAGGCGCAAGTATAACGGATGACACAATGAAACAAAACACTAACTAGTGCGAGCTCGGTAGGCGGTTGCCTTTTTTGAACCAGTTTCGGCCCATAGACCGGGCGTGGACAAGGAGGGCACGGTCACGAGCTTCTGCTCGCAGCCGTTCCGCTAGCGGCGGCTTTCTGAAGCTGCCACCAATTAACTGAGGCCCACACCTACTCCTGGCAAGATGATGGAGGTGTAGACGAATAGAATACACATGCCGGCACACCGGGCAAGTGGACGCATCACCCACGTACTCGTTAAATGCTCTGCGCTTCTTATGTGCTGACGTCTGGCGCGATGCTAGCGCACAATATGTTGCAAATGAGGCACGACACACCTCGCACTCCAAAGGTTGGAGCGGGGCGGGCCCACACTTCGAAGGGGGACCGGCGATAGACTCGACGAAAAGGATCCGCGAGACGCGATCACCCCACTCGGCACAAGCCATCTGCTCGCACCAAGGCTCGGCGCAGACAGCTGGATCAGGAAGGCCCCAAAAAGCAGGCACACATGAATGCTCCCTAAGCCAAGCGAGGTCGCCAATGAAAAGATCGACCCACGGCGGGGGCTTGACCTGGTCACGCCCCCCTCGGGCCCTCGAGTTTGCCTGGGGTCTATCGCCCAGGAGGGCGAAAAGAGCGGCGGGCCTGTTCCTTACAAGCCGGGCGCCGCTCCTGAGCCTAGCGCGCCGCAAAATGCAATCGATCGACGGCTGCTGCATCCGACGTCGGACTTCTAGGTCAGAAGAATCTGGTTTCCGGCATCGACTGTCGTCGCGCATTTTCCTCAGCACCCGCATGTAGGGGCTTCGGAGCGCGCGCATATACCCTCTGGTCGGCACTACAACGTGAGCAGAATAGAGGAAGCGGCTAAGAATCAGCGACTGCAAGAATGAGAACTTCAGCCAGTCGCACACGACGGGGCCCCCAAAGACTCGGTGGGCTATGGGGCCATACGCATGGAGGGCCTGCTGAACCTCGCGCCTCGCGTCGACACCTAAACCCCGATCAATCTGGACGATTCCGCCCAAATGTCTGCACCGATCAACTAAAATTAGTTTTTGGGCTGGGAGGCCGTTCACGGAGGAACGCGGAGGCAACGGCCGTCGGGGCGGGTGAGAACGCGAAGCATGGGCCCCGCCCCGCACCCCATAAAGTGCACAATTCTTTCCGTTTTTCCAGGCGCCCAATTAATATTGAGCCCGAAATCCGAAAATACTGTAGCCAGCGCAACTACAACTGTGCCCATGGCAGCACGCAGTCGCGCAGCAGTAGGAGCCATTGTGACTATGCGTTCGTCGTCAATAAACGCAGCGTCAGTCACTGTCAGGGGGGGCTGCCCTGGAGGCGCCCGCTTACCCCGCATCCTCCTCGGAACCTCATTTGAAAAGAACGCCTCCGAAGAAGTACGCAATCGAATTTCAACCCTGGCCTGCTCGGGCCACTGGCGAACAAGCAGTAACGGTAGATCATACGCTGCATTAAAAATCGCCGCCCCTACCTTGCAGCCCTGGCGGCCATCAAGTCCGCATCGCACAACGGACTCGAGCTCTCCAACCGAGAACCAAGAGCCGCCATGGAGAGTTGACAGCATGGCGATCGTGGCATTGTCAACGCCCCACTGGCGAAGGATAGGCCCATGCTTCTCGATATACTCGTAAATGTGATCGGCGGCATGCTCAGGGATGTCCATGGCAGGTAGGTGTCCGACACGGCTCTCGCGGTCAGCTGAAACACGGCGAGGCCACCCCAGAACGAGTTCACGACAGATCTTGTCGGACGCCTTCGACAAGTCGACGAACAATACGAAAATCTAATACTTCATGAGATGAGCACGGTCGATCAAAGAACGGATCACGTGGGCAGCCATGTCCGCGCCACGGCGCGGCACTGCACCGTACTGGTGCTGTGCAATGCCGTCGTTGTAATGCTCGTCGACCCTGTCGTTGATCTGACCGACGAAAGACTTGGACATGTGGTCGGCGAGGAGTAGACCACGGTACTCGTCGCAGTCGCATTCTGCAATTTGTTCTGGACGATAGCCAACGAGCCCCCGCCAGCCTTCAAGAGCTCGGCGGGGACGCTGTCGGGACCGACCCCCTTGAAAGAGGGGAGGGCCAGGTTAGCGGCGAACGTGGAGCTCGGTGTTGCGCGGAATCCGACGGGCGCCGAAAGCGGACACTCGCGAGCAGCTGGGTCAGGACACACCTGCCCGCCCGTGACCGCTGCGAAATGCCCCTGCCATCTAGCGTCGCACTCTGCCCCCGAAGACGCCATCTCGCCGTTGGAGAGCCTCACGTTGCTAGCCGCCACCTTCTTCATGCCTTCAAAGCGCCGGACGACGGCGAACGTGGCTCTCAAGTCACCTGCCCTCGCGGCCCGACTGGCCTCCTGAGCGAGCCTCCACATGAAGTCCTCGCGATCTCGCTGAAGGTTCCCGGCGACGCAGGCTCCGAGTCGGGCGATGGTGACGGCGGTGGTCGCGCATAGCTCTTCCAACTTGGCGACCTGTTGAATGGACGCCTCTTGCTGGGCGCTGCGGGCGGCAGCGTGTGCAGCGCCACCCCGACATCGCAGGTGCGCCCACTTCAAGAAGAAAACCGCCTGGAAGGTAACGAAGCGTTGGCGCGCGTGCCGGCTGAGGAGACGGCGGAGTGGAGCCACGTACCGTACCATGCTCCATGTATCGGCCCTAATCCACGGCTGCCTCGGGGAATCACGGGTGGAGCCGAATGCAAACAACGCGCCGGTCAGGATGTACTCGTTCAGCTCCTTGCAATGCTCTGCAATCGAGGCATTGGGGCCAGGCTCAAAATGCCACATGAGGTCCTGGAAGCACTGCACTCGACAAGGGTCGGCCATGCGCCACTTGCAAATGTTGGGCGGTTTGGGTTTCTTCGGCTGCTGGGGCGTGTCCGGGTGCGGGAGCAAGAACACGGTAGCGGCCACCAAGTAGTGGTCGACCCAGCAAGTGAACGTAAGATCCAGGTCACGGCGGACCCTACAATCCGATACACCCTGCCGCGCCGCACGAGTAGACAGAATGTAATCGATTTGGTACTGATTGCCTGAGCTGCCATGGCGCCAAGTCGGGCCGATATTGTAGAATGTGTTGATCGCGAACAACTCGTTCGTTTCAAGCACCCTTCTCAATTCGGAGCCGTTCTTGTTCTCGACGGCGACGTCGCAGTTGCCGATGTACTGCGAGGGAACGCTGCCCAGGCGAGCACTGCCATCCACGAGGATGATTATCTCGAAGGTGGCATACTTGGCACGAAGCTTGCGGATGAGGGTTTGCATCTTATCGAAAATGGAAGATCTGGTGGTGTCGTCGCTGGCCTCGATCGGGGCGTCAGCGGAGATGAAGATCGCCGCGGCGCCGTTGGGAAACACAACGGCCGCCCACATAAGGCGAGCATCAACGACATCCCATGCACGGATACTTGCCCGAGCGTCCCGGGCGATCCAAACTTGAACACCAGCTTGGCCACCATCGCTCGCAGCGCAAAGCATGATGTAATGCACTCCGTCCTTCTGGCCGAGGGTAAGGGCCCGTCCCTCTTGAAGCCCGAGAACAGAAAAGCATGCATATTGAAAGTGGAGCTCAAGGAGCTGAGTTTTTGAAAGAAGTAGGTCATCGCCGCCCAGCTTGCCGTACGTTGACTTCTCCTCGTCACGGAGCAGTGTGGTGACGTTGGCCGAGGCGATGTTGTGCATGCACGCCCTCTCACAAGTCATACTGTCGGTGGCATGTTGGTGGGGACATGAAACCCCGGGGTCACTGGGCTGATCTGCTCCATGTCGGCCTGGTCGTTCCCAGCAGGGACTCCTGCAGGGCCAGGTGGTGACACGCTCACGGGGGCGTGTGTCGCCCCTGCGGTCGCTGACGACGGGACATGAGGTCCCGCATCAACTGCTGCATCTGCGATGCCGCATTGGTGACGATCGGCTCCGGCACATGGGGCGAGCTCTTGAGGTCTGTCATGACCCTGGAGAGCGCGCTGGTCAGCTGGGTAAGGCAATCCACGTTCGCAGGGTCGGGCTTCGCGGCCACGGCAGCCTCGAGCTCGGCCAACTGCTTCCGCTTCTCCTCCAGGTCGTCGTTCGCGGCTTGGAGCGCCTGCTGAGCCGCTGTGACCTGCTCCGTGCACGAAGCTTGGCGCTTCTCCGCACGTTCGATGGCAGCCCGGCAGGAATCGATCTGCGATCCCAATGGCCGAGACTGTATGATGCGTTTCTTCAGGGTCTCCTTTTGCTGTAGGAGCGCCTGTCTGGCGGGGGCGAAGTTCGGAAGGTCGGGGAGGGCTGCCAAAGCAATATCCACCTGCCGGATCTCGCCCCTCAAGTCGGAGCTCCCGTACTCCGGGGACATGTCGGACATGTCGTTCGCCGACGATGATAGCGCCGTGGAGGTGTCCATTCGCCACGGTGGTGGCGTGGGCATGCTCGGGGATGCCACCCCAGGCTGCTGCACCAGGGAGGCGTACGACTTTCGGATGCCGCAGCGGCTGCACTGCTTGGCCTTCCACTTGTTGTAGTTCCCGCATGCCGAGCACGACCACCATTGCTGCCCATCCCACCATTGATGGGCGCAGAACTGCTTGGAGCCCCAGGTGTCGCGCCGGGCCCATGACATCGCTAGTGAGGAATCGCACAAGCGGGTGTAGCGGTCAAAGGGGTGGTCAAGCGATTTTGGGGCTCCAAGTCTTGAGCCAAAATGGCTACGGAACGGCCCAAGAGGCCCCCAAGACGGCCCCAAGAGAGCCCCAAGACGGCCCAAGCGGCTTCTAAGATGGCCCAAGATGGCCTCCAAGACGGCCCTGGAGAACCCCAAGAGGGCCCCAAATAGGCCAGAGAGGCCCGCAAGACGGCTTCTGACGGCGTCAGATGGGCCAGGAGCCCACCAAGACGGCCCACGATGGCTCTAAGATGGCCCAAGACCGCCCAAGAGGCCTCCAAGAGGGCCTCCAGGAAGGCCCGAAGAGGCCCAACTCAGTGGTGCTTCGTAGATGTTTGAAGGATTTGGGCATTTGCTTCTTCTCGGCCTGCCGACGGCCCGAGACGGCCCAAGAGACCCCAAAGATCGCCCCCAAGATCGCCCAAGAGGCCCCCAGGATGGCCTCAAGACTGCCCAAGAGGCTCCCACGACGGCCCCAAGAGGGCCCCAAGACGGCCCAAGAGGTTTCCAAGACGCCCAAGATGGCTTCCAAGATGGCCTTTAGCACCCCGAGAGGGCCCCAAGTCGGCCCAGAGAGGCCCCAAAGATGGCTTCCGACGGCGTCAGACGGACCAGGAGCCCACCAAGACGGCCAAAGAGACCCCCGAGAAGCCCCCAAAGGCACCCAAGAGGCCCAAGGAGGCCCCCAAGATGCCTCCAAGAGGCTCCCAGGAAGCGCCTAGGAGGCCCCAAGAGTGTCCCCAGAGGCTCCCAAGATGCCTCCTCCTCCTCCACCTCCTCCTCCCCCTCCGCCTCCTCCTGATATTCCCCGCCATCCTCCCCCAAGTGTTCCCCGAAGGGTTTCCACAACGGTTGGGGAACACATGATCCGATAGCTTGGCAGAGTTCTTGCCACAACGCTCGGCCACATGGGCGATTCCAGAAGGCAGGGGGCGGCGGTGATTCGCCGTGGGCGTCTTCGATAACGCCAACGTTTCAATAGGCGCTGATGATTCCTATCCGCCCCCGCATGCTGTTCCCAGATGCGCCAAGGCGGCGCCGAGACGCACCGACGCGACTCTGTTATATCCCATTATGATAGAGAGGGGGCCTGCGGCAGGGGGCGAAGCCCTTACGGATAATGCCAGCACTACGGGAAGCACCTCACTGCTATGCGTGCGCCAGGGCAGCGGAAGAGGAGGAGGAGGAGGACGAGGAGGAGGACGAGGAGGAGGACGAGGAGGAGGAGGAGGAGGAGGAGGAGGAGGAGGAGGAGGGGGAGGAGGGGGACGAGGGCCTAGCCTCCAGAGCAGCCGCGGCGAAACCCCTCCCCGCCGCAGGTGGAGGAGGAGGGGGGGACGAGCCTCAAGGAGGAGGAGAAGGAGGAGAAGGAGGAGAAGGAGGAGGGGCATCGCAGCGCAACGTTCCCAAAATAAAAATGTAGACTGGGGCCGCACCACGGCCATGACAGCTGGTGATCAAAGCGCGAGTGCGGGCCTGAACGCTCGCAGCTGGACGTAGAAATGACGTCTCGCTCTGCACGGGGACCGGGAGAGGGCAAGCATGACGACAACATCAGCAACCGAATAGGAGATCAGCTACATTATTGACTTGCCCCATGGAATCTGCGTCGAAACATACAACACAAATGCATCGAATGTTCGTGAGGAGCAACGAGAGCTCTACGTGTTGTGCGTGTATTCGACCAAAACAACTTGGGGGAAACTCAATTATGTGGTCGGTCCCCTATTCGAAGCAACATCATGCATGCTTCTATGTTCACGTATTTGTCGGGGAGGGGGACGGGGAATCTGGAGAATCTGGGGGCGCGCCCGACCGCTGGGCCCCCGCCTGGGCGCTGGAGCAGCGCTTCGGCGGCGGCGAGGAGGAGAACGGGGAGGACGTTTTATCCCGGCGGCGGCGCGGAGCAGCCCGCTACGATTGCTCCGCGCCCCCACGCTGGCCGCCGAGGGGCGCCTCCAGCTGGGCCTGCGCCCAGTGCTGCAGGGCCTCGCGCGGGATCACCGACCTGCCGTGCGGCGCGCGGCCCAGTCGCCGGAGCTTCAAGGGCGGCTCGAACTCCGTGTCCAGGAACTCCGCCAGCGCTGGGAAGATGCGCGAGGCTCCTTCTGCTCGGGTCGGGCGACAGGGCGGGTCAGCAAAGGCAGGGTTGGAGACTCAGCTCGCGTAATTAGCTGGCTTGCCCCAGCGCCTCCATCGAGGAAGGCGCCCCGCGGTGGGGCCAAAACCAGCTGCGCGCAGCTGATTCTGTAGCACCCCTTTGAATCCCCCCCTTTCGTCCGACCCAGTCTTCGCTGTGGGAGCCCTTGCCAGTGATCACCACCAGGTCGAGCCTCGGGTCGTGGCAGTGCCGCCCCGTCGGCTGGACGACCATGTCGTGGAGCACCGAGTCGACGGCGGCCAGCGCCATGTCAACGCCGTGGCCGTGGAGGTCGACCACGTCTGGTTCCTCTGGTGACCAGGGCGTCAGAGTTCCTGCGTCCTCCGCGCCGCGGTAGGCGGCCAGCAGCTCGCGGCGGCACATCGGCGCCTGCGCCAAGACAGTGGCGGCCGCATTCCAGCAATGACCGTCGCTGGCCGTACCGCTTGAGCTCATCTGGTTGAGCAGCTGCAAGGCTTCGCGCCAGAGCGCGGAAGGGGCCAGCGCGCTGAAGATCGAGGAGTAGGTGACCACGTCTGGAGACACCTGCTCCGCGACCATCTCGGCGTGGATGGCCAGGCCACCTCGCCAGCCGCCGCCGCTGGCGTGGAAGCAGGCCTTCACAGCTGCGTTGTAGCTTACTACCGTGCGTCGCACGCCACGCCGTCGCATGTCTTGGAGAATCTCCAGCGACTGCGTCCACCTGCCCGCGGCATCGCAGGCGCCGACCGCGGTGTTGTAGCTGACCGGGTCCGACAAGCTCCGGTTCTGCAGAGACTCCAGGAGATGGAGCGACTGCTCCCACGCGAGCCCAGAGCCGCACGCGCGGATGGCACTGTTGCAGCAGATCAGATCTGGGCTCAGCGCCCACCGCTCCATGTCCTCCAGCAGCTCGAGGGCGAGCACCCAGCGCCCACCCCTTGCGCAGGCGCCCAGGGCCGCCGTGAAGCCCTTCTGGTCGAGGGCGATGCCGGCCTCCTGCTGGCACTGGCGCAGCAGCGCCAACAACGCCAGCTCCCAGGCGCTGCCCCGCTCGCACGCGGCTGCGCAGGTGCTGAAACTGACCACGTCGGGACTGACCTTCCGTGCAGCGATATCCGCCAACAGCAGCAGGGTCTGCCGCCAGGCCTGGCCCCTCCTGCACGCGTCCATCGCGGCGTTGTACGCGACTGCGTTGCGCGCCAGGCCAGACCGCTCGCGAGCCTCGTCGAGCAAAGAGCACGCAGCTGCCCACAGCCCGCGCCGCCGCAAGCCCGAGATCGCGGCGACGAGCTGCCTCTCGTGGAGCAGCAGCCCCTCCCGCACGAGCCGCCCCGCCGCCTCCAGCGCCCCTCTCGCGCCCACCGCGCTGCTCCCGAGCTCCTGGAGCAGCCGCGTCTGCAGGCGGGCCGCCTCCCCCTCGAAGCCCGCCCCGCAGCCGCGCTGCCGCCAGCGAGAGGCGTGCCTCCTGGCAGACAGGAGCATCGGACCGCAGGGTGCCCCCGCCGCCGCGGCCCTCTGCCACGACTGTCAGGGCGCAGCGGCAGCCGCGCGGGCATGGCGACGACCGCCGCTTCTCTGCGCACGCCAGGGCCGCCCGCGCTGGCCCTTCTGGAGCCAAAACGGCTACGGAGGAGGAGCAAAGCCAGGATGCATCCACGGTGCTGCACTGCATCCACCCGTCCGGTGCCTGCACTAAGGCACTAAGGGGTTATGACTGTCGCAAGTAAGCGGCTGGCGTCTCCAGGGTTTCGCCTGGTCGACACCCGTGACCGCCTCGTCGCCGTCTCTAGTCGCCGCCTCGTCGCCGCCCTGTGCTGGCTGGCGTTACAAGGGCTCTTTTGCCAGGGCGCCGCCCGTGGCCACCCCGTGGCCGCCCCGTGGCGCCCCGCGGCCACCTCGTGGCCGCATCGCGGCCGCCTCGGGCGGCTGCACCACACGGCGTAGACCGCACAGCCTGCACCGCATAGCTTCTACCGCAGAGCTTACACCACATAGCTGGCACAACCAAAAATACAACACATAGCTTAGATCGCAGCCAAAAACTATTGCAACACATCTAATACACCGCCGAACTTGCAAGACGGAGCTTGCACCACGTAGCTTGCACAACACAGCCACAACACGTGCATTGTACAACCCGTGCTGCAGCACCCGAACTGCGCCACATAACTTGCACAGTCTGAATGTGACCGCGTTCTTCCACCAGGTAGCTTGCACCACGTTGCCTGCGCCACAGAGCACATAGCTTGCACATCCACTGCGCGCTAACTCCCTTGTTGGGGTCAAAGCCCAAGCTGACAAGCATTCACTGAGTGAAGCGCTCCCTGGAAAGACGAGCACCTAGTGAGCCTGCCATTCCATTGAGGCGAGAGCCCCGCAGACGGAGAAGGGGGGGAGGGGGAGGAGGGAGAGCAGGAGGAATAAGAGGGGGAGTAAGGAGCTTGAGGAAGAGCAGAAGTATGAAGGGGGAGGAAGGAAGGCAATCAGGATGAAGGGAGGAGCAGAAGGGGGGCGGGGGAGGAGGGGGAGTACCCGGGGAAAGGAAAAGAAGAAAGGGGAGGAGGAGAACAAGAAGAAGAAAGAGAAGGAGAAGAAGCACGAAAACGAGGCGGGGGAGGAGCGCCAGTAGCTTCAGCGAGTCGGTCGAGCTCAGCCTCGACGCCTCGGACTGAGCCAGCTGTATAGCCTAGCCGCATTGGGCGGAGGGGGTAGAATCGAGTAATTGCTCGGCATTTTGGCCAATGCCGCTTTCAAAGCATCGAGCTGCTGCGGGAGAGTTAAAGGGCGTCCGTCTTGATGCGAAGCCATCTCCTTGGCAACGTGGTAGATATAGAAACTGAGAGCCGTTGCTAAAATAGCATTCTCCCGGGTGAGGTCAAATGCCGGATATTGCGTAGGGAGACCAAGACCGAGGCGGAGAAGGGGACACGGCGAGACGACAGCACGTGGACGACAAACGAGGTGAGTGAGGCGGGGGCACTTTAAATAGTGTGCTATGCTATCGGAGTGCGAACATCCGAAAACACAGCTCCATAAATTATCTGTAACGTGCATTCGGCCCGTGGTGGTCCATCCCCCCGAAATGGTCTTGAGGTACGGCCAGCGAATGCTCGGAGGGGCCCGGCGCAGGATTTCCCGCACCAGGTCCCATCGAACTCGCATGTTTCGGGGGGCAGGACAATCGAACCAGGACCGCAGGCGCCGCCCAATTAGGAGCTCAAGCTTATCGGGATAGGCAAGACTCGCAAGGGTGCGCGCATAGAGGCCTTGCATCTTGGGCCGACGACCCTCCTGGGTGGCCTCGCGCACGGCGATTCGTGCACGGCGCTGGGCGAGGCGAAGCTGCACAGAAGAGAGGGGGGGGTGCGACATCGGCATGGCGGAGCAAAGTTGCGCATAGTATTGGACGATCGCCTGGCGGCGCTGCCAGCACGGAGCACACCAGCTACCCTGTACGAGGTCGACTGCTCCGAGGCCCCCGGCAGCACTCGAGGCCTCCGCGGCGTCCCTTAGACGGCGAAGGAGGGGGCCCCAGAGAGAGACGAGGCGGGGGAGGAGGAGGAGGAGGAGGAGGAGGAGGAGGAGGAGGAGGGGGAGGAGGAGGAGGAGGAGGAGGAGGGGGAGGAGGAGGAGGAGGAGGAGGAGGAGGAGGGCGGAGGAGGAAGAGGAGGACCGAGAGGAGGCGAGGGAGGAGGAAGAGGACTAGTTTAAAACAAAGATGTATGACCGATGTTGCAAGAAACTCTCCCTTACGACCCTAAAGTAGCCATTATCATTGCGGGAAGTGGTCTGTTAGAAGACAATCGTCGGAGAATCATCAATCGTGCCAAAGCATAGTTCCTGCGACTGTTGCGTGCTGACAAGTCTAAACCGTGCCAGAACACCATTCCTGGGACTTCGACACAACGAATCAATGAGGCTGCTGAGTCCTGGCAAACCGAAACCGTGCCAAAACACTATTCCTTGGGACTTTGATCATACGAATCCTTGAGATTGCACCCGTTTAAAGACGACTGTGCGCAGCCCTATGGCGAGAACCACATCTTGAAAGGGGCCCGCCATCCATCCATGAAACTGTCGCTAACTTTGAAAACGAATGTGCGCGACGCTAAGACGAGAATCAGGTTTTGAAACCAGCCCACCCTCCATCCGTGAAACTGATGCAAACGTTTGAGACAAATGTGCGCCGCGCTGGGGTGAGAGCCATATTTTCACAATGAACCGCCCTCCATCTAAGAAACGGATGCAAACTATCAAAACGAATTTGCGCGGCGCTGAAGACGAGAGAAAACCATCCGCCCTCCATCCGATGTTACGCGTTCGATCATGGACCCCTCGCCACGCATCTTGGCCTCTGAAGACCGCCGAAAGACCAGCGAAAACCGCCAGCGGGCGCGCGCCCCGCCACGAGCGTTGGGGCCCGACGCAGTCTCCGGCGGTCTTCGGCGGTCTTTCGGCGGTCTTCGGCGGTCTTCGGCGGTCCTCGGCGGTCTTTCGGCGGTCTTCGGCGGTCTTTCGGCGGTGTTCGGCGGTCTTTCGGCGATCTTCGGCGGTGTTCGGCGGTGTTCGGCGGTCTCTGGGTGGTCTTCGGCGGTCTTCGGCGGTCTTTCGGCGGTCTTCGGTCTGGACGGCGGCCCGACACGGTTTGCGGCGGTCTTCGTCGGTCATCGGTGTGAAAGCAGGATATTTCGTATTAACAAAGGGTCCATGGTCGAACACGTAGCCATCTGTGAAACGAATACCAACTTTCAAGACGAATGTGCGCGGCGCTGAAACCGAGCGCCACATGTTGAAAACCATCCACCCTCCATCCGTGAAACTGTTGCTAATTCTTTGAGCTTCAGGACCAAACATGGCGGGGAAGCCTCAGGCGAAACGCCCGGCCCGCCCTACCGACACGTCTGGGGGTGCGACTGGGAGGAGGTATTCATAAGGAAAACGGATAGAGGAGGAGGAGGAGGAGGAGGAGGACGACGACGACGACGACGAGGAGGAGAAGGCGACAGGTGGGGCGAGGGAAGAGGAGGAGGTGGAGGGAAGAGGATGGTGGACGGACGAGGGGAGAGAAGGAAGGAGGGAAGAGGGTGAAAAGACGCCGACCCACAAAGACGAAAGCTCCATCCTCCGGCGTGCTGTGGGAGAAGCACGCGCTGAAGGGAGGAGCAGCAGCGTTGGCGGCACGGCGGCCGAAGAGGGAGATGGCGCAGACGTCCGACGGCGTGTTCTTCCCAATCCTCGAGCCCAAACGAAGGAGAAGCGCATGAACTGACATTTGGAGCCCTCCACCCCAACATGAGCCTCGAGATCGCGTCCAGGCCCGAAACAGCCCCCCAGGAGGCCCCGGGAGGTCTCCAACGGGCCCCCGGGGCGCCCTCAAAGATGCCCTCCGAGTGACCCCGAGAGGCCTACCTGAGGCCCCTGGTCAACGATCCAGGCACGCTGGCGGGATGGGCCGAAGGCCCCAGAGGTCGCGACCCCTTCCCCAAGAGCAGCTTTTCGTCCCAGATCGGCTCTTGATGTTCCCGAGGCTCGCAAGCGGCCCCTAAGTGACGAAAGGGTGAGGAAAAACGCCGCGATCAAAAACACTCCGTCGGATACCTGGAAGGGAAGGCGAGCCTCCAGAGCAGCCGCGATGAGCCCGGCGCTCAGCGCGTCCGCCGCGGCATCCGCAGCGGCGAGCCTGGGAGGACGCCAACTGTACACCCGCACCGATCCTGGCTGGGCCGATCCTGGGCCCCAGGAACGGCCTTCCCTTGTCCTCACCCCCCCCCTCATCCGCCCAATTTCCCCCTAAAATCCTGACCCCCCCCCCTTATCCTCCCCCCCCTTGGTCCTCAGCCCCCAAATCATCCCACCCACCCCTGGCCCCCCCAGTCCTCACCCTTGGTCCTCACCACCCCTTGGTCCTCCACCCCTCCTCCTGGGCCCCAGTGCTCCTCACCCCCTTTCCTCGACGCCGCCAATGGTTGGCGCCCCATGGAGAACCCCCGCCCCGCCGCGCCCGCCGCCAGCGCCGCCGCCTCGCCGCCCTCGGCCGCCGCGGCACCCAGGCGGGCCCGCGCCGCTGAGGCGAGCTCGGCTGCGCCTGGGGGCGCAGCCAGGCAGGGGCATGGAGGAGGGTGGGATGCGAGCGCACATGCCGAAGGAAAAAGACGAGGGGTAGGAGGAAGACCAGTGAAAACCAAGGACACACCAACGATGTTGCAATGAACCATACCTCTAAGTCTCCTGCTCGCAGGCACCTAAATCATCTTCATTGCGGAAAGTGCCCCGCTGGAAGACATCCAATTTGAAATCCCTAACCGTCCAACAAAAACGATAATCCTAGAACTTCAACGCCATGGATCAACGTCACTGTTAGGCCCTAACGACCCTGAATCGAATCAGAAAACTGTTCTCGGGTCTTCAAGACCGCGAGTTAACATGACTGTTGCGCCCTGACAACCCTACATCATGCCAAATACTCACTCCTGAGACATAAACCATAAGAATTGTACCAGCTGCCGTAAACGTTGAAAACGAATACGCGCGGCGCTGGGGCGAGAGCAACTTTTTCAACCATCCGTGAAACTCTTGTATCTTCTGAAAGCGGATACGCGCGGCACTGATTCGAAAACCACATTTTGAAAATGAACCGCCCTCCACCCGTAAAACTCTTGCAAGCTTTGAAACCACGTGCGCAGCGCTGAGGCGAGGGCCGCATGTTGGCTAAGAACTACTTTCAATCCAAGAAACGGATGCAATCTTTTGAGACGAATATACTCGGCGCCAACGACGAGAGCCACAGTTTGGAAACAACCCACCCTCCATCCGTGAAGCTGTTGCAAATTCCTAAGCTTCAGGATCGTGAATAGCGGGGACGTCTCAGGCGAACTGCCCGCCCGCCCTACCGACACGTCTGGGGGCGCGACAGGGGCGGGTGGTTTATGAGGGAAAAAATTGGGGGAGGAGGAGGAAGAGGAGGGAGGAACAAGCCTACGCGGCGCACGAGGCAGGACCCAAGACCATACCCCCAATGAAACAACGCTATTTCGCCCGACCCTTAAATCACCCGGAACCTTAACTCACCCCCGACCCAAAACGCACCCGCGCCTAACTCACCCGGCCCGTAATTCAACTGGTCTAACTCACCCGATCCTTAATTTACCTGGTCTAACTCACCTGGCCTCAACGCACCTGGCGGTTAATTCACTTGGCCTCAACTCACCCGGCGCCTAACTCACCCGGCGCTTGATTCACCTGGCCTCAACTCACCTGGTGACTAATTCGCCCGGTGCTTAACTCACCCGGTCGCCAACTCACCTGGCGCTCAACTCACACGGCGCCTACCTCACCAAACGCCCAACTCACCCGGCGCCTAATTCACCCGGTGCCTAACTCACCCGGCGCCTGATTCACTCGGTCGCCAAGGCTTCGTCGCGGCAAAGACCACGACAAGGAAGACAGGATTGCAGCGCCGCGCAAAGAGGACCTCCTCGGCTGCCACAGCGCGGGCGGCTGGGGCGCAGGAAGAAATCGGGGCCCGGTGGAGCTTCGCTCCCAGCACAACGGGCCTGGTCCCAGATCAGCCAATCTGGGTGCGACTTGACCTGGCGAGGGCCCATCGCACTCTGCCGCGGATGCACCCTTCGCACGCGAGCGGGCGGAGGCAGCATTGCGCACACGGTCCCACCCCAGAGCAGCGCTTCTGTGATCCGTCGCTCCACAGGCGGGACCCGTCGACCAATCGGATCCGAATCACCGATCAATTGGATGAAATGCCCCTGAACGGACGCCCAAGGAAGGACCGCTTTGATCCCATGCATCGCACACCGGCACAGTGCGCGAGGTGGCTGATCGTGGAGACAATGCAAGAAGGACAGGTGCACGGCCCCCTCGATGCTGCCTGGCGGCAACAATGCTGCCTGGCGGCACCACATCACGGACGACCGGTCGCTGCGCAGGGGAAGCGACCCATACCACAATGAAGTCATAATCTTAGACGGCTTCCTGGCCAGGTTAGCCAATGGCGCACTGCGGGACTTTCCAGGCGCGCCCCAGGAACTGGCCACGGCAGCGACGGAGGATACTCGGGATATGACCCCCCGCTCCCCTACAGCTGAGCATCCTGCGCTGGGCGGATATGCTCAGACATGCAACGACGCGCACTGCAGCAGGGTGAACGCCAGGGAGCTGAAGGCCTTGCTAGAGCGGTTTCGCCACATGGGCCCCAAAGCCCACATGCACATGCTCCCGGTTGCGCGAGACGCAGCGCAGGACAGTTCCGACATCAGAAAGGCGAGCAACATTGGGAACTGGGCGTCGGACGAGAATCAGAGCGCCCAGCCCGCACTCCACCCCCGTGGTTGGACCCAGGCGGGCTAGCACCCCGCCCTCCATTTCTGCAGAACACAGCGAGCACTCGCGGACGCGGTGGCCCACCTCATCGGCGCGAGAGACAAACGCATCTCCACTGGGGGGCGCCGGGCAGCCCACATCGGTGACGAACTCGTCGCAAACACAGGTTTGGACCAACAAAAGTAAGAAGCACAACTACTGGCTTCGCCTCTTCGACGCGAAGGTGCGCGCAGTCCAGGGGCGGGGGGCCTGCGCGATTACGCACCGCCGTACTCTCACGGAACACACACACACACACACACACACACACACACACACACACACACACACACACACACACACACACACGCACACACACACACACACACACTACCGATCAGCATCCAGAACGCACCGCTCCGCTAGCAAGGGGCACCGAGGTCCCCAGGACCGCGATATCAGCACGGGAGCTTAACTGGTCACCCTTTGGGAAAGCGTTCCACCGCGCGGGCCAATACACTGACGGCAGCGCGTTAAGATGGGATTGGGCAGGTGCCAACAATGAGCGCAGGGAGGCCATCCAGCGGGCAAGGGGTCATGGGGCGGCACGCACTGAGGGCAAGCGGCAGCGAGACCGCCCACCAGTCGACCAGGGGCCCCGACGCGCAGAGCCGCCCACGTGGGAACCAGCACCAGAGGTACACACCCAGCCGAAACTTGCTGCATTCATTAAGTATATCTGGCGGAACACCAGCGTGGAGCGCGGCACACCCGATTGGAAATCTACGTGGGACCGCATGACAAACACCCACCACCGATCGGACAGGATTGCTTCGGCGGTCAAGGACCCTTGGCGACTCGGCTTTGCGCGGCTACGGGCTTTCATCAATGCCCATCATCTGCATGCGGAATACTAGGAGTTTAGCGCCTAGTCCACGACGCGGGCGGCCTTTCCCTGGCGGCGGGGGAATCACGGAAGAGATCGGACCCCTCATCGCACCAGCCGATTCAAGGCCGAGCGCGACCGTCGCTGAGCCCCGGAGACTCAGGCGCAAGGCGCGGCTCGCACCCCCTTACGATAGCCCTCGCTGTCCTCAAAGCCTCAGAGGCAGCCGATCACTATCGATGGCTTTTGCGACCGTACGTGCTCCGTGGCTCTGAGGCCTTCCAAAGGCTGCGCGGGCGCAATTCAAAGAGACTGCCAACCACGCACGCCGATTTTTCCGGGGAGATACGCATCGTTACGCAGCGGGTCTCATCCCATCCGAATAGTGGCTGCCAAGGCAGAGGACGCCAGTTTTCGAAACCTGCTTTGGTGGCATATGCACGCGCTGTGCACGCAGGGGTCTTCGCCAGGCCTGTCGCCCCATTTCTACCAGCTCCCTTCGCGGCGTCTCGCAGCGCGTCATTGCCGAGGAGGTAGCGCACATCAGGCGCAATCAGCTCCTCTACGAAGCTGCTCGAAGGATGTCGGTGAGGCCACGTGCGGACTGCGGCCTGGCCACGACGGCAGGGCGCAAAGGCTGCCATGCCATCAGGAGGATGCCTAGCGAAGTATGGGTTCCTGGGCAACGCACGCCGCTGTGCGTCATGGAAGGCGAACGCCATTTCTGCCGTGGCCCACTTCGCTTTCGCCCATGTTCACCACCCCTATTTTTCGGCCGGTCTCTCCCAGATTCGAAAGCGACATCGAGCTGCGAATGGATATGCGAGCTGTTCTGAGGCCACGCCTTGCCCCCACCCATGCTCTGCAAAATAAATGATTCGAGGGCTACCCGTGCCCGTGTTTGGTGCGGCGGTGCTGCCGGGAGTGCCCCCCTCGCTCCGCCCTGTTTTCCTGCCCCTTCTACTCTCTTCCCTGCGCGCCACTGCACGTCCTTGCTAGAGCCTTTTGCGAAGTTGCGAAATCGCCGGTCGTCGCTCTCTGCCCTTGTCCTCACTCCGCGCGGTGACTGCTGGCGTTGCGGGCTTTGTCTTCGCGCCCCAGTGCCCGTGGCCTGCCCCGCGGAACTGTTGGCGGGCCTTGCCGCTTTTGCGTCTCGTCGCCTCAGGCGGCGAGGACCTTTTGGCCGCCCTGCTGGCCTGTACCTGGGGACTGTCCCGCGTCTTGCCTTGCCGACACCGCCCATGTTGCCCTTGCACTGGCTTCTTGCGCTCCACTCCTGCGTCGTAGCGCCTTCGCTTCCGTCGGTCTTCTGCACCAGGCGTCGGCCTCTGCGCCACGCTGCCCCTCTTTTGGCCAAGTCCTATACTTCCTTTACGCCCTAGGGGGGAGGGCCCGTCGGTCGCCCCGGTGGGTCGGTTCTCCCGGGCACCTCCGGGCCCTCTGCTGGGCGGCGCCAAACACCTCATGCGTTGGTCGGGGCACTGGTTTAATTGCGCCCGCTCGGGTGCGCGCGGTAATCTCGTCGGGTACTCCTCGCGGTCGGCGACTTTCTCCGTCTGTCAGCTTGACCAGCGGCGGCATTACCGCCTTGCTGCTTGCGCCCTGGCATGGTACGCGGGCCATCATGGCCGCGACCTGTTGAAATTTTGCTACCTGGCGTCGCACGTGGGCGTGGGCGTCCGCACCTGGAGCTGCAGTCCGCTGTTTTTGCTGGCACTTTTTAAGCTGTATGTCAGCTTCGTTTGCAGGCAGCGTTCTCCGCGGTGGTTCGTCGGCCCCCTCCTCCCCGTCGTCGGTCTCGCGGGTCGGCCGCATCGCGGGGTTTTCCGCCGTCGTCTCTTCGAGCTCCTCTTTTGCTTTTGCGTTTTCTGCGTTCCCCCCCTTTCCCTTCTCTTCTTCTGGGTCGTCCCCACCGCGGAGGTCTGTCACAGTCTGAGTGTTGGCGTATCCCGTTGGCGGGTTCGCATTGCTCGCTTTCCTTTTTTCTCTGTCGCCTGTTGGTCGGAATGGTGCGACCTTTGCGGTGACGCACGCAGTCCGTCTTGTGCTACGTGGTCCCCCATCATGGTAATTCCTCGCGGTTCTGGTTGCGTTTGGGGTTACTGTTTCAACGCTGGCGTCTGCACTGCACGTCGGCCATACTCGCGCCTGTCCACCACCCACTTGCGCCGCCGTACCGCTGTTGCTGCTCGCAGCCGCCCGCGTTCCCCTCTGTCTTTGTCCAGGGCTATGCCAGCCTTGGCCGCTCGATCACCCTTGTCACGCAGACCTCTTGCTTCGTGGCACGATTACCTTCAGTGGTCCTTGCCCGCTGCAAGGTCGGTGGCGCTACCTTGTCGCGCAGTCCCCTGTGCGTTCGCAACGGCCACCCAGTCGGCTGGTCAAGCGGCCTTACAATATTTGTTGTTGCCCCTGGCTTAAATTAGCAGCAAACTGCTGTTTGCGCTTCCAACTTCCCGCGTAGAGCTTCCGTTCCGCGGGTTCTTTGGCCGCTGCACGCTGCCTTTACAGGGCCTCCCGTTTTCCCCACTACTATTTGCATGGCCATGGCTGGATTCGTTCTTCATGGTGCGTTCGACTAAGATCGTTCGCACTTGGCACCTCCACCTGCCGACCGCGCCTGAGGCTCCTCTGCACCGCCGACTTCAAGGTGCGCATGCAATGATGATGATGGTGAAGATGATGATGATGATGATGATGATGATGATGATGATGATGATGATGATGATGCTGATTACGACGACGACGGCAAGGATGATTATGATGGTGGTGATGATGATGGATGGTGATGATGATGAGGTTGATGCTGATGATGACGACGATGACGATGATGGTTATGGTATGAAGAAGATGGTGGTGATCATGGTGATGAGCATGAGGATGGTGATGATGCTAATGATATGACGGAGCGATGATGGTGATGATGAAGATGGTGGCGGTTATGATGTTGATAGTTGTGACCATAATGTTGATGATGCTGCTTATGGTGGTGATGATATTGATGCAAATGATGGAGATGATGCTGATGCTGATGCTGATGATGATGATACTGGTGATGCTAATGGTGTCGATGATGATGATGAAGAAGATGATGATGACGATGGTGATGATGATGATGGTGGTGATGGTCATAATGATCATGCTGATGGTGATGTTGCTGATGACGAAGATGATAATGAAGTGATGATGATGATGATGATGCTAACGATGATGATGATGATGATGCTGATGGTGCTGTGAGAGTGATGATGACGACGAGGTATGATATTGGAGTGGTGATGGTGAGTGTAAAAATAAGGTGTGGTGTTAAAGGTGATGAGGATAATGACGATGGTGATGGTGGTGATGATGATGATGATAGCGGTGTCGATGATGGTCATGGTGATGGTGCTGGTGATGGTGATGATGCTGATGTTGCCGGTGATGTTGATGAAAATAATGATGGCGATGATGATGACGATGATGATGATGGTGAGAATGATCTGAAAGTGATGATGTCGACGAGGGATGATGCTGATGATGATGATGACGACAGAGATGTTGATGTTGATGATGATGATGCTGCTGATGATGATGCTGATGATGCTGCTGCTGCTGATGATGATGATGATGCTGATGAGGATGACCGATGGTCGTGATTGTATGATAGTGGTGACGATGAGGCTGCGTTGATGACGATGATGGTGATGAGAGTGCCGGAACATGGTGAGGGGAGGGGAGAGGGGGTGTGAGAGGATGTGTGTGAGGACTGCGCGGGGGGGTGGGGGGGCAGAGAAAACAAGAACCCCACTTTGGACGTGGGGGGAAAACATGAGCTTTCGGAGGTCCGCACGGATTTCTTGGGTCTGCGTAGGACCCCCTCGGCGGCGCCTCAGGCGCCGCCCCTGGCGCACGAAGTGTGCCAGGAGAGGGCGTCCAGCACCGACCACGATATCGGCGCGGACCTCTGAAAGTTTATGCACATGTCGTTCTTCCCCTTCTGGGATGATGAGGCAAGGCCGCCACCAGGATCGAGGATCGAGCATCGAGCATGGAGGAGATCGAGGATCGATTTGGCTCAAGCTCTGAGGATCTCACAGTGCCCAAGTCCTGCTCTTCAAGGGAGTGCCTGGCAGCAGTTCTGGCAGGACGGAGAGCTAATACCCGAGCCTGACATCCGGCGACTCTGAAAAATCGAGGCGGCTGATCTGATTTGAGAGGTCCAGGGGGCCCACGCATCGAACAAACATCGAAGCGCCAGCTGTCCGAGGATCGGGGAGGCAAGGCCGCCGGGTTGGGGAGGTCGAAGACCCAGACCCGCGACGTCGTGCTGTTTTCCAGGGCGTGGACTCTCACAGGTCTCGGCCCCCTCTCCTGGGCAGGCTTCCTCTACCAAGCCGTTTGGTTGACGCTCTCCGGGCTCCGTGAGGGCCGCCGGGGGCCGAGAAAGGTCAAAACTGTCCGTCGTAACCTTGGTCACGACGCGAGGGGTCAGGGGAGATCGTCCCCCACTCTCGGCCTCCCAAGGGCCCGCTTCGGGCCCCAAGACCCTCAGAGATCGATCGGGGATGAAAAACGGGATGCGCCCAGGGAGGGGTGCGGGGTCCCGGGATCGGTTTTGAGCGGATTTCGAGGGCGGGGAGGGATCGAGGTTCCAGGACCCCCAAGGTTTTTGGACGCGTCTGGCTTTTGAGTGGGCCTCCGAGGGCTGGGTGGCCCCTGGGGATCTCCAGAAACGGAGACCTCTGGAGACCCAGACGGCGGGGGGGGGACTTGCCGTTTGGGGACTGCCTCACTCACCTGTAGACTTGTTCGGACGCGGCGATGTTGATACCTGTGCCTCACAGTTGAGACTGGGAGTAGCTCGTCGACGTCTTGCGCATAGCACGGCCGTCGCGCTACCTGTCCTCATCCACAGAGAAAGAGCAAGCAAGTGACTACCCTGCTGGGTGCGGGGCGAGAAAATACCGAATGAAAGCACGAGGCCAGAACACGAAACAGTGGCGTCAGCAGGTACCAGTGCGCGGGGGGGGGGGGGGGGAAAGGTGGGGGGGCCCCGCGGGAAGGAGGGGGGGTGTCAGCGCCGGGGGCGGAGGAGGAGGGAAGCGAACGGGGGGAGGCGTCGAGGACGCGGAGAGAAATGGTCGCAGCGAGGCTCTGCGCCTGCCTGCCTGCCTGCCTGCCCTGGCATCGAGCGCGATGGGCGAGGGCGACTGGAGCGGGGCCTTCCGTCCATGGAGGGAGGCGGAGGCGTGCGGGGACGCTGCGGTGATTTGTATTGCGGGCGGTCTGCACCTGGAGGTGCCACGGATCAGCGTCGCCTGGAGGGGTCCTGTCGCCGGCCAAAAAACACATCCTGATACTGAGCAACAAGTCCGTGGTAGGACTTCATCGGTACAGAACCTGAAGACTTCACGCTCGCTTCCATGGCCTGGGAAGTCTCGTCCAGTGAGCTTTCCCGATTCAGAAGGCCCCGAGCTACCAAATGCTCTCTCACGTTCCTGTCGCTAGGAGGTAACTGCCACCTCCCGCCACACGAGCTTGACAGACAGGCCAGCCTGATCTTGCTCAGCTTGTCCAGCACCGAATCAGCCTCGCCAATGACGACCCCAAGCCTCTGCAGCTCTCGGTGATTTCTTTCACCACGAAGGAAGGTTTCCACGGCTTCGTCCTTCAATTGGTTCCGGTAATCGTCGAGGTAACCCATTCGTTTGAAAATCTGCTCGACCAGATCAGGCGAATCCTTCAGGAGGAACGGCCCGCCTCCCCTTGCAAGTTGTGCGCTCTTGGGGTCACCATATTCCTCGACCATGCTCCATGTGACCTGTCTGCTGGCCACTGGAAAAACAAAGGCGAGATCCTGGCTCCCAGAAACGCGAGTGACCTGAGCTCTCTCGCGAAACTCTCGAGCCAGCAGCGTAATTGCACGCGAAGGGGGGTGAACGACCAATCCGCTGGCTCCCGCCTGTCGGGTGCGCTACGGTGCATCCGCCAGCATCCCTACATGGGACGAGCACGATCCCCCCTGTGTACCTGGCGTCCCCCGAACCCTCCGTGAGCCTCTTCAAGATGGCTTGGCTTTCCTCGCGTCCACCTTCAGGGCATGCATGAATCGCCTGGGCCGCCTGCTGCCAGCCTTTTCCGCTGGCGGACGACTGAAGCGTGAAGTCCACAAACCAGGGAGGGAGGAGCAGGAGTCGGGTGTTGCTAGAAGTGCCCCTTGCCCAAGGTCCCCCCATGGATTTCAAAGGAGGCCCCCACTGACATCCAATCCCTCCCTCCCGTCTCTTCCATTTGCGCTGATTTCTCCATCCGCGGACGCGTGTCATAGCGACCTGGAACTCCATCACCCCAGCAAAACAAAATGATAGCAGCAAAGGCGACCTCGGGAACTCTGGGACTTGTGCGAACTGTGGAACCTGTGGAAGATGTGGGACTCCTGTGGACCTGCGGGACCTGCGGGACCTTCGGGACCTGTGCGACCTGTGGGGACATTTGTGACCTGTGGGACCTGCGACACCTGTGGGACCGATGGAACCTGGGGGAAGTGAGGATCCTCCGTGACCTGCGAGGCCTGTGAGACCTGTGAGACCAAAGGGACCTGTGGGACCTGCGGGGCCCGGGGGACCTCCGTGGGACCTGCGACACCTGCGACAACTCTGCGACCTGTGGGACATGTGGCACATGTCGAACCTGTGAAACCTGTGGGACCTGCGAGACCTGTGACACTTGAGGGACCTGTGGGACCTGTGGAACCTGTCTGACCTGTGGTACCTTTGGGACCCGTGGCACCTGCGGAACGACCTGCGACACCTTTGAGTTATACGGAACCTGTGGGACCTGTGGGGCCTGCAAGAACTGCGAGACCTGTAGGCCTGCGGGATAGAAAAGTAGCCCAAGCTGAGGCAAGAGCGCTTGTCTGAACGACGAGAGCACAGCGAAGATCCGAAAATGAGGCCCACGCTGCAGCGAGAGTACCATTATGAACAAAAAACGAAAAGATCGGAATATAAAAAGGGTATGGGACGTATCAAATGTTGAAATCTTGAATGAAACCACCATATGCGGAGGGGGCGGGACCACACCCCGACAACTCCAGGGGAGCGAGGAGCGTAGTGTTATTCAAATTGAGCACTCGTAGCAAGGAAAAGGACAATTAGAGGCGCTCGCGCCACCTCTGACATCCTACACCTCCCGTACATCCCCTCTCAATGCGTTGAATCTCCATCCTCAATCCACCGAGTCGGGTGTCATAGAAGACCTTGATTCCCGAATGTCAGTCGCATAGCTTGATCCCTTGTTTGCTGTGCAATCGGCGAAGACCCTGCCCCCACAGTACGGCGCTAGCGAAAGCGCGGCCTGCTGTCAGGCCGCGGGACATGCGAGCCGCGAAGCGGTTGGATGCGGGCCCTCAGGAGATGATGATGCCGGCGATGGCGGTGCAGAGCGAAACCTTTCTGCCGCTGCGCTGGCCGCGCGCTCCTCCCGCTGGCGCCCGCCAACGGGGGCGCCAGGCGGGCCCCTCCTTCCGCCGCGCAAAGCGGGCCTCGCCGCCGGCGCCGTTAGACACCGGGGCAAAGCCCAGGGTGGGCGGGCAAAAAAGGGCCCCAGGAGGCCCTGGGAGGGCTTCGAGCCCCGAAGGCTTGAGCGGGAGGGAAAGGGGGAGACAGAGCAGCAGAGGCAGGGGCAGGGAGAGAGAGAGAGAGAGAGAGAGAGAGAGAGAGAGAGAGAGAGAGAGAGAGAGAGAGAGAGAGAGAGAGAGAGAGAGAGAGAGACCGGACAAGTAGGCGGACCAGGGCCCGTCCGCGAGGCGCACTGCGGTGCGACAACCCGCCAAACACTATTTGCGGCGGTGCAGCCTTGAGATACGAGGGCGGGCAACAAACCCCCTCCCCCGGCGCAATGCGACTGACGCTACAGACGGCGGACAGACAGTGAAGATCTCACGTGTCAGACCGCGTGACGAAGAAGGCCCCAACAAGAAAGGCGACGTGCTGACACGTGGCTAGGCGGCTTGGCAGACCGCCAGTTGGGCGCTTGGCCGCAACGCGGCGCGCAGGGACGGGGCACCCCCCGCCCCCACGCCCTGACACCGTGGACGCGGGGCCACGCGTGCACACGGGCAGGCAGAATGGCGGAGATTAGCGCGGGGCCCCAGGCGGAGCGCCGCGCAGCGATGACAGCATAGCATGGAGGGTGAGTGGCGGCGCAGCACCATCGGGCGAGGGTGTAAGCAGCTCGGCGAAGGCACGCCCAGCGCGGTGGAGGCGCTGGAGCAGAGGGCCTTGACGAGCTTGAGCAGCGGCAAGGTCGGCGGCGAGAGCAGCACACCTCTGCTGAAGAGCGGCCATAGACTGGGACAGCTCGGCTTCGCGGTCGGTGAGGGGCGGCTGCTCTGTGCCTGCGGCCGCGGGCCTCGTGGCGGGGACGAGGTCATCTGTGCGCCTGGCCAGGTGGTGGACCAGCGCGGTGCGGCGATCCGTGTGCTGGCGGCCGTCGCCCTTGCGAGGCGACTGGAGGGCAACGCGCGGTCCCAGGGCTGAAGCCGCTAGGGCCACGCCCCGTGAGGACGGAGGAGCCGCAGCCTCGCACCCAGCAACAATAAAAGCGTGGACGGGGTGCGACGGCCTGACTGGCTCAGTGCCCTGCGGGGGGGCTGGAGCCGCCCCCGCGGGCTGGCGCTGTGGGGGGACGGGGTGGGTGGCACGGGGGGACCAATCATGATGCCGTGCGAGGGCTCGGAGGTCGGCCGCGTGGTCGGGTGGCGTCTCGATGAAGCGGCATCGTCGGCAGCGTGGGGTGTCGGCGGGGCGTCGTCTATGCTGCCACTCAATCCGAGGGGGTCATAAAGGTCCTCGTCGGCGTCTTGACGGTGAGCGACGTCATCATGTGGGTGCGATGTCGCTCTCGGTGGCGGAGTCGAGGTGGGCGTCGAGAGGCTGCCCGACGGGGCAGGGTTGGCGCTGGCTGGCCCGTCGTCCAGGAAGTCTAATCCCCCGCCGAAGCCGAACGGGTCGTCCTCCTGTTCGTCGTACATCGCCCGTTGGGCCTCGGCCCAGAGCTCGTCCGGGTTCTGCGGGATGTCTGGTCCAGCCGCGGGTGGTGCCTGGTCCGACAGCAAGGGGTTCGGTTCCATTTTGCTGAGTTCAGCCGCTGTAAACCCAGCCCTGCGGTGTGGGAGCGGCAGAGTACGGTGTCTGCGCTCGTAGATAGCGACAGCGACCCCATGAAGCACGGTCGCTTGGCGATGTCGTGTTTTGGCAGCTTCAACAAAGTCGTCAGGAAGGTTGTGCGTGCGTGCCGCCGCTGTGGCAAGGGCGTCGGCCTGACGGTTGAACTCCTCCGCGATGGGCCCGATGAGCCCAAGGTCGATGCCCAGGTCTCCCAGGTGGCTGGCGATTATTTCGACGCGAAACATGTTGGGCTTGGCCATAACACATCGGTGGATCTTTTCCCAGAGCTCCGCGTGCGTGCCCTGCGGCGCTGGATGTCCGTCGATGATGCTTTGGAACCCATCGACCACCGCCTGGTTGTCCACGAAAACATGCACGGGCCGTTCGGCACATGCCGTAAGGTGGACAATGGCGAGGGTCTCCGCAACCTGGGCGTTCTGTGTTAGGCCGTGAACGCGTGCACTGTAGTTCATGCGGTGATCGATGCCGTAGTAGACGCCGTAGCCCGCTCGTGCTAGCAATGGGATGGCTTGGTTGGTGCACGCACCGTCCGTGGCAGCATAGACCCATGTCCACCCAGTGTCGTAGTCAAGGTAGGTGGTGTAGGTGTCCTGGGCTGAAGCCGCAGGATCACCCTCAGGGGAGGGCCGCGGAATGGGCTGTGGCAGCGGGTCCCTCGCGAGGTCGGCGTGCAGGTCGAGGAGGGCTGGGTCTTCGTCGAAGAGCCCGCAGTGTCTTGTGTGCGGCGGAAGACGGGCCCACTGGTCGTCACTGATGAGGGTGGTGAGAGGGAGTCTTTCTCGGGCCCAGCACATACAGTCGCGGACAGTGTGCTCCTGAGTTTCCTCTTCCTCGTCACAGTAGCGGCACATGGGGCTGGGGTCTGCCGACGTGTTTGATCGGGATCGTCGCTGTTGGGTGTGGTCCCCGCCCGACAGGTAGTTCAGGAGGAGCGCCAGCTGCCAGGCAGTGCATCTGGCTGCTCCTTTAGTTCGCGCGAGCCACGTGCTGGCGAAGAGGTCAAGGCCCTGTCTGACAGAGGCGAGGTAGCCAAGGTCGTGTCGCCGTGGCTTGATCCTCCGCAGAAATGCCCTGCGTTGTGAGGCCCGCAGCATGTGCAGGAAGGCGTTTTGGGGTAAATTCAGCCAGCTGATCGGGCAGCCCCAGTCGTCGTACATGATGCCAGATGTGGGCCAGGTCCATCGGAGCTGCTGGAGCGACTGGACGAGTCGCCCGACGGGTCCTCCACCAAACAGGGTCTGGACGTGGTGTTGGAGGTCTCTGGCGAGCCCGCAGAGTGTAACGTCGCGGTTAACCTGTCGCCGCAGGCACAGGAATGCTTCACGCTGCGTGATGGCGTCGATCTCAAGGGCGTGTCCCGGCACGCACACGGCCATGAGAGTCCAGAACTCGACCCATTTGTTCCCCTTGGGGCGGATAGCCGCCTTGAGAGCGTGGTTGTAGGCAGTCTTGGCTGGGCCTGATGGTGCTTGGATGTCGGTGCCCGTGGTGCAGACGCTGGCGGCCAGGGATCGGGCGTGCCGCGCCTTGATAAGCATCGGCGACGGGAGCTTGCCAATGCTCGGCAGGCGGATAGTCGCCCTCCGCACACGGGCGTCTGCGGTGGCCGTGAGGTTAAGCGCGGCTGGAGCCGGCGCTGCCTCGGCGTTGATGTAACTCCCGACGAGCTTGAAGGAATCGACCACTCGGAGGGGGCGATCCGCCAGTGTGAGCTGGGTGACGGCAGCGTGCAGCTCATCGGCGAGCGCCCACCCAGCCACTTTACCAGGGTGAATGCGTTGACCGGAAAATCGGTCAAACTTGGCGGTTTCGTCGAGAGATTTCTGCAGCTCAGGAGCGGTGTGGGTAGTGGAGTTGCTGTCGTCAACGAAGGTAGTGCTTAGTGATCGAGGAACGTATCGGTGCTGCCTCTTTGTCCACACGCACATGAGCAGCTTGATGTCATCCAGGGACCACGAGCTGCCCTGGAGGTGACCGTTTGTCCTGGCCAGGTCCCTGGAGTACGCTCCGTTCATGCGGATGTAACGTTTGTGGTGTCTGTAGAAGTTTCGGCGGACAGTAACGATGTCTTGTGGGCACCCCGCGTGCAGCGCAAGGTTTAGACAGATGTCCGGTCAAGGGCTGCTCCAGCTAAGGGGAGGAGTAAAGTCCTGGCGTGTTCGATGCGCAGGGCGAGAGAAGTGCTGACATCCCCGATGGTGGCTTTGGGGACGGCACCGAAGCTCGTGGCACGGGTCCATCCTTGCCGCCAGGTCGTGAGGCTACGGTAGGCCGGCGCCTCCCACGCATACATCCACACGGAAAGAACCGAGAGAAGCCGTTGGTCCGTCGGGAGTTCCCCTCGGCCTTTTCGGAGGCACGGGTTTGGCACGTGCAGGAGGGGCTCGGGGATGGTGCCGGTGCGTTGCATAGCACGTAAGACGCTGGCGAAGAGGCGAAGGATGTCGTCGGGTAACTCCTTAGCCTCCTTAGTTGTCCAGCCGTCGAGTCCCCCCGCGTGGCGCGGTGAACGGGTGCGAATGAAGTGGATGAGTTGGTCGTCGGTGAGGTGGAAGGGGGCTGCTGGTGATGGCGTAGGCAGCTCTTGGCGGTATTCGTCGTAGAAGTCCGCCCACGTCGGCATAACTTCGGCGTCATGGCCCGCGCGAGCGCGGTACCTGCCCAAGATGGGCTCCCAGGTGTCGACCATGAGCTTAAGCATGTCTTTGGTGTTGGCAACAATAGCGTTGGCGGGGAGGGCGTCGGGAACCTGGGCAGGTGGTGGGCCACGAGTGTGGCCGTCGTCGTTGTCCGTGTCGAGCGAACTACCGTCGCTTGGGCAGAAGCCGCCGGCGTCGGTGTCGGCGTCACTATCGTCCGTGCTAGCTTGGTCAGGGTTGAAGGCGGTGGTGTCGCAGTGGAGCTGTGCATCGTCGGGAGTGGTAGGCGTGCGGAGATACGCCGTGGGCGAGCAGTCGGCAGCCCGTGCGTAAATGGCCGCCTTTCGCCCGCTTGGCTCGCGGACACCCTCAGCCCAGATCTTGATGCGTTCAGCTTTGGCTCGGTTTGCACGTCGCGCCGGCTCCGAGTCTAGGTTTTGGATCAGACGATCTAGGTGCTCTCCGCGTGGTGCTGGCACGTCGGGGGCCCAGGCGCCAGGAAAGGCCAGGAGGGCCGTGGGGCGCAACTTGTGGCAGAGAAGGCGGGCCGCGGTCCACGTGCAGTCGATGCGTTGCGCCAGGTGCGGCGGGATAGCACGGCAGTCCAAATGATGGTGCTGTCCGATGAAGCGAAGCTCGCAAAGTTGCCGATGGAGCTTGCGAAGGCGGTTGATGTGAATCGTGGAAGCTCCGTAGGTGGGAAAGCGCGGGGGACGGCGGGTCGCTCCTCGAACGTGGGTGTGAGCCCGTGCATGGTGGGGGCCTTCTTTTTTGGGTGGTCTGGCGGTGGGGGCGGCAGGTCCCGCAGCCGGGTAAGATGGTACTCATGGCTGGCCTCGTTTGCCAGGGCGAACATGCGTTCCACATCGTCGCGTGTGTCAGCCTGCTCCATGCGGTCGTGGTATCGTCCTGCGATGAGGGTCCCTAATGCCTGAAGTTCGTGGTCCTCATGAGCTCCGTCGTTTGGAGGGTAAGGCGTGGGGGCCAGAAGGCGTGGGGCCGTGTGATCGAGGCGGCTAGGTCGAGTGTGACCTGCAGGCCAACATGGGACTTCGCTGGCAAGTCACGCAGATAGCAGAAGTCGGTGACAAGGGATCGCGCAGCTTGGTTGGCGATGACATAGTCGATGCGCGAAGTGCGGGGGCACTTGGTGACGCGGTCCCAGTCAAGGATATTGCCATATGTGTGCATGGTGTGGTCTGGTGTGCCTTCAGCGACGTTAAACCATCCGTGCTGCATCATGTGCAGCAGATGTGGATTGTCGTCGATGTTCGTGTTGGCGTCCATGCAAATGAAATACGGGGCTGAGCCGACCCTCGCGGCGGCGCAATCAGCAAGCCGAAACAAATCGGTGCTGTCCCTCCAGCGACCCCGTAGAGGCTCGCAATGTAGATCCCAGCGGGACCGTGGTTGTTTCGTCGTCGCCTGCGGCGGTGCTGGGTGCAGAGCGGGAGGAAGGCCTCGTGCCATCGTTTCTTGGCCTTGAGGGTGGCGACACAGGTCGCAGTGTCGTCGACGGTGGAGTCGACGATGGCGTCCTTAGAGAGGATGGCGACCCCACCCGAGGCGCCGGTGTTGCCCTCGACCGTGTGGTCCGTGCCACCGTGAGCAGCTTTGCGCTGAGCACGCGCCAGATCCAGGTCAGGTCCCAGACTGGCCTGGAATCCTCCGTGGTGTGGATTGGCGGCGTTGGTAGCGATGGCTTGCCTGGTAGGCTTGGCATGTCGGGTCTCCTGCAGTGCTATGACTGCGGCGTTGTGGTCGACACCTAGAGCGGTGATGGTGGGCCAGTTCGCTGGGAGACTCGTGATGTTGAGGCTGACGAGGTGGATGGAGCGACCTGGCCCATCTCCGTCGGTGGAGCTGGGGTTAGCACGCCCCGCACGGTGGAGGGCAGCCTGGCCGTCACCCAGGTAGAAGGCTTGGCCCCAGTAGGAGCTCATGGCGTCGCGGCAGATTGGCTTGGACGGGGCTGAAGCCGCCGTCGGGCCAAAAGTATAGGCAAGGCATGGTCGACGCTGCGCCGGGGGGGGTTCATAAACGTCGGCAAAACTGCCTCGAAAAATCCTCCTCACTCCTGTACCGTGGGGGACGGAGGGAGGAGAGGTGAGACGGCGGCAGGGGGAGAGGGAGGCGACTCCTCGATCCGTCCTGCCGAGCTCAAGAGCAACAGCAAACCAGCGGCGGCAGCTCGGCGCGGCAGCGGCGCAGCGCGCGCAAATACTGCGCACGCGACACCGCTGGTCCGTCCTGCGGCGGCGCGCCCGCCCCGTCAGTGCCGTGATGAGCAGCATCAGCTGGAACAGCTTGTTCGTGTGCGCCCTCCGCGCTCGCCTCGGGCGGTGGGCCCTGTGGCTGCGGCGGCGCACGCCCTGCCAGCGCGTCAGCCACTAGCTGGCGTGGCGAGCGGCGCGGTCGGTGGCCTGGCGCTGAGCCTCGTCCATGCCCGCTGCCGTGAGGCACGCGTTGCGGACAGGGCTGACTCCACGCGGGGCCGCCGCTGCCGCGGCAGCGGCTGAGGTGGCGGGGCCGCCGCCGTGGCTCAGAGGGGGCAGCGGTGAGCCACCGCCGAAGCCCGCCGCGAGGCCCTTGACGGAGTACTTGTGCGTGTAGGGGTCGAAGGTCGGCGCCTCGTCGAAGGCGACGACAACGCGGGTGGGCGGTGGCAGCTCCTGGTCCGTGGACGGCGTCGGCTCGAGGTCGACCTTGCCAGGTTCGATGGCGCTGGCACCGAAACGTGGCACCACCTCGGAGGCTTGGCCGTCAGCCTGAGTCTCGCGAGGCGGCGAGCTCGTGGAGCTCCCAGGGGGCGTGCGCGAGCTGTGGCGGCTGTAGGACCGGCTGCGCGGGACGCGCCCGCCCGTGTGGCGGTCACGTGGCGAGGCCACCTGGGCGTTAGCGCGCGCAGAGTCCGCCCTGCTCGGGGAGCGGATCGGCGCTGCGCAGGGTGTTGGGCTGGGCGGGCGGGAGCCGCCTGTGCCGCCCGCCTCCGTGGCTGCAGCCTGGTCAGGGTCGACGGCGTCGGGCCGGGGGCTGACGTGGTGGGCACTACCCTCGCTGTGCCGCGGGGAGGCGCTGTGGTGCGCCTGGGTGTACGTGAGGACGAGCGGGACGAGCGGCTGCCGCTCGCGCTCAGGGGGGCAGGTTTTGCCTGGGCAGGGCGCAGCGCTGCGGCCACGTTTGGCGGGGGCGTGTGTTGGCGCGGTTGCCAGGCACGCACGTTCGCCTCACGCCATCCTTCGGGGCGCCCTGTCCTTCCACGGCTTGGTGCAGCCCCCTGGGCTGGAGCCGCAGGGGGTGCCACTGCGGGCTGGTTGCTGGCGGTGCTGTCGTGGCGGCCTGGGTAATGGCCCCAGGCGCGCGTGGACCCTGGCACGGGCGAGGTGGCCCGTGGGGGAGCCTGCGCGAGTGCACGCGGGTAGCCGACGACCGCTGGGTGCACCCTGGCGTGGGGGGCGTGGCCGTAGCTGGAGGCGGCTGCTCCTGCCGCCGCGGGCCTGGCACCAATGGGGCCACGGTGATAGGCGGCGCCCCCGCCGTACACCGCGCTGTCGCCTGTCGGGGCGCGCGCGGGAGAGCGGTTGCGCGGCGTGCTCGGCTGACCTGCGTCGCGTTGGTCGCGCTGCTGGGTGCGCTGCTGGTGCTGTTGGTAGCGCTGCTGTCGGCTCTCGAGAGCGGGCGGGTGTCGGGGAGGATGGGCGGCACGTCGGGCCGCCGCCAGCCCTGATAGACGTGCTCGAAGGCATGGTCTGGGTAAGTCTCCCCGACGGGTGAGTAGCGCCGTACATGCTCCACGAAGTCAATGTTCTGCGGCTCGGGGAGCACCGTGATGTTCACAGCCCGCTGGTGCGCTGGTCCATAGAGACAGAAGCTACCACGGTTGCTGCGGTCGTGGTTCAACTCGGCTTCGGTCGTGGCACGACTCAACATGGCGTCACAGAGGCGCATGTCGTAGTCGAGAGCTTGAGGCCCAGGGCCGCCCTCGGCATCCCAGTACAGTACCACATCCCGCCAGCGCGTGCGGGTAGTGTGGATGCGCTCGGCGATAGACTCGCAGACGGTCCTGACTGTGACACGATCCCTGTGCATGTTGGTGATGGCTAGGGAGTAAGGTCGGCGGACCGCTTTGTTGAAGATGAAATCCTCCTTGAGGGCCTGGTGAGGGCTGAAGAGCACGTAGCCTTCCTTCCACAGCGGTTGGTCGGGGGACGGGTCTTCAGGCATCCCCGTTCCTGTGAACCCTGGTGGCCGCCGCGTGCCGTCGGGCAATCCCTGCTTGAGGACGCGACGCGGCCTCGGTGGTAGATACCATTGACCCTGGTATCCTGCTTGGCCTGGTTGCGGAGGCTCCCCCCCGGGGCCTGAAGGCGCTCGGGGGGGTTCCTTGAGGTCGTGCTGGGCTGGCGCGTTGCCGTATTGGCGGGCATGGATGTGCGGAGGCATCCCTGTGGCACGGACGTCGAACAGGCTGTGCGGACTAGGCGGATGGGGGCACCTGCTGGAGAGGCAGCATGTGTGGGAGTCCCTGTTGTCGGTGCTGTACGCACACGTCCAGCTGTTGCAAGAGTAGTCCGTGGACCAGTCCATAAGTGCACGTAGTCCGCTGAGGGAGCAGTCTGGGCACGTTGGTTGGCCCGAGGTGCCGAGCTGCGTGTTGCGGCGGGCAGCGCAATACTGACAGCATTGGAATCGGCACTGTAGGCAAGTCCAGCGTCCTGGTAGGGGCGGGAGCGCTTGCTCGTCGGTGACTGCGTCGTCTGGGTGGGGTCGGGGTCGATCCCACAAAGGCCAGACGTCGGCGAACCAGGACTGGCCTGTAGTGCGGACCACCTCCGCGGGGAGGCGAGCGTCGTCAGCATGGCGCTCGATCCACTGGGGCCCCAGGTCCGCTGGGATCATGACCGTGCGCCAAGTGTCGTCCGCCTTGACATGGACTTGGGTCGGTGCCCAGAGCCTGGTAGTGGCATCGCCATGGTCATGGTGAAGGATGACCAGCCGTCGCGACCCGCAACCGCAGGGTCGATAACGCGGTGGCCCACAACGGTCGCCCCCCACGGTAGGTAGGCGCCATCGTGATGCTCGCCCGGGTCAAGCCAGACCTCGACGCCAGGGGCGTTCACACGGGCCCGCACATCGCGGACGTGGAAGGCGAGGACGTGGTAGGCGGTCGGCTCCTTTTCCGTCTCGATGTGCTCCCACGTCTCGATGTCGCTGCTGTGAGAGGTGAGGTTTCCGCCGCTCTGCCGTGACGAACGTGAGGCGGATCGCCGTGAGCGGGCATGGCCTCGGGCGAGGGCGGCGGCCGCGCTGATGAGGGACGGCGCACGGCGGTCGTCGGCTCCCGATGTCGTCGATGAGCGGTCTGGACTGTGTCCCAGGGCGGCACCTGGCTGATAGGTGTGCGATGGGCCAGACGCGGCCCCTGGGCTGGAGCCGCTGGGGCGCGGCGCTCGTACGTCGGACTGCCCCCGCACGGGAACGGCCTGCAAACCAGTGTACACCAGGTCGATCAGTGGCTGCGGGTCCAGCTTGAGCTTGCGAAGCGAGGCGCGCGGACGGGGCTGGTTGGGGTCGGCCCTGGTGGCTGCTTCGGTGTCGTAGTGCTGTGTAGCCCATGCTCGCGCTGCCTCTGGCGAGTATAGTGCCTGCGGCGGTGGCCACGCTGCCGCGGTGTCCAGCCGGCGCCAGGTGATAGCTTCCTGGTCGCGGGCTTCAGCCGCCTCGCGGAGGTCTGGGTGATCGAAGCCGGCAATGTGGAGGGCGTGCGCACAGTCGCCCATGCCATAGGTGTGTGGGAGGGCACGGCACCTGGAGGCAGCTTCGGTGGGGGCACACCAGTCCATGCGGATGAGGATGCCCAGGACCCGTGGGTAGATGAGGCGCGCTCCGTGAGCCTCCCCTTTCACGAAGTTGTGCCAGTTCTCACCGCGCGGCGGTTTGGTAGCCTCGCACATCCAGAGCGCGAGGGGTCCCCAGGCGAGGGTGTCGTCTTCGAGGCTGCAGGGCGGGTGAGGCGGCACCGCGTACCACGCGGCCAGCGACGGGTGCACACTCACGTACGTGCGGCCGACATTTGTGGCGGTTCGACCCTTCGCTTCACGGCGGGGGCCCGGCAGGAGGTGACCTCCGTTGAAAGCGAGACGAGCCGCAAGGTCGCCGAGGGTCCCGTGCCAGAAGACCGTGGGCGTGTCAGTGGTGGGTTCACGGAGGTCCCACGTGAGGTAGGGGAAGATCGTCTCGCCTGAGTTCCCACCCGAGTCTTCAGCACCCAAGTGAGTCGGTTCGGGGGCCTCTGCATGATGTCAGTCCACGGCGCCAACGCTTGGAGCGTTGGGTCATGGGTGAATCGAGGATGGTCGTAGAGTCGCAGGGCGTCTTTGATGTCCTCTGTAGTCACGCCACTGTTACCAAGCGCAAAGCCGTTCTGGTACAGGGAGGTGAGGATGCTCGTCGGCGGCACGTGGACCGCTGGGTCGCGCTGGATGGTGCTGCGTAAGTTGCGCGTCGGTGGCCTGAGGGCTGGGTGGGGCGTACCAGGGCCTGGAGGCGCCTGGGGCCTGGCGGGTGATGCGTAGCGTGCTCGCCGTCGTGGTGGTGGGGTGTCCATGTCGGAAGAGGAACCACGAGCATCTGCATGTCGGAAGATGGACCACGGGCTGTCGAGGGTGCGCTCACGTGTTTCACTTGCCTCGGCGTCGGTGGCCTGAGCTGTGGCGTCTTCGTGAGTCGGCGGGTTGCCATGGGCCGCGCCGCTTGTGGGGCCGTCTCGCGGGGACGGGCTGGTCGACCGTGGTGTGACAGACGAAGCTCGCGATACCGCGGCAGTGACTTCAACAATGGCGGCGGTGGTGGCGGTGGTGACATCGGCGACTGCGGCGGCAACTGCAGCAGCATAGTGTTCCTGTAGCAGCGGGTGTCGAAGAGAGTGCACGTGCTGGCTCTCGGGGTCGTCGGGATGCGTGCGCGGCATTGTGTGTGGCCTCATCGCGCGGCCCCCTGATCGGTTGGCAACAGCGGAGGCACCACTGGGCCGTGGGTGAGTCCAGGGCGCGCGCACAGATGCGGGCTCCTACGTGTCCGACGGCTCCTTGAGCGAGAAGTTTGGCGCCGACCAGGAGAAGACCGCAAACCACTCCGCCTGTGGCATTAGCTCCGAGTTTGCCGCTGGCCCATTTCAGGGCACCCCAGAGGCCAGACCCGACTGCGCTGGCTCCGCCCGAGACGATGTCTCTGAGTTTGGCACTGGTCCACTTGAGAATACCCCACAAGGCGGTCGCGGCGTCGTATGCCGTTGTGCGTCGGGGCGTAGTGGACACGGATGGGCCTGGTGCCGCAGCTTCACGGCGTCGTCGCTGCCGGTAGCTGGGTCTCGGCTCGGTGTCGGCAGGTACCCGTCGATCTGGTCCTTGTACGGCATGGCTACCACGATGGCATACGTGGCCACGAAGAGGCAGTTGAGACAGCCGCAGCGTCGGGAGGCCGCTGCGCTGTGCGGGGCCTCGTAGGAGCCGCTGGCGTCGGGGCTCGCGTCCTCGATGGGATCATTGTCGATGCCAGCCTGCCCGTGGTCGACGGCGCTGGAGTTGGAGTCAGTCGCGTTAGCTCGGCAGACAAGGGTGCGGGGCGGGGTCCTGCCACCTGAGGTCTGAAGACGCCCAGATCCAGCCAATGCTGCAGCGGGGCTGAAGCCGCCACTGCGCGGGCTGGTGAGAGCTGGCAGCGCAGTGGAATGGCTTGTCTCGTCGGCGGCGGTGGCGCCTTCGGCGTCGCTGAGCTGTGCGCTGGGGTCGGCCTGGGCCGAGTTGATGGGCGCACTGCTGTGCGACAGGGGGCGCCCTGTGTAGGGTTCGCTGTCACGGTCGCGCTGGGCCGTGTCACCTGGCGGTGTCGTGCCGTCGAGGTCCGGGGTTTCCGTGTCGTGGATGGAGTCGTTCTGGCTATCGTCCGACACGTGGAACGAGTCCAGGGATATGTTGCTGATATCGCTGGCAGCGGTGTGCTGGAGCAGAAGCGGTTCGGCGTCGGCCGCGGGCTGGTCACACGTGGCGTTCTGGGCGAGGGTGCCAGCTGGCGGTGGTAGGTTTAGCGGTTCCATCGGTGCCGCGGCGAGCTCCGCCTCGACAAGCGGCTGCAGGTCTGGCGGGTGGTGCAGGATCGCATCCGCGAGATACGCCAGGGCGTCTTGGTCGGGCGGAGGGAGGCCTCTTGGCAGCAAGGCGTGGGCCCGTGAGAGGTATGGCGGCAGTGGTGCCGCGAAAGCCTCAGGGCCGACGAGCTGGGCACGAGCGCCCTGGTATTCCAGAATGAGGCCAAAGTAGCGGGTGGGGTACTCGTGGCTGCCCTGGATACGAGTGAGGTTGCGGTTGGTGCGCTGTCTGTCGGGGCCCGCTCTGTGCCAGATATCCTCGCACATGTCGAACGCGGTGCGGTGGCGCAGGGCGTCGTTTTTCTCCGCGGAATCCTCCTGGAAAAAGTGGTCGTACTGTGGCAGATGGAGCGTCGCCAGGACGTGCGGGACGCAGTCCTCGAGCCATGCCCAGTACACGTCCTGATGGTCCTCACCTGGTGCCCACGCCGCGGCGCACGGTATGAGCCGTGCTCGGATGTTCATCAGGTGCCAGAAAGCGGGGTCCTCCTCGGGTTCACCCCTGGCGCACAGAGGGGTAGTGGGACTCGTGGGGCTGAAGCGGGGCACGACAGCGGGGCTGAAGCCGCCACTGCGTGCCTGGGCCTTGCCAGCGGCCCTGTCGAGGATATGCTGCGCGACGGTCGAGGACAAGCTGAGAACAGGGTACCATCGAGGATATGCTGTACGACAGTCGACCGCAAGCGTCATGTTGAGTGATGGTAGCCCTCGTAGCTGAACTTGCATGCGGTGCGAGGCGTGGCCGGAGGACGCAGGGGTCATCTCAGCTGCGGCAACATCGGTGGTCGACTGCGATGCATGTGTCGTAGTTGACGAGGGCGTGCTCGTAGGAGACATGCTGGTACTCGTCATAGACGTCGTAGTAGCCGTCGAAGTCCCAGGGGGGCAGCGCGTGGGGCGGGGCCCCTGGTGCTGCTCAGGCCAGGCGCACGCGGGGGCGCCCAGCGGCCCGGTGCCGCACGGACCAGCGGCGGCGGTGCTGTTCACGATCGGGTCCAAAATGGCGCTGTGATCGTATTTGTAGATGCTGTCATCGTAAAGGTAGAAGAGCGTCCCACGCTCCGCATGTCGCAGGAAAGCCTCTCCTCTGTGCTGGGGCGCACCGCCTGAAGACGGGTGTGCTCCAGCCAGCGAGGGGGGGGCCAGGCCGCAGGCAAGGCGCCACATGATGGCGAGGCCTGGCGGGCGGCGCGAGCGATGAGCCGAAAGCTGCGTGGCAGCACACGTCCTCAAATACACCTGAATGCTCATGTACATTGCTACAATCACGCCCCCTGCAAGACTACGGGTGTCCCTACACCAGATAGCTTGCGCGTGCTGCTGCCAAAACAGACATGAGGTAACAAGAAAGAGATACGACGCGAAGAGGGGAGCGATGCCTCTGAAGGCGCATCCTCGGAGGGCTGAGGCGGGCTCTCTGAGGCACCTTCAATAAGGTTCCTGTGTGGCCCGACCCTTGTCCTTGCCTTTGTCGGCCCCTGGGGGCCCCGTCCCTGGGGTGGCCTGGCCTGGCTGGTCGGTCAAACTGCAGGCTGCCGCGGGCTCGGCGGCCGCTGCGGCTTCCTCCTTCTAGTTTCCAGAGTGGCCGCTTGTGGCAGGTGGATGGTGCCTCCCGTGAGGTGCCCGAGGAGGGTCTGGATGTCGCCGCGCAGTGCAGCGGCGTCGGCGGTTGCCGTCTGTTGCTGGGTGACGACGGTGGCAAGCCCCCGTTCCAGCCCTGAAACGTGCTCCGTGAGTGTGGCCTGGGAGGAGAGAACGCCCGCAAGCTGCACCTGCATGTTATCCACCGTGTTGGCTAGCAGCTCGTGCTGCTGTTCCATGTGCTGGATGCGGGTCGTGGCAGCATCGGGCGGTATAGAGGCCGATGCGAAGCGCTCGCCGAAGGTGTTGAGTTCGTGGGAGGCCACGCTGTATTCATCACCTGATGAGAGGATCTCGACGTCGACGACGTCACCAGGTACTTCGGCGGCTGTGGCAGCGTCGCCTTCGGTGTGGCCCCCACCTTCTGCCGCCGCCGTGCCAAGCCAGGGGTCGTGGCCACCTGTCCTGGGGCGGCCGTCGGTTCAGCGGCTCCGTCCGTGCCGTGCGGGGGCGCAGAGGAGCTGCGGCCTGGGGCGCAGGGTGGCCTTGCGTGCGGCGTGGCGTCACGTTTCCCGCTGGAGGAGCGGTGGCGCTTGGCTGAAGGCCCCTCCTTGGGGGTCAGGAGCGGTGCGACGCCCTTGCCTTTGGGCGTGGCAGTCATGAGGTCGTGGAGGTAGGGGCTCTGGCCGCTTTGGTGAGGAGTGTGCCGGCGGCGGGGCTAAAGCCGCCACCACGGGCTGGCGGCGTCACAGGCTCTGTGATGGTGGTAGGCGTGACGATGGTAACGTTGTCCCGCTTCGGCACCACCTCAGCCAGCTGGGCCTCGGTGATGCTCCACGGGATGGGGCACCCCGCGACCTGCACCGTATAGGTGAGTGGGGCCGATGAGCGCGCACTAAGGCAAACTGGGCCGCAGTGGCTGGGTCCCAGGCGGTGTGGTAGACCTCACAGTCCCATTTAACGGACGGGCCCGTGAGAGTCTTGGCGAGCTGGGTCAGCGTGGCGTGGCGTGCCGCAATGCCAGTGATGCGGTAGCGCGTCTTGGCGAGGGTAGCCTCGCAGCCGCGGATGCTGACAGCAGCGGCCTTGGCGACGTCGGAACCCCGCGGAACACGGATCCCCAGCAGGCCTGACTTGCCGTGCCTGACGACTCCCAGGGCCTTGAACTCCACCGACTTCTGGAACGCGTCTGCCATCGTGATGGGCTGGTCCTCAGGGAACAAAACGGTCTGATACTTGTCGGCGGTGGGCTCGTCTGCACCTACGTTGCTGAGGTCGTAGGTGGCACCGAGTTGCCCTGATCCCGCCAAGACCTTGTCGACCGCTTGGAGACTGACGCCGAAGGTGGCAGCCAGGGACCTCTTTCCGACGCCCGATCCAAACCTGCCTAGGCTTTTGCAGGGTTCGAGGATGGTGACGGCTTTAAAGTTGCCGTGGAAGAGGGTCTTGAAGGTGTCCTGGAGCTGGCCATCGAGCTCCTGGCGGCGAGCGTCTTTCTTGGACTCCCTGTGCTTTTGGCGCGCCTTGTCCTGTGGAGCGGAGTCGCCTCGAAAAGGGCCCTTGGCGCGTGGACCACCGTTCACGGGGGCACCTCCCGAGAACTGGTCCTCGAAGGCCTGGTACATGGAGGGGACTGCGGCAATGGCCTCGGTCTCGTGTATGGTCGCCCGAATCCAGCAGACGTGGTCGGCAGGGTCGATGGTGGCGACGGCTACCTTTTCCGTGCAGGCGACCTCCTTGGTGCCCAGCTGGTACACGATCACGGGGACGTGCGTGTGGACCACTTTGGGCGCCTTGGGGTGGCGCTTGAGGACGGGGACGGCGAGCTCGGTACCGACGTAGTTGTCGTTTTTCGGGCCCATGACAGCAATCGCGAGCTGGCCCGTGGCTCGCTTGCCCTGCTCGAGGTGGTGCTGCAGCAGCCGTTCACCACTCTCGTAGTCGTGGAGGCTGATGCTGGGCTTGCACGTCTTGCCGTCGTCAGGCGAGGTGGGTTCGGCAAGGACAGGGACCTTCCAAAAGGCAGGGCCCAAGGCGATGAATTGGGTGTCCGCAGCCTGAAGACGTGCGGAGCCCGCTGGTGGATGCGATGTGTCACCGCCAGTGCGCTTAGGCTTGCTGCGCTGGTGGTGATCGAGCGTGTAGCTAATCTGGTTGGCGGCGCACATGCGGAGAAGGGCGCTGCCAAGCTTCTTCGTGTTGGACTTGTGCATGTCGTACATTGCCTGGAGCTCGTCCGCGTTCAGTTCGGCTAGCCCGTTGTAGGCGGCCGTGGGGCGGTCAGACCCCGCTTGCTTGAACGCTGCGACGCAGTCCTGCTTGCGTTGAAGGAGGGGCCCTTCGGCAGCAGGGCGCGTGGGACGGGAGCTCGGAGGCTGCTTAGAAGAGCGACGGCGCTCCGGCTTCTTGGGGGCCATTGCTGCGGGCACTCTGGTGTGGAGAGGTGACGCGAATCAGTAGGGCCCTGCTGGGACCCCTCCGGTCTCGCGAGGCCTGGGAGTCTGACTCCGAGGCGGGGCGCTTCGCGTCGCGGCTGCGGTCTGAGTGCAGAGCACTCTCGAGCCGAGACTAGAGAGAGAGAGAGAGAGAGAGAGAGAGAGAGAGAGAGAGAGAGAGAGAGAGAGAGAGAGAGAGAGAGAGAGAGAGAGAGAGAGAGAGAGAGAGAGAGAGAGAGAGAGAGAGAGAGAGAGAGAGAGAGAGAGAGAGGGACACCAGAAACGTCCAAGGGCAGCCCCCCGCTTTCGCCTCGCTTTGGGCCGCCGCGTTGGGCGGCCGCCCACAAGGGCCGGAACCCACAAGGCGAACTGCTCGGGGAACGCGTCCTTCATCTTCAGGAAATCGTGAAGAACCTCATCGAAGGCGGCGAAGCAAACGTTGACGGCTGCGGCCCTGGCAACCGCAACCAGGCGACTCTGGGACCGTTACGAGATATCGATTGGCGGGGCCCCCGACTTGGACGAAAAACTCGGGGGGGGCGACTGGGGGCCCCGACTGGGGGCCATGCTCGGCGGACACATGGGGGGGGGGATCGCCCGAAGAGAAAGAGGAGGGAACCTTGGCCTTCGACGTCGGCGCCTCGATGACCACGGCCGCCCGGTGGAAGGAAAGGATGCGCGGTAGATCCTTCCTGGAGCTCTCCTCCGTCCGGTGGATGGACACGCGTGCCAATGCTCCGTCCGCCAGGTCCTTCGCCTTTTTCAAGACTGGATCCTCCTGTTGAGCTGCTTCCTCGTCGATGATCTCAACGTCCTCAATGTCCTCGGCTGGTGCCTCCTGGCTTGCCTTCGTCTCAGGCTCGCCCTTCGCGGAAGGGCGCGCGCCAGTTTTCATCTTCTCCATTGCGCTCACCACGGCCGTGCACTCATCGATGCCCGCTGCGTCTGTGCCTTTCACATCCGAAGGCCGCCCGCTGATGGGCAGGCGCTGCTGCATGCAACGCAGCAGCTCCTGGCGCCCACCGTCGGTCTGCAAGCTCCTCGCAGCGGCAATGCGCCCCCCAATCCCTCCCCCCCCCCCCCTCCACGCCCTCGTACTCCTACTGGCTCGCTCTTCCTCCGTTTCCACTTCCACCCCCTCGCGCACTTCTACGCCCGCGCCCCCCTGCCTGCGCTGCTCCTCAAGACCCGTAGCTGCTCTGACGAGTCCGATTCCCCCCCCCCCCCCCCTCGCTTCGGATTTTCAGCGGGCCCCAGGCCCTGGCCGACGCAAGCCCGCTCCACGGCCGAACGCGGCCGACCGACTTTGAGCTGAGGGGTCAGTTTTTGGGGCCCCGGGGCCCTCGGAAGCGAGCCCGCAGAACCCACGGGCGCGATAGCAGCATCGATGCTGGGGTCGGGGGGCTCCCAGGGACCTCCGGACGGAGATCGCTCCAGAGGGGAGGAGGGTTGCGTGGGGGGAGGGGCGGGGGGGGGGGAGTAAGTTGAGGGAGGAGGGGGGGGGGGGGGGGGGGAGCGGTAGGCGGAAGGGGCAGGAGGGGGGAAAGCGCGGGGGGGGGGGCGGGGGGGGGCAAAGCAATCCCAAGGGGGGTAAAACCGCCCCAGTGGGCCCCAGAGATTTTTTGACAAGAGGCCCTGGCAAGCGAACTGGAATCCAGTTCGTCGACCCTGCGCTGTCTCGGGCGGCCCAGGGATGGCCCCGGCGTGCGAACTGGAATCCAATTTGTCGACCCTGCGCCGTCTCGGGCGGCCTAGGAAATGCCCAAGCAATCGCAAGACGGCCCCATCGGGCCCCAGAGATCTTTGAAAAGGAGCCCCGGCAAGCGAACTGGAAGCCAGGTCGTCGACCCTGCGCTGTCTCGGGCGGCCCGGGGATGCTGCCCCGGCACGCGAACTGGAATCCAGTTTGTCGACCCTGCGCCGTCTCGGGCGGCCGAGGGAATGCCCAAGCAATCACCGCAACGACGCGGCCCCAGTGGGTCCCAAAGATCTTTGAAAAGGGGCCCTGGCAAGCGAACTGGAATCCAGTTCGTCGACCCCACGCCGTCTCGGTCGGAGGTTCACGGGCAAACTGTGCTCCAGTCCGCGGCCAGGGACGACACAGAAAGGGAAAGCTGTCCGACGCCCCCGCGACGGACTCCGCTCGGGTCCCAGGGCCCGTTCCCGGCGACATGTCCGAAGTCGACTTCACTTCGCCCTCGGCGCCCATGTTCTCATTGACTCCGCCCCCGGCGCCCCCGAACCCCATCCCCGTCCAAGATAAGACGAACCCCCAACGAAGGAACGAGTAAGTGAACGGAGATCAAGGGACCCGAGGTCCCGAAGCGCCGTCACAGGAGGTCTGTCAGGCCCCCCCCCGCCCCATTCGCCCCCCTCCCCCGCCCTAAAACGGGGGGCCTGTATAGGCGAGCCGCGCGGGGCCCAGTTTCCGCCGGAAGCGCGGCGCGCGCCCCCGCCACCTATGCCTGAGTTCCTGGGCGGGGCCGCGGGGTCGAACGCAATGAAAAATTACAACGTCAGGGCCCGACCCCCGGAACCCGAACATGGAAACCAGTAGGTTAACCACCCGAGGATGTCGACACCCGAAGCTGAAGCTCCTGATCACCCGATGAAAAGCTTGGAAGCCGGTCGCCACCACGACGAACCTCTGCACCTGCTGCTTCTCCCACACCTCAAGGCTGCGCAGCGGGGCGCAGAACTCCGCGACGAACACGGACGCCGAAATGCTCCCCTTCTTCACCTCGAGGTTCTCCTGCAAAAGAGCGAGCGCCGCCGCGACGTACTTGGCGCCCATGCGCACCCTCGCCTCGTCGCCCTTGCCGATGATGTACTTGTTCCCCACGACATACGACTGATTCAGCGTCGGCAAGTTGTGACCGATCCAAGACAGGACGTCGTCGTCGACGTCGCGGGCGAGTTGGATCCACCTCTGGATGGCGGACGTCTTCTGCGTGCCGAGAACGGCGATCATGGACTGCTTCGCTTTGTGCCAGTCGTTGCCCGCCGCCTGGTAGCTCCGCCTCATGACAGCGACTTTGTCTTCAATAGTGGAGACGCGATAACGATTCTGCTCTTGCTCATGCGCCAAGCACTGAATGGCCTGGTGGGTCAAGCGGTCGTCCGTCGAGTACTTGCAGAAGTCCATCAACAAGCCCTCCTCGAATACCCGCTGGAGCTCGGGGACACACCATTCGGGCGGATCGATAGCTTTGTCCAGCCCGTCGAATAGGACTGCCATGTCTTTCAAAGCTGCCACGAAGCTTACCATTGTTGAGAATATTCAGGCCGTCGTGGGTCGATATCACCTCTTGCTCGTTCGCGTCGAGTCCGCCAGCCCCGGCCAGCCGGGGCATCAACGGGCGTAGGAATCCTTTATCTTTCTGACGCCAAACTTGCCTGACACTTCCCCCGTACCATCAGCCCCACGTACACCAACTTACCTGACACTTCCACCGTATAGTAACCTCCACGTACACTACGCATTTCACCCACCCCGACACTCCCACCCTGCTGGGATTCTCCTGGACGCTTTAAATCGGCCGACCCCAGAGGCGTGCACCCCCACCAAATGGAGCCTCTGTTCTTGGGACCCCCCACCTCACCAATTCTCCCACATCTCCACCCACCCCGACACCCCCACTCTGCTAGAATCCCACCAGCCCTTTGGGCGTGAGTGGTTTAGCGAGCTCTCTCTGTCCTCAACCCCCCTTCTTCCCCTTCGGGGAGGGGTTTACCCTGAGAAACACGACTGTCCCACCAGCCCTTTGGGCGTGAGTGGTTTGCGAGATCGGTCGAACTGGATTCCAGTTCGCCCCGAAGTGGCCCCATGCCCCCCCGAGATCGGGCGAACTGGATTCCAGGTCGCCTCAAAATGGCTCCATATCCCCCCGAGATCAGCTCCATATTCCCCCGAGATCGAGCGAACTGGATTCCAGTTCGCCTCAAAATGGCCCCCGACCCCCCCGAGATCGGGCGAACTGGATTCCCCACCGAAAGGGCCCCCAGTCCCTCCGAGACCGGGCGAACTGGATTCCAGTTCGCCCCGAAGTGGCCCCATATCCCCCGCGCTCGGTGAGACGGTGCCCGGCCTCCCCTTCCCCCCCCCATTGCCCGGCCCCCCCGCGGCGCGGGCGCCCTGGCTCCCGTTGCTCCCCCTGGCCGCCCCCCCCCGCGCTCCCCCCCCCCCCCCCCCCCCCCCCCCCCCCCCCCCCTTTTTCCCCCCCCCCCCCCCCCCCCCCCCCCCCCCCCCCCCCCCCCCCCCCCCCCCCCCCCCCCCCCCCCCCCCCCCCCCTCCCCCCCCCCCCCCCCCCCCCCCTCCCCCCCCCCCCCCCCCCCCCCCCCCCCTCCCCCCCCCCCCCCCCCCCCCCCCCCCCCCCCCCCCCCCCCCCCCCCCCCCCCCCCCCCCCCCCCCCCCCCTCCCCCCCCCCCCCCCCCCCCCCCCCCCCCCCCCCCCCCCCCCCCCCCCCCCCCCCCCCCCCCCCTTTTTTTCCCCCCTTGTTCCCCCCCCCTCCCCCCCCCCCCCCCCCCCCCCCCCCCCCCCCCCCCCCCCCCCCCCCCCCCCCCCCCCCCCCCCCCCCCCCCCCCCCCCCCCCCCCCCCCCCCACCCCCCCCCCCCCCCCCCCCTCCCCCCCCTTCCCCCCCCCCCCCCCCCCCCCCCCCCCCCCCCCCCCCCCCCCCTCCTTCCTCCCCCCCCCCCCCCCGGCAAACTGGATTCCAGTTCGCCCATCAAAGGCCCCATCCCCTCCCGTGATCGGGCGAACTGGATTCCAGTTCGTCCCGAAATGGCGAAGCACCCCCCCCAAGATCGGACGAACCAGAATCCAGTTCGCACCGAAAGGGCCCCAGATCCCCCCGAGATCGGGCGAACTGGATTCCAGTTCGCCTCAAAATGGTTCCAACATGGGTCCATGCCCCCTCCGAGATCGGGCGAACTGGATTCCAGCTCGCTCCGCAATGGCCATATCCCGAAATCGGGCGAACTGGATTCCAGTTCGCCCCGAAATGGCGAAACACCCCCCCAAGATCGGGCGAACTGACCGGGTGAACTTTATTCCAATTCGCTCCGCAATGGCTGCATACCCCCCCGAGATCGGGCGAAATGGATTCCAGTTCGCTCCGAAATGGCTCTATCCCTTGCCGAGATCGGGAATGGCTAAGCCCCCCCCAAAGACCGGGCGAACTGGAGTCCAGTTCGCACCGAAAGAGCCCCAGATCCCCCCGAGGTCGGGCGAACTGGATTCCAGTTCGCTTCAAAATGGCTCCAACATGGGCCTGAAAAAACACGACTGTCGGCATGCTTCGCGAGAGTTGCTGTTTTGAGATGGGCTGGTGGGGATACGCGAAGCGTAAAGAAGTGTCCTGGAACCTCTAAATCCGCCGATCCCAAAGGCATGCGCCTGACAAAAACCTTCATGCAAATGACAGAAGTCGCACGTTTAGAAGCCTGCTCTTGATCTTCTGGCGCCAAGTTCGCCTAACACTTCCAGCGTACATTACCTACCTGAGACCAAAACCACCCGACACCCCCCACCTGGCCCCCACCTCCCCCCCGGACCCCCCCGCCACGGCCCCCGCCACGTCTGACACCGCCAGCCCTAGCGCCTCTGGGCATAAATTCTGCGGGCCCCCTCGCGTTGCAAAGTCATTGCCGGGACCCCCTTCACACCACGGCCCGCGCCACGTCTGACACCGCCAGCCTCCTGGAGCCTCTGGGCATAAATTCTGAAAGCCCCCTCACCCTGCAAAATCCTTGCCGGAACCGCCCCACCACGGCCCCCACCACGTCTGACACCGCCAGCCTCCTGGAGCTTCTGGGCATAGATTCTGAGGGCCCCCCTCACAATGCAAAATCCTTGCCGGGACCCGCCCACCACGGCCCCCACCACGTGGGACACCGTCAGTTTCCTGAAGCCTCCGGGCATAGGTTCCGGAACTCCCTTTCACCCTGCAAAATCCTTACCGGGACCCGCCCTCCACGGCCCCCATCACGTCTGACACCCCCAGCCTCCTGGAGCCTCTGGGCATAGGTTGTCAAGGCCCCCATCGCCCTGCAAACTCCTTGCCGGGACCTCCCCCATCTGACGGCCCCCACCACGTCTGACACCGCCAGCCGCCTGGAGCCTCTGGGCAAAGGTTCGAAAACCCCCTCGCCCTGTAAACTCATTGCCGGGACCCCCCATCACAGCCCCCACCACGTCTGACACCGCCAGCCTCCCTGGAGCCTCTGGGCATGGGTTCTGAGGGCCCTCTCACGGCGTAAAATCCTTGTCGGGCCCCCCCCACCACGGCCCCCACCACGTCTGACACCACCAGCCTCTTCGAGCCTGTGGCCATGAATTCTGAAGGCCCCCCCACCCTGCCAAATCCTTGCCGGGACCCCCTCCTCATCACAGCCCCCGCCACGTCTGACACCGCCAGCCTCCTGGAGCTTCCGGGCATAGGTTCTGCCCCGCCACGGCCCCCACCACGTCTGACACCGCCAGCCTCGTCGAGCCTTTGGTCATACGTTCTGAGGGCCCCCATCACCCTGCAAAATCCTTGCCGGCACCCCCTCCCCATCACAGCCCCCGCCGCGTCCGACACCGCCAGCCTCCTGGAGGTTCCGGGCATAAGTTCTGAGGGCCCCCCCCACCTTGCAAAATCCTTGCCGGGGCCCCCCCACCACGGCCTCCACCACGTCTAACACCATCAGCCTCCTGCAGCCTCTCGGCATGAGTTCCCAAAGCCCCTCTCACCCTGCAAACTCCTTGCCGCGACCCCCACACCACGGCTCCCATCACGTCTGACACCGCCAGCCTCTTGCGGCCTCTCGGCATAAGTTATGAGGGCCCCCTGCACCCAACGTCTGACACCGCCAGCCTCCTGGAGCCTCTGGGCATAGGTTCTGAAGGCTGCAAACTCCTTGCCGGGGCCTTCCCCACCACGGCCCCCGCCACGTCTGACACCGCCAGCCTCCCGGAGCCTCTGGGCATTGGTTCGAAAGCCCCCTCACCCTGTAAAATCCTTGCCGGGACCCACCCATCGCAGGCCCCACCATGTCTGACGCCGCCAGCCTCCTGGAACCTCTGAGCATAGGTTCTGAGGGCCCCCTCACCCCGTGAAATCCTTCCCGGCAGCCCCCCACTACGGCCCCCATCACGTCTGACACCGTCAACCTCCTGGAGCCTCGGGGAATAAGTTCTGAGGGCCCCCAGCACCCTGCAGCCCCCACCACGCCTGACACCGCCAGTCTCCTGGATCTTCTGGGCATAAGTCCTGAAAACCCCATCACTCCGCAAAATCTTTGCCGGGGCCCCCCACCACGGCCCCCACCGCGTCTGACGCCGCCAGCCTCCTGGAGCCTCTGTGCATAGGTTCTGACGGCCCCCTCACCCTGCAAAATCCTTGCCGGGAGCCCCCCACCACGGCCCCCACCACGTCTGACACCGTCAGCCTCTTGGAGCCTTTGGGCATAAGTTATGATGGCCCCCTCACCCTGCGAACTCCTTGTCGCGACCCTTCCCTCACCAAGGCTCCCACCACGTCTGACACCGCCAGCCTCCTGGAGCGTCTCGGCGTAAATTCTGAGGGCCCCCTCACCCTACAAAACCGCTGCCGGAACCCCTTCACCACGGCCCCCACCACGTGTGACACCGCCAGCCTCCTGGAGCCTCTGGGCATAGGCTCTGAAGGCCCCCGCACCCTGCAAAATCCTTGCCGGGACCCCCCCACCACGGCCCCCACCACGTCTAACGCCGCCAGCCCCCCTGGAACCTCTGGGCATGGGTTCTGGAAGCTCCCCCACCCGGCAAAATCCTTGCCGGGACCCCCCCCGCCACGGCCCCCACCACGTCTGACGCCGCCAGCCCCCTGCAGCCTGTCGGCGCAGGTTCCGAGAGCCCCCATCACCCTGCAAAATCCTTGCAGGGACCCCTCCTCCACCACGGCCCCCACCACGTCTGACACCGCCAGCCTCCTGGCGCCTCTGGGTATAGGTTCTCAGAGCCCCCTCACCCTGCAGAATCCTTGCCGGGACCCCGCCACCACGGCCCCCACCACCACGTCTGACACCGCCAGCCGCCTGAAGCCTCTGGGCATAATTTCGGGGGGCGTTCCCTCACAATGCAAAATTATTGCCGGGGCCCCCCTGCCACGGCCCCCATCACGTCTGACACCGCCAACCTCCTGGCGCCTCTGGGCAAAGGTTCTGACGGCTGGGCCCCCTCACCCTGCAAAACCCTTGCCGGGGCCCCCCCACCACGGCCCCCACCGCGTCTGATCACCGCCAGCCTCCTGGAGCCTGTGGGTATAAGTTTGGAGGGCCCCCTCACCCTGCAAAATCCTTGCCGGGACCCCCCCGCCACGGCCCCCACCGCGTCTGACACCGCCAGCCTCCTGGAGCCTCTGGGCAGAAGTTCTGGGAACCCCCTCACCCTGCAAAGTCCTTGTCGGGACCCTCCCACCACGGCCCCCGCCGCGTCTGACGCCGCCAGCCCTGGAGCCTCTGGACATGAATTCTGCAGGCCTCCTCATCCTGCAAAGTCCTTGCCGGGACCCCCCCCCCCGCCACTGCCCCCACCACGCCTGGCACCGCCAGCCTCCCTGGAGCTTTTTGGGATAAGTTCTGAGGGCCGCCTCGCCCTGCAAAATCCTTGCTGGGGCCCTCCCACCACGGCCCCCGCCACGTCTGACACCGCCAGCCAGCGAGCGCCTAGCAGACCCCCTCTGGCCAGAAGCGCAAAAGACCCCCCCCCCATCCTTCCCCCCCTTGCCCCAGAAGGGGCCCCCAAACAATTTCCACAGGGGTCGGCGGAATGGCGAAAACCTCGTGGAGAGCACGGACGGTTTCGCCAACGTCGTGGCGCCAAGAACGCCAGCCAGGAGAACCGCCTTCAACTCCTGAACGTGGGCTCCCGTCAAGTCGCGCCACCCGCTGCCACTCTCGATGCTGAGCTCTGATAGCTTCGCGCGCGCGGTCTTCACGTGAATCGTCGCTACCGTTGGCTGAACCTGCTTCTCCGCCCTCTTGGCCGGCATGGCTGGCACGATCCCCGCACCGGGCGGGCTGGCGCTGGACGGCTGGGCACTCTCTGCGGCGTTGCGGCGGCTGCCGCGCTCGGGGAATCACTGTGAAAAAACTCGGGCCCGTGCAATGGTGGTGGTGGCGATGGTGGTTAACCCCCCCCGTGCTACCCGAATCCCCACTTCCAGACGCATGGCCATATTCGACGCTGGCCTGTCGCTGAGGCAATCCCAAGGGGGGTCACCACTAGGGGGCCACCACTGCCTCGAGGAAACGCGACTTTCTCGAGACTTCCTCGAAGAAAAAAGCACCCCAGAACCACCCCACAACCTTCCAGAATCCACCAAAACGTACAGAAACGCCCAGAAGCCTCCTCGATGCTCGATCCTGGAACCTCGATTTCCAAGAGAAGTCGGCGACCCCCCTAGTGGTGACCCCCATTGGGATTGCCTGAGCCGTTGACGACACGAGCCGCCGGCCGTCACCGGGTGAGAGGGGCGAGCGCGGTCATCTTCACCGCTAGCCTGGCGGCTTCCTAGCAATCCGCTGGCTGTCGCCGGCGGATGGACGGAAGAAACGCGTTCATCATGACCGCTAAACCGGCGGATCGTTGACGAGCCGCTGGCCGTCGCCGGGTGAGAGGGGCACGCGCGGTCATCTTCACCGCTGGCCTGGCGGATCTTTGACGAGCCGCTGGCCGTCGCCGGGCGAGAGGGGCAAGCACGGCCATCTCCACTGTTGGCCGAGCGGCTCGTTGATGAGCCGTTGGCCGTCGGCGGGTGGAAGGGGGAAGCGCGGTCATCTTCGCCGCTTGCCGAGCCGCTGGCCGTCGCCGGGTGGGAGGGGCAAACGCGGCCATCTTCGCCGCTAGCCTGGTCGTTGTTGAGCCGCTGTCCGTCGCACGGCGAGAGGGGCAAGAGCGATCATCTTCACTGCTGGCCGAGCGGCTCGTCGACGAGCCGTTGGCCGTCGGCGGGTGGAAGGGGGAAGCGCGGTCATCTCCATCGCTAGCCTGGCGGCTGTTGACGAGCCGCTGGCCGCCGCCGGGCGAAGGGGGCAAGCGCGGTCATCTTCGCTGCTGGCCGAACGGCTCGTTGACGAGCTGTTGGCCGTCGGCTGGTAGAAAAGGGGGAAGCACGGTCATATTCGCCGCTTGCCGAGCCGCTGGCTGTCGCCGGGTGAGAGGGGCAAGCGCGATCACCTTCACTGTTGGCCGAGCGGCTCGTCGACGAGCCGTTGGCCGTCGCTGGGCGGGAGGGGCAAGCACGGTCATCTTCACTGCTGGCCGAACGGTTCGTCGAGCCGTTGGCCGTCGGCGGGCGGAAGGGGGAAGCGCGGTCATCATCATCACTAGCCTGGCGGCTGTTGACGAGCCGCTGGCCGTCAGCAGGTGAGAGGGAGAAGCACGGTCATCCGCGCCGCTCGCCTGGCGGATCGTTGACGCGCCGATGGCCACCGCCGCCGCCAGCGCGCGAGAGGAAGCGCGAGGCCACGGGCGCGCGAGAGGAAGCGCAATCATCTTCCAAGCGGGCCCCAGAATTACCCATGACCCCTCAAGGCGGAGCGGCCGCGCCGGACTTTCTGTTCGAATTTAATTCCCCTGTGCTCGGCCCCTTGGAGGGCCTCGGAAAGGGCGGGGCGACGTGGGCCCAATATCGCCCAAGATAGGGCCAACTGGGCCCCCGTTCGTCGTCCTTCGGTCCCTCAAGTGGGCCCGATGCGGCCTCCGAGAGCTCAGGATGGCCCCCCGATGGGCCAATATCCCCCGATATCGCGCGAACTGGAATCAAGTTCGCCACCTTTGCGGTCCTCGCACGGACCCAGAGTGGCATCGGAGCGCCTCGATGGGTCCTGCGTTGCCCAAGATCGCCCGCGGTAAAACGAACTGAAATCCCTCTCTCAATCATTCGGGCAATGGGGAGGTCCACGCTGGCCTCGAAGCTCCCCGGGTGGGCCCCGACAAAGGCCCAAGCTACCCAAGATCAGCTGCCCAGCGTCTGGGTAAATACGTGGGCGGCGTCCAGTGCGGGACTCTGACATGGGCACTGCATTCAGGCCCAGCGGGCCCTGGACTATCCATTGGGCCTGCGGTCAAGGGGTCCGCGCTGCTTCGGGAATGTCTGCGGGCAAATACTCTTAGGACATTATGTGCGCAGGGGCTCTTGGGACAGGATAGGGGAAATTTCGGGTTGGGCCTGGCGGGTCCTGTCCATGAGAAAAGGCGCGAAGGCTCCACGGGCGAAGCTTCGTAGTCGCCACGGCTCGCGCGCCGGGCGCCCGCGGTATGCAGGGCGAACGGGGGGTGCTCTGACCATGATCTGGCATCTTACAAAGCCGCGGCGACGAGGGCGGGGGGGGCAGGTTGCCCCTCCTGGGGGGGGGGCAAGCCGACCCCTCCTGGGGGGGGCAAGCCGACCCTTCCTGGGGGGGGGCAGGCCGGCGCCTCCTGGGGGTGGGGGGGGGAATTGGCTCTCCTGGGGGGGGGCAGGCCCTCCTGGGCCGAGCGCGCCGACCCCTCCTGGGGGGAGGGCAGGTTGGAGGGAAGGACTTCGAGCACGCCGACCCCTCCTGGGGGGAGGGCAGGTTGGAGGGAAGGACTTCGAAGCGGATCCTGCCGCGGCCACGAGTGCGCCCCTGGAGGCCTGACAAAAGTGGGAAACGCGCCACACCTCGATCGTCGACCGCTGCCGGCGTCGCTCCTGCCTCCTCGCCGGTGGCGGCGGCGGCGGCAGAGGGCTCGGTGGCCTGCGCCGACGCCGCCGCCCCTGCGGCCGCCGGCGCCGCGGCCGCCACAGCCACGGCCAATGCCGCGGCCGCGGCCACGGCCACGGCCAAGGCCACGGCCGACGTCTGACCGAGCCGAGACGTGGCTGAGGAGCTGCGCGGTCGCGCTCGGCGCGAAAAGGGGGGCGGGAGGTCGGGGGGCGCAAGAGGGAGTTTTGGCGAGGGGGACCTTTGGCACGCACAGAGCCGCCTCAAAACACACCTTTGGTACGCACAAAGCCGCTTCCAAATCGCCGCCCGCCCCCCTCCCGGGGCCCAAACTGGCTCGTTTTTCGAGCTACTCCCGGCTGCGACGACGAGGGGCGCATCCGAGTCCTTCAGAGCCGCGCGCCAAAGGTCACCCTGGCGAAAATTCACTCCCACGCGTCGGCGATGAGAATGACCCTCGAGGAGACAATGACGTTCGAGGACGTCGTTCGCCTGTTAAGCCTCTGGAGGCCGTGTCCGGAAGGTCTGAGGAACGATTTTGAACGGATTTGCGTCGACTGAGGGGGGGGGCGGGGGGGGGGTAGGAGGAGGAGGGGGGGGCAGAAAGAGGATCGAGGAAGGAAAAAAGAGGATCGATAAGGAAAAGAAGGAAGGGGAGGGATCGAGGATCGAGGGTCGAGAGTTCCGGGCAGACTCGGTCCTTTCCGGGCCTCTGGGGGGTCTCTGGAGACGCCCGGGGCTCTGGAAACCCCCGGGATATCGGGGGGGAGAAACGGCTTCCACATCGCAGAATGCTTACGAAAATCAACATGTGATTTCGTTGTTGCCCCCCCCAAACACTTCGGTAACTGGATTTCGCCCGATCTCGGGCCATTTTGCTGCGAACTGGAATCCAGTTCGCCCGATATCGGGGGGACCTGGGGCCATTTTGACGCGAACTGGAATCCAGTTCGCCCGATCTCGGGGGGGTATGGGGCCACTTCGGGGCAAACTGGAATCTGGGGCCACTTCGGCGCGAACTGGAATCCAGTTCGCCCGATCAGTTCGCCCGATCTTGGGGGGGCGTTTCGCCATTTCGGGGCGAACTGGAATCCAGTTCGCCCGATCTCGGGATATAAAGCCATTGCGGGGCGAACTGGAATCCAGTTCGCCTGGATTCGAGGGGGCATGGGCCCATGTTGGAGCCATTTCGAAGCGAACTGGCATCCAGTTCGCCCGACCTCGGGGGGATCTGGGGCTCTTTCGGTGCGAACTGGACTCCAGTTCGTCTTGGGGGCCTCTTTGGCCGTCTTGAGGCCTTCTTGGGCCCTCTTTGAGCGCTCTTGGGCCGTATTGGGGCCCTCTTGGGCCTCCCTGAAGCGTCCTGGAGGCAACGGAAAGAGCGAGGTACGAGTGATGACGTTCAGGTGGGGCGAAGCCCTTAAGGGAGGGGCCCACGGGAGGGGCGAAGCGGGAGGGGATCCGGACAATCGCCCCCCCCCCCTCCCCCCAAGACGGCCCAAGAGGCGTCCAAGACGGCCCAAGAGGCGCCCGAGACGGCCCTAGAAGCGCCCACGACGGCCCAAGATGCTCCCAAGAGGGGCCCAAGAGACCCAAGAGGGCCCAAGAGCGCTCAAAGAAACCCCAAGACTGTCCAAGACCGTTCCAATATGTATTAAGATGGCCTCAAGACGGTCCAAGGGAGCCCCGAGACGCTCCAAGATGCCTCCAAGAGGCCCCCCAAGACGGCTCGAAGAGGCAGATGTTATTGATTTTTAACTTGCTTTTGAAGTTTGTTTCGGGTTCTCGCCCTTCCGGGCCAATAACGGCCCAAAACGGCCCAAGAGGCTCCAAAAATCGCCCCAAGACGGCCCAAGAGGCCCCCAGAGGGCCCCAAAACGGCCCAAGAGGGGCCCAAGACGGACCCAGAGGAGCCCAGAACGGCCCAAGAGGGCCACAAGACGGCCCAAGAGGGCCCAGAGAGGCTCCCAAGAGGGCCCCAAGAGGCCCCCTAGTGCGAAAATGAAAGGTTTTGGGACAGCCCGAAACGCAATAGATCAGCAGCTAAGAGATTGTTGCCCCGACCAGGGCTCCAGGACTTTTAAAACACATAACATGACACGTTATGTTTTGCCGCGGCCGTTTGTTCACTCAAACGATATCAGAGGATCCACTTTTTGAGCCAGACAGCGATAACAAGTTATCAAATGTGCTCCAGTCTGCGACGGGGGTTCCCCTGATTTCAGCAAGCTGTGCGCGCGGTGCTGGACGCGCCGTTTCATATACGATCGACCGAGAAGGCTCGACAATCATTATCATTGACACTGGTAGTGCGGAGCTTGTGTTTCGAGACGGCCAATGCTAGTTCATTGGTGCAGTTTCCCAACGCTCTTTCATATCCAAAAGACTCGTTCTTGGCAGTCAGGCGCTTCATATTTGTTTGAGAACTCGTTCTCGACCACCACCTCATAAAGTTCACCGGCTTCACCGAGTTCACCGACCCCTTCAAGTTCACCACTTGCGACGACCCGTTCGGCACAATGTCGCAGGTTTCGGACGAGCGCAAAGATGGGCACGTGTGGCTCGAGAAAGACGGCATTCCTTGTTGAGACGCAGCGTCGGCAGAAGAATGGGGCGAACGAGTTCGGCTTGGATTTTTAGGCGCAGAGATGGCAGAGAAGAGAAATACTTTCATCGCGAAGGTCAAGAACAGTTTGACGGACAGGGCGTGGACGCGAAGTCACAAAGACCCGAAGACTTCGGCGGCAGATTTCAGTAAGTTTTTCAAGAAAAGCGAGACGCAAGCAGAGAAAGAGGCAGCGACAGAAGAAGCTCTAGACATCTTGATAAAGCGTGTGCGTTCACACTGCGAGAAGGTGGCGCCATTGCAGAATCACAAGGCTTTTCTGGGTTATTTCAAGCGCGGACATCGTCGGTCCAACGAGCCGATAAAAGGATTTCATTCAAAGGAAAACGGGCTCCTACGAGAAGCTCAAGTATTTGACCGGCGGCAGCGCGCAGGTTTCATAAGATTTGCGGACGTTTTTCTTGCTGGACATGCGCGACATCACCGAGACCCAGCACAACGCGTTCCTGGGCCAGGCCCAGAACGAGTGCGATTGGGACGCGATTTGAGAGGTGCTCGAGATTCACCTCGACGGCATCGACGCTCGTAGATCGCAGCAGCGACAACACGGTGGACGACGAGATGGAGGGCGCAAGTTCAGGTGGAACTCAGCCTACCCCGCAGACCCCGAGGACGACGAAGGTGACGAGGACGACCCTGAGGGAGAAGAAGATAGTGGTGGAGACGAGGACGGAGAGGAGATGGAAGTTTTGTCCGCCGAAGTAGAGGAGCTCGAGCGGGCCATGGCCATCGTGGACATCAACGACCTCAGCGAGGAAGAGGTGCAGGTGTTCGCGACGGAGGTTCGAAGGCTTGGTGGAGCTATCGCGGCAAAAGGACGTGGACGTGGAAAAGGCAGTGAGAGCTCTACGGGCTCCAACTGCACCCGGCAACGCCAATTCATGAAGGACGGCAAAACGAATCGTGGATTTCGGCTGGGCAAAACCTACATCGACTTTGACAGGAAGATCAGCTTCGGCTCGAAGGAGCTCCAGGATAAGCCGGGGGCTTTCCAGAAGGTAAGCAAGTGTGGAGCGCGCGGCGAAGGAGGACACTGGGCTGGAGACCCAGAGTGCAGCAAAACCAAGAAGGCCACCGGGCCTAAGGCTTGAGCGGCAGCAGCTGGACGAGGCAAAGGTGGACGCGCTGGAGGTTTTCTGGCGCGCGCCGGGCTGGCTGCAGCCATGCTGGCGACAGGAGTCGGCAGACCCACCGAGGTCTACATGATCGAGCCGACACATAACCACACCGACGAGGCGATCAACCCGATCAACCAGCTCAACGAGGAAATGATCGACACGATGGCGGCAGATCAGGTGGCACCTCCTGGCTACATCGTCTCAGACACGGCAGCCTTGGCACCATGCGGCGGAAATCGAGCGACCGACAGCCATCTTGAGAAGTTCGATCTGGCTGACATCCAGACGCCCGCTCAGACGATCTTCAAGGGCATCAACACTTCGGCGCCCATCAAGGCCAAAAGTGCACAGGCAGTACCGAGCGGCATCCAGGGACGAGACTGCACGCTCAACTTCGAGAGGCTACCAGACTCGGACGCCCCCATGCTCATGAGTTTGGATCAGATGGGCGCCCTCGATGCAGTCATCAAGGTGAAGAGCGACCAGGTTATATATTCAAGAAGATATCCGACCAGCCCGTGAAGATCGCGCGCTCGCGGAAGAACCACCTGATGATCAACATCACCGATTTCCCGAAGGAGCCAACGCAGATCGAGGCACCGACGATCAGCACAAAGCCGCTGGACGCATGGGCGGCCGAGGAGGAGGATCAGTCGCAGTATGTGACGGCAGCCATCGAGAAGATCACGACCGCGGTGGGCGACACCCGCATCATGACCAAGTCCCGGAAGATGCAGGTGGGCGCCTGGATCGCAGATCATGCGCGAGAGCAGCGGGCGACCTGGACCGTACTACGCAAGGATCAACATCGGCTGTTTGTCCCTGGGACGGTGGTGAAGGAGATGCACGGCGGAGTGCAATGTCACGAAGCTCGCGGACAGCTGTGGACGCAAGACTGGCAAGTGCAAGGACTTACGCACCACAGGCGACGATTTGCTACTGCCAAGCGTTCAAGCAGCTACGATGCGAGAGATCGAGGGGGAGGGCCCGCACCTCACGCTCGCGCCCTTCCCGCGCGACGGCCTCTCGTACATTAACAACTTCTACCCGGAGAAGGAGCGGCGCAGACGCCGCGCGAAAGCACTCGCACAAGTGCGACTTGCCCTACAGATCGTCAAGCACCGACTGGCACATGGGCCACATGTTCTGCTGGAGAAACCTCTGTGCTCTCAAGTGTGAAACCTCATCAAGGACGAGCTCCCACTGGAGTTGATATGGGTTCGGTGCGATCAATGTGCTTTCGATATACGAGATGATCGTGGAAATGTGCTTCAAAAGCCAACGAGGTTTGTAACGACAGCAGTGGCATTGGCATATGCACTGGAGGTTCGGTGTACAAGAGATCACGGACATGGTGAAGTTCAAGGCCGAGGCGGTAAGTCTCGTGATTTTGCGGTCTGGACCCTGGACATGGCAGAAAGAATCCTCGAGGGCACGAAGCAGCAGTGCGAGTTGGAGAAGCTTCTGGGTGGCGACATCATCCTGGGAATTCCAAACGCCACTGACGCATGCCCCGCTACAGGCTTCACGTCAAGCTCAGGCCTCATCATGGGCTCAGACGCGGAGACATACCAACAATGGCAGCAAGTACCAGCGGCACTCAAGGCGGCGATCAAGAAGTTACACGTTCAGTTTTCACATGCACTACGAGTGGAAGATCTGGCCCGACATATTCAAGCAGGCGGTGGATCACCGGCGGCGGCTTCGGCGGCGAAGCTATTCAAGTGCGAGCTGTGCGACTCTCAGCAGCGACCGCCAGCGCATCCAATCGCAAGCTTACCGAAGTGGACCAAGTTCAACCAATGCCTTGGTATGGACATCGCCTGCGTGCCCGACCTGAACGGCAACATGCACGTCTACTTGCTGATGCTGGACCTGGTTAGAAACGGCTTCCACATCGCAAAATGCTCACGAAAATCAACATGTGATTTCGTTTTGGCCCCCCCCCCCAAACACCGAGGTCTGTGGCCGCCAGCCGAGCTTCTCTGCCCCGCCCCCCCCATTCGCCCTCTGCTCAGGCACGAGGTGAGGGGGAATGGGATAATAGGAGGAGGGTGATGAGGAGGAGGAGGAGGAGGAGGGGACGGGAGAAGGAGAGGGAGGAGGAGGAGGAGGAGGAGAAGAAGAAAGAGGAGGAGGAGGAGGAGGACGAGGGGGAGGAGGAGGATGAGGAGGAAGAGGAGGGCGAGGAGGAGGAGGAGAAAGAGGAGGGTAAGAGGGATGAGACTGACCAGGATGATAATGATGATGCTGGTGATGATGATGACGATGATGATGATGATGATGAGGAGGAGGAGGAGGAGGAGGAGGAGGATGATGATGATGATGGCGATGATGGCGATGATGGTGATGATAATGATGATAATGATGATGATGATGATGATGATGATGATGATGATGATGATGATGAGGAGGAGGAGGAGGAGGAGGAGGAGGAGGACGAAGATGAGGAGGAGGAAGAGTAGGAGCAGAGGGAAGAGGATGAGGAGGATGAGGAGGAGAAGGAGGAGGAGGAGGGGGATGAGGAGGAGGAGGACGAGGAGGAGGAGGATCAGCAGCAGCAGCAGTAGCAGGAGGAGAGGTGCGAGGTGATTGGAAAGTTGAAGCTGGGGAAGGAGGATGAGGACGAATCTGATTGCGAGAAGCCGAGGGGCAGAATGAGGATGATGAGGGTGAGGAGGATGAGGATGATGATGGGGATGCGGATTTTGAGGAGGAGGACGAGGAGGAGGAGGATGAGGAGGAGGAGGAGGGTCAGGGTGAAGGGTAGGACGAGGAGGAGGAGGAGGAGGGGGACGATGAGGGTGAGCGTGGAGAGATGGATGTGGGATCTTCCCTTATTCATCTCCTCACGCTTACCCTCATCTGCATTGGCTGATGCTCGGCTGGCGTGCCCGTGGCGATGCGCATTGCGCGGGCGTGCTCGCCATGCAGGGCAAGGCGCTGCAGGTGGTGACGATGACGCGCGGCCAGAGCATGCTGGCGAGGCTCAGGACGAGCCCCACGGGGCCCAAGGACGCCACAGAGTACTTGGAGAAGTACTCCAAGTCGGAGAAGCACCGCGACGTGCCAGCGGGCTTCTGGAAGGAGTTCGAGGCCATCGCGGCGGAGCTCCGCCCAGGCCAGGTGGGAGACGCCATCGCCGATGGCGAGTCGGTGGCCAAGCCCGCTGCTGGTCAGGCAAACGGTGGCGGCGGTGGCGGTGGCAAGCGCAGCGGCAGCGTCGCGCCGAGCAGCTTCCACGCGCCCGACGTGAAGAAGCAGGCGGTGGGCGCGGCGGCCACCACGGAGAGCAAGGTGACGGCGGTGAAGGCGGGTGCGCTTTCGGAGGCGGCCGCCTCGAGCAAGGCGGGCGCGCCCAAGCGCGGCGCTGCAAGCGCTGGCGGGGCGAAGCCCGCGGGCCTCAAGCGCGCCAGGCGTTAGAGGCCCTTTTTCTTTCGCGGGCCTCCTTGAGCCACTAGGGGGCAACATGTGGGGGGCACCTGAGAGAAGACTGCACGCACATTCACACGCATGTGAAATTAACAGGGCTCATTCGGACACGCCTTAGCACACACTCACACACACATGCACGCACGCGCGCACCGTCTACGCCTAAGAACCACCCTACAACCCGATAGCTAGATTACATTGCACCTAGACACACACACCTAAACAAACACACGTGTACTGGGAGGTGGCTCGGGGGGGCCCTTTTAGCTTTGAAGTCCCGAGGGTCGAGTGGGGCTCTCTCGGGGTGCTGGCCTCGAAGCAGGCCCACTGCTCTGCGAGTGGGCGCGGGCACTGCAGCGGTTGCGCTGCGGTGCGACGGCCGAGCTGGAAGAGAGAGCGGGCGATCCTCGCCCGAGGACTGACATGGCGCCATCCTCCTTGTCGCCGACGTCATCGTCATCTCTCTTTTCGCCCCAGCCGATTGCCATCGTTGCTCCCGCCTCTTGCTCCTCAGTTCCCTTCCTCTGCTCTCTCATCCAGCTTTCCTCTCATCAGGCCCCTGCCGCCTTCTCATGTTCGCGTTCTCTTCATTCTTGCTGCTGCCTGGAGGTTATCTGGGGAGGGGAGGAATGGGAGAAGGAAGAGGACTAGGAGGAGGACGAGGAGAGGAGGGAAGAAAGATGCGGAAGAGGACGAGGATAGGGAGGAAGTGAGAGGAGGAAGTGAGAGGAGGAAAAAAAAAAAAGTAAAAAAATAAAAGGAGAGAAAAAAAAAGAAGGGGGGAGAAAAAAGAAAGGAAAAAGAAAAAAAAAGGGAGGAGAGGGAAAAAAATGATTGAAGTAAAAAAATAGGTGAAAGTATAAATAAAAGAAATAATAAAAAAGAAAGTGACTAGAGAAGAAATAAAAGTAAAAAAAAAAAAAACAGAAAGACTAAAAAATTACTAGAATAAAAGAAAGAAAGAGAAAATAAAACACAGGAATGGAAGAATTCAGGTGCTGTCTCTCATAAAAAAGAAAAAGAAATAGAAAAGCAAAAATTATAAAAAGAATAAAAAGAGATAAATAAAAAGGGAGGAGAAGAGGAGGACCACGGATGATGCGTAGCAGACGACCGCACTTGGACCAATGAGTTATTTTCCAACAACGGTTAAGGACCCTTTGGGGGCTTACGCGTGGGGGTATAACTGGCCGTGGTCGGCAAATCAGGCAATGGTCTCCAGATCGGGTCGCAAGGCCAAAGTTGCCTCACTTTTTTATCGTTTCGGGATAAATTAAGAACCAAGTTTCGCCAGAGAGTATCTTCGCCAAGTGTGTTGGCGACTAGAGCGTCGCCACCAACCTTCGTCGCCCAAAGTCTTGACTTCTAGAGTGTCGCCGCCTCTCGTCTTGACTCGCAGGGTTGCCTACCAGAGTGTAAGCCCCAAGCGTCTTGACGCAATGCCCCCCCTGCAGTTCTGACCCCCGCGGCAGACTCAAATCGTCGCCGTCGTCGTCGCCGCCGCCGCCGCCGCCGTCGTCGCCGCCGTCGCCGCCACCGTCGCCGTCGTCGTCGCCGCCGTCGTCGCCGTCGTCGTTGCCGTCGCCGTCGCCGTCGCCGTCGCCGCCGCCGTCGCCGCCGCCGTCGTCGTCGTCGTCTGCTTCGCCAGGATGGAGGGGAGGAGGCGGGGCCCGCTGAGAACCACTCCCAGCCTTCGTCCGCCTTTTCCCGCCGGAAGATGGCAGGCCCCGTGACGTCTGGGGGGCTGTACACGTTCGGGTGGCGCTGCCGGCGCATGTCGACGTACTCTATGTGCTCCGTGTGCTGGGTTTCCTGCGTATTCGCGTACTGCTGGAACTTCTTGGCCAGCGAAGCGTCGTACACGACTTCCTTCCACTCGCACTTGTAGGTGCAGTGGGCGTGCTCCAGGAGTGCCTCCAACTCTGAACATATGCCAAGCTTGTCTCCGATGACGACCTGCTTCAAGTACTCGATGCCTCCCGGGAGCTCCTCAAGCCAGGGGGCGGTCCGCTGCAAGTGCTTCGCAGTGGAGATGTAGAACATCAGGGTGCGGTCGATGTACTTGATGCACTCCTGAGGATACGGAGGAGGATGAGGGGCAGGAGGAGGACGGGGAGAGGTTTGATGAGGTGGAAAAAGAGGAGGGATCCTCCTCGCTGAGGTCCGTGCCCAGCAGAGCCGCGTGCACAGGCTTCGCACCCCCGTTGCCGCAGACGTAGAGGTTGTACCCCTTCTGAGTGGCGATGAGCCCGACGTCCTTGCCCTGGGCCTCGGCGCACTCCCGGAGGCAGCCGACGACGACGTCGACGACGACGACGACGACGACGGCGACAACGACGACGATCGACGACGATCGACGACGACGACGACGACTTCGACGACGACGACGACGACGACGACGATCGAAAACGACGACGATCGACGACGACGACGACGACGATGCCCTGGGCCTCGGCGCACTCCCGGAGGCAGCCAGACACTCCCATCTTCATCTTGTGCGGAGAGCGGATGCCCTTGTACCGGTTCTCAAGGATCACGGCCATGGTCACGGAGTCTTGCTGGCCGTAGCGGCACCACGTAGACCCCACGCAGCTCTTCACGGTCCGCAGCGACTTGCCATAGGCCTGCCCCGACTCCATGCCCGCGTCGACGAGCTCCTTCCAGATGCTAGGAAGCTGGTGTCTCTCGGCCCCGAACATGCCCAGGCGCTGTGCGCCAGTGATCTTCGTCCACAGGCCGTACTTCTTGGCGATTCTGGCGAAGTCCTCGAGCTCTTGCGGGGAGATGTCACCGCCTGGGCAACGCGGAATTCGCTGTCCCCTCGGGGTACGCTCGGCGTGCGAGATGTTGCCCCTCCCCCGGGAGACCGGAATCTGCATTTGGGAGAGCCAGGTGGTGTCAGTTACGTGGTGTGAGCTTTGCGATGCAAGCTATGCGGTGCAAGCTATGCGATGTAGGCTGTGCGGAGTGGGCTCTGTGGTGTAGGCTATTTTCCTTCTCCCCCCCCGCCAAGATGACGACCACCACGCAATAGAGAGAGCTACATTTGCATAAATAAAAATGTCCGGGCATCCCCGGGGCATACACTTGCATAAAGTGTCCGGGCATTCCCGGGCCATACACTTGCATAGAAGTGTCCGGGCATCCCTGGGGGTTGCGGCGCCGCTGGGTCGCGCCGCGGGTGGGTCGCGGGTGGGTCGCGGCGCCGGGTGGGTCACAAGAGAGTCGCGGCGCGTGTGGGTCGTGGGCGGGTCGCGTCGCGGGTGGGTTGCGGCGCCGATGGGTCGCGGCGCGGGTGGGTCGCGGCGCAGGCTGGTCGGAAGGCCGATGGGTCGCGGGCGGGTCGCGAGGCGGGTGGGTCGCGGGCGCCGCGCCGGCCCGCCCGCCCCCTCACTCTTATCCGCAATTGCTGGGTGCTACATATAAGTGACTGGGGTAGTTGGAGCAGTGAAGTGTGGTCAGCGCGGCTGTTTGGCTCAAGTATCGATCGTTAAGCGCGCCTTGCCTTGCGGTCAAAAGGAAGCTGCCACGCTAAATCCTCCCGTGGATTTTGCATGGTAGCGGAGCGAGGTCAGCCATGGCGGTACCCGGATCAGCAGCGTTCGCTGCTCAAGAAGTACCATGTGACCTACCACTGGAGGTTCAACCTAGACCCGGGGAGGTTTACAGTGCTGCGTGCGGGAGCATTACGGAGCGGAGACTTCAGTTGAATATGTCAGAACAGCGTTACGCGCAAGCAACGAAGACATCAGCAATTTCCTGGGTGAACGAACCACTGACGAAATGAGGCAGCCCAACTCCAGGGAGGCCTTCCAGATGTTACAAATGGCCGAGAAGATGAAAGCATTAATGCTGAGCTTCGCGGACAGATCCATGGTCATAGGGCGGGACGCGCGTTCGCTAGTTGATCGAGTGGCGACCCTTGAGGGTCAAACAGATGTGCCGAGCACCACCCTCACAAAGCTGACCAAACTTAATGAGGCGATCAAGGGAAACAATAACCGAGGAGGAGGAGACGGCAAACCGGTCAGCGAGCTTAAGGCCCTTCAAAACCTGAAGATGTTCACGGGTGACAGGGTCAAGATCCTTGAGTTGAACGACCGATTATTAAACGCGCTGGGGCAACTCAAGACTGCATACCGAAAGGCCGTGAAGTTCCTGAGCAAGAGGCTCGAGTCCCTTGACGGGGTTATACCAGGAGACGACGAGGAGGACACTCTAAAGGTCATCAACGCGAGATTGGCGTAAACAGAATATGAGAACGCCACCGCGCTACGACAGCAGGACAGCGACGACAAAGGTGAGCACGAGCTCGCTGAGGATGATTTCGAGCGACTTGATGAGGACTTCTGGTGCGTGCTTACTGAGAAACTCGAGGTGCCGAACCGAGGAGGTGAGCTCAAGGGGTTAAGAGATGGCGAGGGAGTGGCGGCCTACCAAGAGGTTGACAAGTGGTACTCCGCCGTCACGGGGGCCACCCTCTCGCCAAAGATGACGCCGGCCATGGCCCCCGAGAAGCCCAAGCGAGTCACGGAGACGGCCATCAAACTCGAGGAGTGAATGGACTGCCCTAGGATCCGGCTGCATTTGACACGCGGGTGGGAACCCCAGGGGCCCACAGGGAGTCCACTTTTCATTGATAGCCTTGAATGCGTTCTTCCGGCGCGCGCGTCCAAGATGCCCAACACGACTTCCAGGACGGCCCAAGCATGCTATCGCTGGACGCGATAAGTAAATGGCTTCCGCATTTGAATGCGGAACGAAAATCGGATGTCAATCATATGTTGCTCCCGTCCTGCTGTCTTCTGGCCTCCTACCCTGCGGGGAGGGAAGATGAGGATAGGAGGCCAGAAGACACCTGGACTGGAACAACATATGGTTGCCATCCAAGCGGAACGGAATTCGGATACATGAGTTTGGCCTCTCCTGGCCTTCTTAGTAAATAATCATATTGAGGCCCTTTTAGACAATCTTCGGGCCCTCCTGGGCAGTCCTGGGGCCTTCTCGGAACGTATTGGGGCCTTCTTGGGTTGTCTTGTAGCCCTCTTGGGGCCTCTTTGGCCGTCTTGGCGCGATTTCGGAGGCCCTCAGAGCCGTCGTGGGCCGTCATTTACCTGAGAAGGCGAAACCCAAATCCCACCAGCCCTTTGGGCGTGAGTGGTTTAGCGAGCTTTCTCTGTTCTCAATCCCCCAACCCCCTTCTTCCCCTTCGGGGAGGGGTTTACCCCTCCCCCTACCCCCTCCCCCTGGGTCTGGAGAGGGCGGGCCGCGGGTGGTTGGAGGGGTCTTTTTCGACTCCTGGGAGGGCTAAAAAACGACGACCCTCACGAGGATTCTGCCCCCGACGGGGGGATTGAGAAAAAACCCTCTCCTCTTCTGTGAAGCCAAAATCATTGATTTTACTACGGTGTTGGCCCCATTTTGGCCTTCTGAGGGGGCAGCGCTCCTCTTCCTTGTTCTCAAAATCATTGATTTTACGAAGGTTTTGGGCTCACTATGTCCTTCTCAGGGGGTGGCGCTCATTTGCGCTTCTGAGGAGGTCGCAAGAAACCCCCAAGAGGCCCCAAGATGCCCCCAGGAGGCCCCCAAGAGGCCTCCAAGAGGCTCCCAAGAGGCCCCCAAGAGGCCTCCAGAGGCTCCCAACAGGCCCCCAAGAGGCTCCCACGAGGCCCCCAGAGCCCCCAAGAGGCTCCCAAGAGGCCCCCAAGAGGCTCCCAAGAGGCGCCCAACAGGCCCGAAGAGGCCCCCAAGAGGCCCCCAAGAGGCCCCACGAGGAGCCCGAACGACTCACACCAGGACGAGGGGCCCGAACGACTCACACCACGAAGAGCCCGAACGACTCACCCCACAAGGAGGGGCCCGAACGACTCACACCAGGACGAGGCGCCCGAACGACTCACACCACGAGGAGCCCGAAGGACTCACACCACGAGGAAGAACCGCCGCTGATAACTGGAAATGCCATACTACTACTACTACTATCACTACGACTGCTACGAGTACTACTACTACGACTACTACTACTACTACTACTACTACTACTACTACTACTACTACTACTACTACTACTACTACTACTACTACTACTAACTACAACTACTACTACTACTACTACTACTACTACTACTACTACTACTACTACTACTACTACTACTACTACTACTACTACTAAGACTACTACTACTACTACTACTACTACTACTACTATTACTACTACTTCTAGTACTACTACTACGACTACTACTACTACTACTACTACTACTAGTACTACTACTACTACCGGTAACTTCTACTACTGCTACTACTACTACTACTACCACGCACTACTACATACTACTAACTACTACTACTACTACTGCTACTAACTCATACCACTACTACTACGACTACTACTACTTCCTACTAGTATTACTACTACGGGCTACTACTACTACTACTACTACTGCTACTGCTAATACTACTACATACTACTACTACTACTACTACTACTCTACTCTACACTACTACTACCACTACAACGACCTACTACTAAACTTCTACTACGACTATTTTTACTACTACGGCTACTACGACCACTACCACTACTACTACTACTACTACTACTACTACTACTACTACTACTACTACTACTACGACTACTACTACTACTACTGCTGCTACTACTACTACTACTACTACTACTAGCTACTACTACTACTACTACTACTACTACTACTACTACTACTACTACTACTACTACTACTACTACTAACTACTACTAACTACTACTACTAACTACTACTACTACTACTACTAACTACTAACTACTAACTACTACTACTACTACTACTACTACTACTACTACTACTACTACTACTACTACTACTACTACTACTACTACTACTACTACTACTACTACTACTGCCACTACTACTGTTACTACGACTAGGAGTCGAAGGGGAGGAAGAGGAGGAGGGACAGACGGCGATGGAGGCAAGACAGAAGGCGACAGGATTTCAGTTCGACAAGGGTGGAATCACGGAATTCAGAGTGCGCACGTCCTGCATCAGAATGCAGGTGGTGTGCGTCTTTGGGGCCCCTCGCCCTGGTGTGAGTCGTTCGGGCCCCTCCTTGTGTGAGTCGTTTGGGCCCCTCGCCGAACGACTCACATATCGAGGGGAGGCCCGAACGACTCACACAAAAAGGGGGGGGGCCAACTACTCACACCAGGAGGAGAGCACCGAACGAATCCACTGCACCGTGGTAGCGGCCACACCCACGGCTAAAACTGCCTGATAGCCCAGCGTGGCAAAGTAGCGATACCACCCATTACTGATGCAGCGGTGTATCACAAGGTACTCCCAGTACTGGACGACAGACTATACACCATCTCAGCCCACTGCCGGACACCCGAAGGAACCCAGCAATCACCAAGAATAAGAGGCAATAGCGGCGAGTACAGTAACCAGCACCATCACATCAGCAGAATAACAAGCACCAGTACATAATACAGAAACGAGTACCAGCGAACCCACGAACAGAAGCTCCATTGAGGCAACATCCCGTCTCCCGACTCGCTCTACCCAGAGTCGTAGTGGTAAGAAGTGCACTCGACAGTCGTCGACAGGATTTCAATTCGAAAAGGGTAGAATGACGGAACTCAGAGTGCGCACGTCCTGGATCGGAATGCAGGTGGTGTGCGTCGGTGGGGCCCCTCGCCCTGGTGAGAGTCGTTCGGGCCCCTCCTTGTGTGAGTCGTTTGGGCCCTTCGCCGAACGACTCACACATCGAGGAGGGGCCCGAAAACGACTCTGACCAGGAGGGGGGGACCCGAACGACTCACACCAGGAGGAGAGCACCGAACGAATCCACTGCACCGTGGTAGCGGCCACACCCACGGATAAAACTGCCTACCCATTACTGATGCAGCGGTGTATCACAAAGTACTCCCAGTACTGGACGAGAGACTACACACCATCTCAGCCCACTGCCGGACACCTGAAGGAACCCAGCAATCACCAATAATAAGAGGCAATAGCGGCGAGTGCAGTAACCAGCACCATCACCTCAGCAGGATAACAAGCGCCAGTACAGAATACAGAAACCAATACCAGCGAACCCACGAACAGAAACTCAATCGAGGCAACATCCCGTCTCCACACTCGCTCTACCCAGAGTCATAGCGGTAAGAAGTGCACTCGGCAGTCGTCGACAGGTTTCAGATCGACAAGGGTAGAGCTCACGGAACTGACCGAGTGCGCAACGTCCTGGATTCAGAAATGCACAATGGGGTGGCGTCGGTGGGGCCCCTGCGCCTGGTTGTGAGTCGTTCGTGCCTCTCTGGTGTGAGTCGTTGGGCCCTTCGCCGAACGACTCACACATCGAGGAGGGGCCCGAACGACTCTGACCAGGAGGGGGGACCCGAACTACTCACACCAGGAGGAGAGCACCGAACGAATCCACTGCACCGTGGCAGCGGCCACACCCACGGCTAGAACTGCCTGATATCCCAGTGTGGCAAAGTAGCGATACCACCCATCACTGATGCAGCGGTGTATCACAAGGTACTCCCAGTACTGGACGAGAGACTACACGCCATCTCAGCCCACTGCCAACACCCGGAGGAACCCAGCAATCACCAATACTAAGAGGCAATCGCGGCGAGTACAGAAACCAGCTCCATCACCTCAGCAGAATAACAAGCACCAGTACAGAATGCAGAAATCAGTACCAGCGAACCCGCGAACAGAAACTCAATTGAGGCAACATCCCGTCTCCCGACTCGCTCTACCCAGAGTCATAGTGGTAAAAAGTGCACTCCACAGTCGCGCAATACAGAGCATACACCATCGGAGTCCAATGCCGAACGTGTTCCTCCCACAAGTCATATCGCGTGTATCCAAACGTCATCTCACCAATGAACCATCACTGAGTACAGACACCCGCACTCCCACCAGAACAGGGTAACCAGCACCATCACGGAGTACACTAATCAATACCAGAGAACCGACGCACGAGAGACTGCACACCATGCCAGCCCAGTGCCGGACACCCGAAGGAACCCAGCAATCACCAAGAATAAGAGGCAATACCGGCGAGTACAATAACCAGCACCATCACCTGAGCTGAATAACCAGCACCATTACAGAATACAGAAACCAGCACCAGAGAACCCACGAACAGAAGCTGAGTTGAGGCAACATCCCGTGTCCCGACTCGCTCTACCCAGAAGAAGGAAAACATGAGGGGATAAGGGGGAAGGGGAGAAGGAAGAATCAAAGAAAACAAAAAAAGCAATATAACGAAAAAATTAAAGAGGGAAAAACGAGGCAGAAGGAAAAAACGGAAGAAAAAATAGAAAAAAAAGGATAAACAAAGAGAAGGAAGGAGGAAAATAAGGAAAGAGGCCATAGTGGTAAGAAGTGCACTCGACAGTCGTGCAATACAGAGCATACACCATCGGAGCCCACTGCCGTACGCCAGTAGTAAGACTGAGACGACGCGCTCCGCGCCGTACATCATCGCCCCCAGGCCCCACCATTCGGGAATCGGTTGCAACTCGTCCAAGAACTTTCGGTCGTCGGCGGACATCGCTCCGTCGCTGCCCGGCCAGCGTTTCTCTCCGAAAAAGACGGGGGTCAGCGGGCATTGGGCCTGGTGAATGCGGCAATGGCACTTGCACTTTCGCTTGCTCTTCTGCAGCGCTTTGCGCAGGTGGCGCACTCGTTCGTCCGTGTCAGCGACGCACTCCTTGCACTGTAGTTTCTTGCGATTGAAATTCTTGTGGTTCTGCAGGAGCGTCTGGTTGAACTTACGGGCGCCGAACCTGCAAGAGCACACATTGCACATGTACGTCTGCAGGTCCGACGGGTCGAATCCCAGAGCACGGCATGCTTTGCAGACCAAAGTTGCGCCCTGTGAAGACGCGTGATTCTTGCGTTCAGACTTCGACCAGTACTTCAGCTCATACACCGTTGTACATTTCCAACACCGCAGCTTCGTCTGACAGTCCAGACACACCAAACGGGACTTCTCTTGCCTCTTCGCGTTGTACAACACGTACTTGTCGAACGCGAGGCTGCCCAAGTGCTCCAAGCAATCTTCGCACTGGTGCTCCTCGATGTTGCCGGGCGCGAACCCTTTCTCTGCGCAGCCAGGGCACACGAGGTCTCCATCGGCACACCGATGATGTTTCATAATATTCGGGCCCCACACACCTTCGGCAAAAACATCTTTGCAAGCAACGCACCCGTGGCTCTGCGGGGTCAGGCTCTTCTTCCAGTCATCACGTTCCACACACCGCTTGCATATTGAATGATATGGCGGGATTCTCCTTGGAGCGTTGCCATCGGCCACCCCTTGGGAAGCCTCGGGCGCCCGCGCAGACGGACAAGGCATTGGGCAGCTCTCGCGCGCGCAGTCCGTGCATCTCGTCCACCTCCCTTGCGACACGTACTTCTCGTAGAAGTCGGCGGCTGCTTTCATGCCGAAGTCGCGAGCGTCGAGCATGTACTCGTGCTTCCCTTTGAGGTAGCAGCAGGCGCACAGGTGCTGCCTCGCCATGGGGTCCATCTTCTCACACTCAGCGGCCTCGTCATCAAGCGTACTCCATTCATGGATCGCATCGTCTGCTGTGATCTGGCCAGACAGCTTCCGCATCAGTCGCTCGGGCCCCACTGGGTTGCCGAGGCCGAACAGAAAAGTGGAGAACGGCTGCATGACGCAGATGTTTGACAATCGCTTCACTCTGGACAAGCATACGTAGGCAGCAATCTGAGCGGTCATGGACGCCCTGCTGGACCAATGCTGCAGGTCCGCGAATGCCGCTTCCAACGTCGCCCCCTGGATCATGTGAGCGGTGGACGCGAAGTCGGGGAGAATCCAGAAGCCCGTGCGTCGAGCTTCGATGCCCGTGTGCTTGTCGACTTTCCAGGTCCTGGATCTTCGCCTCAACGGGTATACGCCCGTGGCAGCTTCCCTATTGTCCATTGTGCTTCTGGGAAATGGATGTAGATCACCAAGGGCAACCTATCCAATATGAACTCACCATCGATTTCCTGGGGAATGCAATCAGGCGCCAGAGTCCATCCGTAAATCACTCCCTTTCGGTGTCTGTAGAGTTGTCTGATTCGATCGACGTTGTCCGTCAACCGAATGGGCATGCCTTTGGCCAATGGGTAGATGCTCGGAATGTTGCCCGTCTCCTGGTCGTGCCTCTTCAGCCAGGAGAACAACTCCTCCTCCAATTTCTCCTTCGGCAAATCGCGATCTCCTGGATGCAGCGGCACATCTCGAGCGTAGCACCACGAGAGCTGCACGTTCTTCTGCTTGGCAAACTCCCTCGCGCGGAGGTTCGTCGCGAAGTACCTGGGCACGCTGAAGGTGTACAGAGCAGGTGCGCCGCTGAATGGGTTCATGCGACGCTCTGGCGCCAGCGAGTCAGCGTCGGTCAGAACCCTGTGTCTCTTGCCTCGCTCCGCACGGCACTCTTCGCACTCGCTCTCTGGCGAGTTCAGAAACGCCGCCATGTCGGCGCACCCTCCTGAGAAGCGCCCCCCCCCCAAATCTTGCGATACGGGCCCAGTGCTGGGTCGTCCACCACGTCGTCGTTGCAAACGCACTTACCCGCGCTCGGGGACGTCAACGTCGGGAGCCCGTGGAAGTAGCTGTAGTCCTCCATGCTGAGATTTCCAACTCTGCACTGGCCCAGAAACGAGTTGTACCATGCATCGTCACACCTCATCAATTCGGTCAATTGCCAGAAAGATCGCACGCTATCGACGCCGTCTTGCCAGAACAGCCCCAACGCGCGGCGCGCGCACCCTGCGGGCACGCCCAGAGGGTTGGATGCCAGAAAAGTGCCCGTCACGGGGTGCAACTGCCAAAAATCAGCGCGCATGACCACGTTCACTCCCCCGAAGGCGCGATGCAATTCCCCCGCCCTCTTCTTGTACGTGCCCCTCGCACGGACAGCGGCGCTGACCACTCGTTCCAGGGTGCCCAGCAGCTCCGCGGACATCATGCTCACCAAGAAATGTTGCATACAGAACATATATCTTCTTGTGTGTGCGCTGAGCTATGCTCATTGCCTCGACAGGTCTTGCAAACATCGAGACGCCCGGGGGGCACTAGAGAATCATCAGAATTTGCCCAGATGCCGCCGTTGGAGGTGACGAAGAGCCCGAACGACTCACACCACGTGCAGCCCGAACGACTCACACCAGGACGAGGGGCCCGAACGACTCACACGATCACGAACTCCAACGCGAGTCGCACCAGGAGGAGCTCGAAGGTCTCACACCAGGACGAAGGGCCCGAAAGACTCACACCACGAGGAAGAGCCCCAACAATCCACAAACGAGGACCCCGAACGACTCACACCACGTCGAAGGCACTCAACGATGTACTCCATGGAGTGACTCGTTCGGTGCCCTCGGGACCTCGTCGATGATGATCACGCGCAGGGCCCCGCACTTCATGGACTGCTTGTGCCTGTCGCCCGTGGCATTCCCGTCGTCGTTCCGCGCCGGGATGCCGCTCCAGTGGTGCACGGCGTGGCCGTTGATCTGCGCCGCCATGGCATTTTGAAACGCCAAGCACACGAACTGAACGCCGTGCTCCCGACCGAGACCTTCCTCCATTAAGTACCGCGTCCAGCCAATGACGGCACTTTTTCCCGTGCCCGGAAATCCGTGCACTACGTCCAGCAGAGGCTCCTCGGAATTATGGTTCACGTTGCCCTGCTGCTTCTCCAGCCACTCAATCTTCAAACGTCGAACAAAGTGTTCGAGAAACTGGCGCTGTTTCTCGTTCGGGATCTTCGAGCTCGCCAATATGGAAGCAAACGCTTTGTCGATGCTGGTGAAGCAATTCCCTGCAGGGTTGAACGAAGCAGCAGCATCCCGCTTCTCGTCGGAGGGAGCATCGTGTGCCTTCTGGCTCGTGCCACTTGCGGATAGAGCTGCGAGGTGGTCCTGGTACGCATCCTCGGAGATATGTCCCGGACATGCACGGTCTCCAGCCTCGACGCCAGAGGGTTCCGTCTTCCACACTCGCTCTCCGATGCGGTGGCTTTGTTCATACTCGTGCAGTCGGGCACTTTTCTTCAGTCGGCTGTTCTCCGAAGCTTTCACCTTCGCTTTTGCCGAGGCGGTCCACTTCTCGCCGAGGCTGTCCTCTTCTTTAGCCGATTGGAGCAGTTGTTGAAACGTTCCACCAGGGAGGCTCAGCGGAGGCATATCTTGCTTCTCTTCCGACGCATCTGCCTCGCTCTGATCATCTGCCGCCTTGCCAGACGACGCCATCGCATTCAGCAGGGAACTCTGGATGAGTTTCGCTGCTGCCTGGCTGACCACGTTCCCGCGCACGTACTCGTCCCAGGCGGTCTTCCAGGATGCGCTGTCCAACGTCGATGGCGTCCCTGTTGAGGCTGTCTTCTTGGTCAGCCTACACGAAGCTCGAACTTGGGGCGACTGGTGCTGGGCCTCCTGCCAATGCCGCAGTACCGTTAACTCCATCCCTAACATACTCAGGTGAGGCACAGTCACGTCTCCTCCATAGAGCGTCCAGGGACGGAAAAATAAACTGCAATACTGAGCGTTGTACGTAGAACTTTTGTGTACGCTGGGCATGGGCAAGCCTTCGATGACCACCACGTCCGCCCTCGCTTTCCTGACCAGAACCCATGAGTGGCAGAAGACACCTGCGTCCTGCGGAAACACGAAATACTCGTCGGCCTCGGGTGTCACTGCTATGTAATGCTCTCCAGGCTCGGCGGCGACTTCCCCATCCTTGTACTGTTTGCTCCTGATTAATTGTTGGTCTTCTTTTGTCCGCGCAGTTCGCGGTGCCAGGTTGCGGTTCAAGTAGTGCGTCGGAACTAGTAGTGGTTCGCACCTCCACTGCCGCAAGAACTCATGCGCCGACAACAACTTCCAAGGGTGCTGCACAGGGCGAAATCCGTAGGCGCCGAACTCGCTCACTCTCGATCGGTCTGTTCTCACGTGAGGTTTGCGAGCCGGCGGCGCGTGCGTCGTCACGCTGCTGCCCTTCATCTGCGACCCATTCTGAGATGTTTCCAACTTGTTCATCCACGCCCGCCCATCAATCGTATGCTCGTGGAAGGTCCGAATGCACTCTGCCTTCAGAAGGTCGCTCTGGTCCAGATTACAACACAGGTTGCACACTTCCACGGCGCCTCGGCACGTGCTGTTCATCTCGAGTTCCGTTATCAGTCTCCCGCTGCTTGCTCTGAGCTGCGCCGCTTTCCCCCTGCCCTGTATCTTCGCCCTCAAGGTAAACAGCTTGTCTACGCATTTCTTGGTCTCCAAAGTGCCCGCAGGCTGTCGCTTGCCAATGTATCCCCCGAAATGTCCATTCGTAACTACCTGCGTGCGCTGAATTGCTCGAGTGGCTCTCCCCAGACTCTGTTTCTTCATGATGCAGCGTTTCTTCTTGCAGCAAGTCTCATGCGTTTGCTCGATGATCGGCAGTCGGTCATTGGGTTTCACGTCACTGTTGCCCCCTGCAAAAGCGACGCACAGGCCCGGCATGCACCCGTTCAGCCACTCCTCATTGCGTAGTCCGAGTATTTGCCCCAGCCAATTTCGGACTCCGCTTGCGCGCAAAGTGAACTTCTTGGCGATGCCCTTGCAAACCAACAGCGGCGCCGTCATCCACTCGGGAGACACTCTGTTGGTCCACGGCGCCTCGTGCTTGCACTCTCTTTTGTTCTTCTTGGAGGCGCAGGCGTTGGGCACCGAACGCTTCTCCTGATTGGTCTTCGAATCCATCACCAGTCGATGAATGCGGCGCTGGCACCGACGCATGAAATACTGTAGAGCGCCGTTGAACTTCCTCTTGAAAGTGGCGTCGTCGCAGTTCAGGCCGAGCTTCTGAGCTCCCCCTGGAGCCCCCTGCGCGGGCGAGCGCGGACCAGCTCGCGCGTCATCATACAAAAACCGAGGCAAGCGGCCCAATTTCAACTCCCCCCACGCTGACGATCCAGAGCATTCGGACGACTCCGAGTATGTCGGGAAGTTCTGCTCCAGCGAAGTTCCCTCTCTAGCAAATTGGTCCACGTCGGGGTATCTCTCACGACATATTTGCCCGAGGAAATGCTTCAGCTCCGTCGCATTCACGAGACCTTCCTCGATTTTCTGCGCGATCTCCTTCAGTGTGGCGAACTGGCGCAGGCGCTGAACGAACATGAAAAAATGATCATGCAGCCCCCCCGTCGTTTTCTGAGCCTCCACGGCGCCGAACAAAGCGTCCACGCGCCCAGCAATGCCTCCCATGGCTTCAGCGCTGCTGCCCAGGGCGTCCTGACACGGCGATCCAGACTCAGAGCGCTGCGGACAGCGAGGGCACATGCGCACTCCGAGCATCGTCGCCAAGACCGTGCGGATCTGCACGAAGAATGCGTTGGAGGCGGCCAAGGGGTCCTCTGCGAGGAACAAGCGACGCGTGTCATATCCAGGAATGTGGACCTCAAACTCGTCCTCTGGCGACGGCTCCAGGCTCGGCGAATCGCTTCTTGCCCACTGCTGTCTCCTGCTCTCGCTTGCAACGAAGGGATCGTCCTGGCGGTACCTGCTGAGCCTGAGCGCTAGATAATTGTGCCGCTCTCCTGGGGAAATAGTACAGAATATGTCATTCCCATAATTCACGCAAGCCCAGATCCCCAGGTGCCCAATCTTCGTCCGAATCCCTTGCGTGCCTGGAATGGCCCGGCATCGAAAGCGGAAATCAGCTAAGAGTCGCCGCTGCAGATTGCCGAGGCCGACTGCGAAAATCAGCTTACTGGCATCATTGTTGATCTTTCGGCGTCTGCCATCGGGTAACGTGTAGTAACCCTTCTCGAGCTTCTGGAGTAAATCGGCAGCGGCAATGGCAGCGTCAGTCTCCACGCTCTCTGCGCTTTGGCCTTGCAAACGTTCTCTCTTGATGCTCAAGCTTGCTCCGAGATTGACGCGTTCACGAAAATAAAGATTCCACAAGGCCGGCGCAAACCCCCAAGTGCGTCGGAACTGGCCTTCAATCCGCTGCGGCAAGCCGCGCGTGAGATCGAACAACCTCACTGTGGTCGCTGGCCCCATTGCAAAATGCGCGTTCGGTAGCTTCCGCTGGGCTACGCCCACTGACGGCTCCAGCCACCTGTGCAGAAGCCCACGTGGAGTTGGGAGATCTTTCGTCTCTGGTCGACGCCAACGAGGTTGGTGCGGGACGTCGTATCCGCCAACAGCACGCGGCAGCGTGAACGGAAACGCCATGCCCAGGTACCAGGCGGTATGCTGATTCGTCAGGTCCGTCCCACTCTGGATGTTGACATCGCCGAACCTGGCAAAAACGGACTTGTAATCCCACCAGCCCTTTGGGCGTGAGTGGTTTAGAGAGCTCTCTCTGTTCTCCACCCCCCTACCCCCCTTCTTCCCCTTCGGGGAAGGGTTTACCCCTCCCCCTACCCCCTCCCCCTGGGCCTGGAGAGGGAGTCCGGCGGGTCGTCAAGGGGGTCAATTTCGACTCCTGGGAGGGCTAAAAAAACGACACCCCTCACGAGGATTCTGGCCCCGACGGGGGGACGGAGAAAAAATCACCTCCTCTTCTTGGAAGCCAAAATCATTGATTCTACTACGGTTTCGGCCCCATTTTGGCCTTCTCCGGGGGCCGCGTTCCTCTTCCTTCATAGCAAAATCCTTCACGTTACGAAGGTTTTGGGTTCATTTTGTCCTTCTCAGGGGCCAGCGCTCATTTGCGCTTCTGAGGAGGTCGCAAGAGGCCCCAAGATGGCCCCAGGCCCCCAGGAGGCTCCCAAGAGGCCTCCAAGAGGCCCCCAAGAGGCCCCCAAGCGGCCCCAAGAGGTCCCCAAGAGGCTCCCAAGAGGCCCCCAAGAGGCCCCAAGAGGCTCCAAAAGGCCCCCAGGAGGCCCCCAAGAGGCCCCCAAGAGGCCCCCAAGAGGCCCCAAGAGGCCCCCAAGAGGCCCCCAAGAGGCCCCCAAGAGGCCCCCAAGAGGCCCCACGAGGCTCCAAGAGGCCCCCAAGAGGCCCCACGAGGAGCCCGAACGACTCACATCAGGACGAGGGGCCCGAACGACTCACACCACGAAGAGCCCGAACGACTCACACCAGAAGGAGGGGCCCGAACGACTCACACCATGACGAGGCGCCCGAACGACTCACACCACGAGGAGCCCGAACGACTCACACCACGACGAGGGCCCCGAACGACTCACACCACGAGGAGCCCGAACGACTCACACCAGGAGGAGGGGCCCGAACGACTCACACCACGAAGAGCCCGAACGACTCACACCAGGAAGAAGGGCCCGAACGACTCACACCAGGACGAGAACCCCCAAACGACTCAAATCACGAGGAGCGCTTTCTCTCCCTCCTCCTCCGCCTCGTCCTTCTCCCGCTCCCCTCACAAGGAGGATGTACAAGGAGGCGGGAGGAAGGAGGAACAGGGGAGATATGCGGGGCCAAGCGGACACACGCCTGAAAAAACACGACTGTCGGCATGCTTCGCGAGAGTTGCTGCTGTGAGATGGGCTGGTGGGGATACGCGAAGCGTAAAGAATTCTTCAGAAACCAACAGAAAATCCACGTGTTCTGCCTCCTAAAACCCTCTTGGGGATTCTCTTGAGGGCACCTTAGCGGCCTCGTGAGCCGTCTTGAGGCCGGCTTCGGCATCTGATCAGACCGTGTGGAGTCTCCGGAGACCTCGCGCAGGAGCATCTTAGCATCTTGACGCCTCTGAAGACCTCGCGCAGGAGCGCTCGGAGGAGCCTCCGTCGCCACAACCGATCGGGCCACCCCCCCGATCATTGAGGGGGGTTGCCACCCCCCGATTGTTCCGAATGCGCGTGCTGCCAGCCTCACTTATGGCGAACAAAAGATTAGGAACCTCTTACTGCAAGCACT
>CAUYUJ010008135.1:0-42129 GCA_963575745.1 Prorocentrum cordatum | reverse complement strand
AAAAAACGCTCTTGCCCACTAAGTCTTTTTTGGGGTCAGAACCCTGATGCGGCGATTAAGTAGCACGACCATAGCAAACAATAACTTTGCCGAAAGAAAGCCCAGGGGCCCAGCCCAAAAACACCCAAAAAACGCTCTTGCCCACTAAGTCTTTTTTGGGGTCAGAAACCTGATAGTGGGCAAGAGCGTTTCGGCTTGTTTTGGCCGCGCCCAATGTTTCTCGAGGCCCGATTGACTGCCGCGGCGATTAATTAGCGCGACCATAGCAAACAATAACTTTGCCGAAAGAAAGCCCAGGGGCCCAGCCCAAAAACACCCAAAAAACGGTCTTGCCCACTAAGCCTTTTTCGGGGTCAGAAACCTGATAGTGGGCAAGAGCGTTTCTGTTTGGTTTGCGTGTCTTTTGATTGTTCGAGGCCCGACAGACGGCCGCGGCCCCCGAGATGCACCTATATCATCGTCATCGTCGCTACCATCACTGCAACCGCTGCGGCTCGACGGCAGAGTGGCCCCAGAGCGTGCTCGTCGCGCCCTTCGGGGAGTGAGAGCGAGCGCCCGCCGCTCGCGGTGCCAGCTAGAACGCGTTCGGGGATGTCCTGGGACGAGGGAGATCGGGGTCGGAGCCGCAGCCCGCGGCCGAGCCCGCGGTCGACTCCCGCGCCCACTCCATCCGCAGTGTTCTCTCCGGGCAAGTACAAGGAGAGCGTCTTCCAGAAGTTCGGCCGAAAATCAAGCGCTTTCGCGGACCGCTTCACGGCGGTGGCCGACGACGTCGACATGGGCGACGACAATATGTCGTTGAACGATCAGGTCGCGAAGACGCACGCTGCCGTGAAGAAGCTGGTGGAAAAAAACGCGGAGCGCCTCGGGGACAAGTATGACGAGCTATGCGTCGTGAAGACCCAGGTCGACGAGATGGAACGGGGCGGCGCCCGCGTCCACGACCTCTTCCTCCTGCGCGTGTTCATGGCTGTCTTCGGCGGGCCGGGGGAGAAAAAATAAAGGGAGCCCGTGGCGCGCGACATGACGGGCAGGGCGGCATCGGTACCACAAACGGAGCAATTTCGGTACCCGCCGCGATGACTTCCAGCAGGCCCACGCCTGGAGCACGCGGTGAACCGATCTGGTACCGCGGGTTGCGAGCTTGTAGGACAACAACGTGAGCGAACCGTCGTGGGACGCGGGGTGGCTCCTTGACTACATCGGCCCTGCCGCGGCGACGCAGGCCGACCTGCCGACCTGGACCGAAACCCCGACTGAAGCTTCTCGATCGCGCGCAAGATGCTCCGGGAAAGTTTGAACAGGTTTCTCACTACTGGGAACAACGTCAACATCCTCAAGACATTCTGCAAGTGGTGCGACCAGCCGAAGCAAGCGGAGCCCACGTTGGCGTTCAAGGACAAGTGCTTGAAGATCCAGCCTGGCCAGGCAGCAAGGGAGATCACGAAAGCCCCCGAGGTCAACTGCTACGCGTACATGGACTTATCCATCAAGTACAAGCCGCCCGCGGCCGACGTGGACAGGTACGACCTCATGATGGCCACCCTGTACGGGGACGACGTCGAACCAAAGGAGATCGAAGTCCTTGGCGAGGCGCTGGCCCTCATGCACAAGCGGCAGCCACCTCGCGTGCGGGTTCGGAAGGGGAAAGGCAAGGCGCTCAGGACCGCGATCCAGCGATCTGGGGATCTAGGGCGCCTGGGGGGCCTAGATATGCGATCTATGCGATCTATGCGATCTATGCGATCTAGGTCGCCACCTGTGCGATCTATGCGATCTATGCGGTCTATGCGATCTATGCGACCTATGCGATCTATGCGACCTATGCGATCTATGTGACCTATGCGATCTATGCGATCTATGCGGCCTATGTCGCCACCTATGCGACCTATGCGATCTATGCGACCTATGCGACCTATGCGATCTATGCGACCTATGCGATCTATGCGATCTATGCGATCTATGCGACCTAGGTCGCCTAGGTCGCCGCCTGTGCGATCTATGCGACCTATGCGGTCTATGCGATCTATGCGACCTAGGTCGCCGCCTGTGCGATCTATGCGACCTATGCGATCTATGCGATCTATGCGACCTAGGTCGCCATCTGGGCCTAGGTCGCATAGATCGCATAGATCGCATAGATCGCATAGATCGCATAGATCGCATAGGTGACGGCCTAGGTCGCATAGATCGCATAGATCGCATAGATCGCATAGGTCGCATAGGTGCCGACCTAGGTCGCCACCTATGCGACTAGGCATCTATGTCGATCTATGCGACCTAAGGCCGTCACCGGTGGCGATCTATGCGATCTATGCGACCTAGGCCCAGATGGCGACCTAGGTCGCATAGATCGCATAGATCGCATAGGTCGCATAGATCGCACAGGCGGCGACCTAGGTCGCATAGATCGCATAGATCGCATAGGTCGCATAGATCGCACAGGCGGCGACCTAGATCGCATAGATCGCATAGATCGCATAGGTCGCAAAGATCGCACAGGTGGCGACCTAGGTCGCACAGATAGCATAGATTGCTTAGATCGCATAGGTCGCATAGATCGCATAGGTCGCACAGGTGGCGACCTAGGTCGCATAGATAGCATAGGTCGCATAGATCGCATAGACCGCATAGATCGCATAGGTCGCAAAGATCGCCCAGATGGCGACCTAGGTCGCATAGATCGCCTAGGTCGCATAGATCGCGTAGATCGCATAGGTCGCATAGATCGCATAGAGCGCATAGATCGCATAGATCGCATAGGTCGCATACATCGCATGGGTTGCATATACCGCATAGATCATGTGGTCGCCTCCCTCAGGTGGCAACGGGAAGTCGCTGCGGTCGAAGCTGACCTTGGCTGCGCTCGGCGAGACCATGGTGCAGTTTGCCAGCACGTACCTCCTCACCAGAGACAGGGAGTTCCAGGTCTCCGCAAAGCGTCTCATCGGCGCCATGGCCGTCATCTTCCAGGAGGTGCAGAAGGGCGAGAAGATCCAGGAGGTCGTGGCTAAGAATTTGTTCGCCAGGGCAGAGCTGCTCGTTCGTGAGAATCATGGGAAATCAGAGGACGAGCGCCATTACGCGTGGACGTTCGCGGACTTCGTCATCGAGTTGAATCACGCTTTCCGCATCGAGTGCGACGATGATGCGCTTCACGCCTGGCGGCGCCGTCTGCTGCTGATCGCCTTCGAGGGCGACTTCACTCGCAACACGGCCTTGGTCTCGGTTGAGCATGGCCTCTTCTTGGCTGACCCCGAACTGGAGGACTGGGCCTCATCTGGCGTGGCGGGCTTCATCCGCATGACCCGAGGCATCCTGCCTCTCATCGAGAAGTACTCGGCGTCCGCGGCCTACGACAAGCTGGACAATCCCTCACCAACACAAAAAGAAAAACCATCCTAAAGAAAACAACCATGCAACAACAAACAAAAGAAAAACCGCAAAAAACCAACAACAAGCAAAAAAAAACACAAACCAGCCGCGCGCTCGCGCTGCAATGCACGAAGAGTTCCTGAACGACTCAGGGTCGTCGGACGGCCGTCGACGGAGCTGGCCTGGCTGGCGGGCTTCGTGGCCACGGCGACCAGGCGGACGCCGCGTCGGATCCACTCTCTCGGGCTTCCACGCTCCTTGCCGTCATGCATCTCGACGAGGACACCTGCATGACGGACAGCCAGCGAGAGCGCGCGAAGGCGGGGGCTTGCATCAAGGGGGGGCGGCAGTCTGACAAGAAGGATGCCTGGGACCGCATGAAGGCCGCGGCCATGTGGAAACCCGTAGTGCGACAATGGGGCCGCAAGGTCCCCTACTACTATCCAGCCTTGTGCGCCGACGCCGACCTCAGCGCACTGTTCCCGGACATTGACAACCTCGCGATTCCCATCGGGGCCGTCTTCCCCGAGAAATTCAATTTGGACCGCCTGAAGGACTACGCGAGGTGCCCGGAGAGGAAGCGCAACCACCATGCGCTGATCAAGCATCTTGAGGCAGCGCAAGCAGGGGCGGCGGGCGTCAGAAAGCAAAGCAGGTCTTCGCAAGATGACCTGGAAGTATTTCAGGCGTGGTCGCGACACGAGCAGTCGCTCAAGTCAACCTGGGCGGCGGCTAACCAGTTGCTCGAGGAACGTGAGGGCGGCGATGGGGCTCTCCAGGTCAAGTACCACTTCTCAGCCATCGGGGACTTGCGCGTGCGCAGCAGGAGACGCGCAGAGGGCACGGCGTCGCAGAGCCTGAGCAAGCAGATCCAGACTATTGTGCAGCCAGACGTCGTGAAGTTGGACTGGCGCAAATGTTTCCTGACCCTCGCGCCCCAGGTCATGAAGCGCATGAAGATAAATCTGAACGGCCACTCCTCGGAGCAAGGGCGCGCCATCGAGGCCGTTGCCGCATGGCCCGACATCGACGCCAAGAAGACCCTGGCGCTCAGCGTCCTGTTTGGCAAAAAGAATGCAGGCGACCAGTACCAGGCCATGGAGCGGGACGCGAGAGTGCTCCGCTGGGCGGCATCGTCTGCACTGCCCGACGTTTTCAAGGCCGCCGTCGAGGACGAGAGGGACAACCCCGAGCTCACGTGCGTGTCGAGGCTCCTCGAAGGGGCGGAGGACGCCTGCACCGAGGCGTTGGTGAAGTTCGTTCAGGAGAAGCGGGGCAGCGCGGTGTCCCACCTCGCTTGGGAGTTCGACGGCATCGGGGTGAACGTCGGCGTGCTCGATGACGCGCACGCTTTCATCACCGATGCTGAGAACTACGTCCACAAGGCGACGGGTTACAAGATGCACCTCGCTGCGAAGAAGGAGCGCTCGTTGCTTGAGACACTTGCGGCGAGCGGACAGCAGCTGCCCGTCGACGACGGGCCTGGGGGCCCCGACCAGATGGCGTCGTACTTCACCGATGGCAATTGCATCCAGGCCGCAGTGGTCGCATCCTGCGGGTGCGGCAAGCCACCCCTTCCAGCCCCAGAGGCAAACTCGCGCTCCTATCGCGAGGTCGCCCAGCACTTCGAGATCAGGCTCCACGGCGCCTGCGTCCTGGACGTGCTCTTCCAGCTCGCATCGGGCCGCGCCCTGGATGCAGGCGACTACCTCTTGCACAGCGAGCCTGGCGGGGAGGCTCATTGCGTGCTTCTCCGCGCGTCGGCAGTGGTTCAGGGGGAGAACGGACCAGAGCAGACGTTCGATCTGATCGGCACCCATTGTGGTCACGAGGAACGGCGGTCCAAGTGCAGGGTTAGCGCGGTCGAATTTTGCAGGGCGATCGGGGGCGCGGCCGATAAACGCCTGGCCGTGCTCTTCCGCATTAACGGCAGCATGGCCCGCTCCACGGATGCTTTGATGGACCTGCAAGCAGGCGCCTCTGCGAGTCCGCCAGTCGATGTGCAGCTGCCGATCGCCGCCGCAGAACCAGGCGGAGTCGACGTGGGGTTGCCGTCCGACTGCGAGGAGGACGCCGACGAACCCGACGAGCCCTCATTCATGGAGATGTTCTGCAACGTGCTTGGAAAGGAGGCCGCGGACTACCAGGTCGAGGTCGGTGGATGTCGATCCCGCGTTCAATGCCGCTGTCTCCTGTGCCCTTGGCGATCGTTCAGCCGCCGCGAGCACCTCATCGAGCACCAGAAGCACCACAGGCCGCCGAAGTTCGTCGCGTCTCGGGAGGACGATGCCCTCTTCAAGGTCGCTATGTCGCTGTACAGGTTCGACCGCGTCTGCTCGGTGTTGAACCGCGCGGCTCAGAAAGACGGCGGCTACCTGGCCCGCGCTGCCGGTCTGCTTCGAGAATGGAATCGCGACGCTCCAGCGGAAGCGCTGGAGGCTGCGCGCCACTCCAACGAAGCCCACCTCGTCTTCGTCTTCACAGAGGCGGGCCCGCGGTACTGGTTGCGCGCCAAGTGCATTGACTGCGTCCGCATTAACGCCAAGATCTCGTACACCAAAGGCTTCGAGGATTCCCTGATCAGCCTGGCCTTGGTCTCGCACGGGGCGATGAATGGCGTGATGGGCCATCTCCACAGGCAGTGGTCCCGCGACGGCACGTCGCCTTTCCTGGCCTGCCGCCCCTAGCTCTTGCGGGAGATCATGGACCACGTGTTCCGCCGCCCCGACGGCCTGGCGCAGCTGTCGGTGCGACGGCTCATGGGCGAGGAAGTGGCCCGCGGCGAGTTCACGGCACTGACCCACGATGGCACCTTCAAGTTCTTGTTCTCGGTCATCGGCGAGAAGAAAATGGACCAGAAGAAAGGCGGGATCTACGTCGGCCACACTCTGATGGGGATGACAGGAGCTTGCCCTGGATTCAGCGTCCAGCCCGATGAGAGCACGGAGAGCTTCGGTGCAGCGGTCAGGGAGCGGCTGACCCCCGCTGCGGTCGAGCAGGTGCGGATGCTTTACTCCGACGCCCCGAGCGAGAAGATGTTGGAGCATCTGCCGAGGTGTCTCGGCGTGGCACAGGACAGACTGCACATTGCCTTGCGGGCCGAGCAGTGCACGGACGGGAAGAGGACGGCTTGCTCATTTGAGCTGCTGCAGCTCACGAGGAAGTTTTCCCGTCCTCTCGGCGTGCCCGAGGAGTACTTGACGAGGGAGATCTACCATGGCCTCCCGATGCCCGAGGTGGTCTGGGGTGACGCGCAGCCCGCGCGCGAGCGTGCCGACAAGGACTGGGCGGATTTCTGCAACGAGCCTTTCGTCTCGCACGCGGAGTACGTGGCCGAGTTGAGGCGCATAGTCCAGAAGCACGAGAAGATCATGGACAGGAAGAATTCCAAAGGCGTGCCGCTCCGAAAAGTTTTGGAGAGCGCGAGCTCCACGAAGAACTACTACTACTTGCGCAACAATTCGGTGTTCGCCCAGCTCTCTCGCGGGCAATTGGTCGTCCAGGGCACGCCCCAGAACGAGGCCGAGCACAGGAACATGAAGCGCTGGGCGTGGTGCGTGTGGCAGCAGCACGAAGACCGCGTCCACGTGCTCAAGGAGGTCTACGCCCTCTACCGCATGCTCGTCCATGCCGCCCAGCACGAGTCGCTCGGCACGCGGCTTCCGCCCTTGCGGCTCGCAGAGATGTTGGCCGGCCAGATCGCTGCTGGCGGTCTCAGGGACGGCATCGGGCCAGACGGATCGCTGCCTATCGGAGAGGATGGCCCGAGCGGTTCTGTGCCCAACGGAAATGGGCCCAACCGCGGCGCACTCAGGAAGTCCCTCGTCAAGGTGGACGTCGGCTTGGCCGCGAAACAGAAAGAGGGAAAGAACAAGAGGGCAGCCGCGTGGAGCAAGGCTATGCCTGCAAAGAAGAAGCCGTGGGGGCACAGGAAGAGGGCGACGTCGACGAGGAAGTCCGCACCCTCCACCGTACACGCCGTGGTCGAGGAGGTCGCGGGGATCCAGGCCTGAGGCGCAGTTCCCTGAATCTTGCGCTTCGAGGCACGAAGCGCCGTAAGATTGCCCTGCTCTTGCGCCGCTATTAGGCATCGCCGCCGCACGCCTCTGTGACTGCACTGTTCAGTCGGGAGACAGTAAGACTGGGCGTGATAAGGAGAGCACGGTGATTTATGATCACTCTGCTCGGCCGCTAGCATTTTGCACGGCCACCGCAGGTATCATTTACTATCTTAGTACAGTCAGGAGGTTGTACGACTGGGGCTGCGAAAGAAAATGAAACCATGCATCGGGAATGTCGTACTTCTCATTGTTATTACCAGAAGTTTTGCACAATGCCCGTGGTCAGTGGTGAAGCTCGGATGCGTACCCCAGTATGCCATAAAGGTAAGCACCCAGATCTTCATACGTTGGAATGTTCTTGTGGCGGTCCCGGCGACCCCCAAAACAACCGAAAAACATCTCTTGCCCACTAAAGCTTTTTGAGTGCCAGAAACCTGGTAGTGGGCAAGAGCCTTTTTGGTGCTTCTGTGCAGCTAAATGTTTCTCGAGACCCGACATGCGGCCATTACGATTAATCCGCGAAGCCGGTGGAACCACAAACTTATCACAGGGAAGACCCAATGATCTTGCCCAGAACAAGACAAACACAAACATGAGCTTTGCCCCTAGGGTCTTTCGGGATCGAGAAAGCTGATATTGAGCACGAGGGTATGTAGTTTAGTTTGCTTCGAGCCTACCCTTCGACGTTGATTGGATGCGCATTCAGGCCACCTAGATCTTTAGATCTCTAGGTGGCCTAGATGGAGCTCCTAGGCCGAATGGTCTGGGATGAGGCCTTTCACGGGGGGGGGGGTCGCCGGGGGGGGTCGCCGCATCCTCCCCGGGGGGTCCCGGAGCTCAGAAAAGCTTCAAGACGAGCCAAGAGCGCCAGAAGACACCCCCAAAAGGGTACAAGAGGGCCTCGACTCGAAGACGATCGCCCCAAGACGCCCAAGACGGCCCGAAGACGGCCCAAGAGGCCCTCAAGACGCTCCAAGAGAGCCCCAAGAGCACTCCCAAGAGGGCCCCAGGAGCCAAAATCGTCAATTTTACATCGGTTTTTGAATGATTTTGGCCTTCTCGCCTTTTCGGCTTTCCGACACTCCAAGACGGCCCAAGAGGCCCCCAAGAGGCCCCCAAGAGCGCCCCAAGAGGCCTACAAGAGGGCCCCAAGACGGCCCAAGAAGGCCCCAGGACAGCCTAAGAGGCGCCCAAGACGGCCCAATAGGGCCCCAAGACGGGCCCAAGAAACGGCCAAGAGGGGGACGAGGAACCGAGAATTCGAGACTTCCGCCCTAAGAGGCCCCCGGGAAGCCCCAAGAGGCCCCCAAAAGGCCCCAAGAGGCCCCCAAGCGGCGCCAAGACGCCCCCAAGATGCGCCGAAGACGGCCTCCGGAAGCCCCAAGAGGCCCAAAAGAGGCCCGAAGAGGCCCCACAACGGCCCCCAAGAGGCTTCAAGTTGCCTTCCAGACGCCCCCGAGAGGTCAACCACGAGATCCCAACCAACATCCATAAGGCCTCCTCCTCCTCCCCCTTCACCCTTCCTCCTCCTACTCCCTTCCGCCTCCTCCTCCTCCTCCTCCTCCTCCTCGTGCCCCCCCCCCTCGTGTTGTCTTTCGTCATATTCAGGGTCGGCGGCAACGGCCGTAAGGCCTTCGCAATCTTCGAAACAGTGCATTACCCCTGAGACATTCTCATCAACTTATAAGAAGGATGACTCGTGGCCCGACGCATAAAAGGAAGGTCAGAGACACGATAGGAACTTTGGAATGGACAATACACTGCGGCCTGCCCGCCTACTGCGGCAATTGAACCGCGTGCAGCCCCATGGAGAAAGAGATACAAAGGTTAAGGGGGGATGCGTTTTTCCTGTATGCCGGGGGTTGCGGTTACGATTGCGAATGGAATGCGACGGTGTTGGCTCCCCGGGGCTCTCTTGGAGATCCTCTTGGAGCGCTCCGGGGGCATCTTGGAATCCTCTTCGACCGTTTGAACCGCCTCGTGAGCTGTCTGAGAGCATTCGAGAACGTGTTGGGAGCGATTCGGAGGCTGTCTTCAGTTGCCGAAGGCCTCCTGGAGGAGCCCAAAGACTTAGAATGTGGCGTTGTGGTATACCAAGAAAAAACGTTCGACACGGGCCCAAGGATTCGAGGTTTCCAGAAGAAACCGCACACCGTAGGAGAGGCACTCCTGAAGGAGCCCGAGGACAGAGGATAGGGCTTTTGGCAGGAGCCCAAGGACTTAGGATGAGGTTTTCGGCAAGGACAAGTGCCCTCAGGATGAGGTTTCCCACAAGGGCCGCAGGACGTACGACAGGGCCTCCCGGAGACGCCGAAGGAATTAAGACAAGGTGCGTGAGAGGAGCCCGCAGAACTAAGATAAGGTGTTCGACAGGGGCGCGAGGACTTGGGAAATGAAGCCCAAGGACTCCTGGGAAGGCTGCGACTGGGGCCAATGGGCTCAGGATCAGGTGTTCGACAGGAGGAGCCCAAGGACAATGACAAGATGTTCGACAAGGCCCACGGACTTGGGATAATAAAGTTCCCACTAGGGGCTGCAGGACCTAAAAGAGGAGCCCAAGGACTTATGCCAAGGTGTTCGACGGAGGCCACAGAGACTTCGGGGAAGGCTTGCGACAGGGGCCGCGGGGAGCGTCGGAGAGAGGACTTCGGGACATATGTTTAAGCGAAACCCCATGACGCAGGATGTGTTCGACAGCGGCACGAGGCCTTAGGGTCAGGTGTCCGACACGGGCTGCAGAACGAAGGAGCGGGCTTCCTGGAGAGGTGCATTGACTTAGCATGAAGGATTATTTGAGAGGAGCCCTCGGACAATAATAGGAACAAGCAAACTGACAGTGGGCCAAGATCGTAGGATAAGGTGTTCGAGAGGGGCCTAAGGACATAAACAAAACTCAAAGAGAAGCTCAAGGACTTATGACGCGGTTCCAAGTGAGCGCAAATACTTAGGATGAAAAGCTTGAGAGGAGCTCCCCCGGAATTGGGATGAGGTGTAAGCCGGGGACAACGACGCGCAGAAGAGAACCTCCCTGAGAAGCCCCAGGATTGAGGATACAACGTTTGAGAAAAGGCCACCCGTGTCTCCTGGGGCTTCTTGGCGGGCTGTTCGGGAGCACGGTCTGGAATCGTAGGTACCTTTTTTTTTTTCGTGCGTCTTCCAGCAAAAGGCAAAAGCAGTCACCGCTCCTGAGACGTCCAGACGAACACGTTGGACCAGGGCACGCTGGCAGGCAAGGGGCAACCAGTAGACTGAACGAGCTCAGTTCCCTCCTCCTATCCTCCGTCCTCTGTAAGACCGTTCGGCCCCCACACTCAACAATCGTGGAACGAGCCCATGCATCTGGGTAATGAGCGCCTGCGCAGCTTGGCGCGTCTCACGCTTACGGTGGACTTAAAGCCTAGGATCCATGAGCCCAGCTCCAAGTCCTAGAGTCTGGCTGCATCCTCTTTCGCAGGCGCAATTGCCATTCAGCGGCTGCGCAAGCACTGCCCACTCAACGACTGAAGAAGGGACACGCTGTGACGCTGAACACATGCACGGGAAGCCATTGTCGCCTGCGTATGATCATCTTCACCCAATAAACCCCCTACCGCAAACCCAGCACGGTCGAGATGCTTGATGTAAACATTCAGGTACTGGATCCCCTCCCTCGTGCGCCCATGAGCCACCTTTACATCTACCTTCCCAACATGTTTCCACTTCGATGTTCCGTAGCTCACATCCAGGGCGTGAAAGTGAAGACCGCCAGACCACGTAGCCTCTACCCACACCCCTGTCATGTTCAATTCTCGGAAGTACAAGTCTGCGCACTGCATACCCATTTGCACCGCTTCAGCCTCTACATGAAGCAGGGCTCTCTCAGCGCGCTCCCCCTTTGGAATGTTGACCAGTGTGTGCTTGCCAGGCCTCCTCAGGTCGAAACGCTCGCCGTAGATGTTTCGTAGGTGTGGGTCCCCTGTGGCAGTCATGGCGCCGCTGGAGACAGCCAACGGTGGAACGGGCCCCGGGGAAGCCGTGGGGCCCGGCGTCGAGAGAGGCGTCGGACGCGGCGTCGGTGGCTGCGTTGAGATGACGGCTAGGGCCGCCGGGCCTCCGATGGCTTGCAGGGGAGCGTTGCCGGACGCGCCGGGCGCAGTGGCGGAGAGCGCGCTGCTGATAAGGGCAGCAAGCCTGGCCAGGTCTTGACCAGAAGCCTGGGAGCTCAACAGCTCTGTCGCGCTGTCCTGAACCGAATGGGCCGTCTCTTCCAGCACGACAATGCGGTAGTCGATGGTGACGTTGCCGGCCAGCGAGCGGCGCGTGGCCTCGTACTCGACGGTGGCGTCAAGACGGCTACCACTGTCAATGCTGCAGAACACCGCGACGTCTTCAGGGGCTACGGTACCGTTCATGTAACTCGCGATCGATGATTGAAGAGCCTCCCGCATGTCTGCGCTGCTGGAACAATCTGACGCAAACTTCTCGGGGTCGGGCACCGTCACAGCGAACTCGCCCTGGACCATCGGGGGGGCCGTCGGGGCGGGGGTCGGCGTGGGCGTCGGGCTGGCCGTCGGACTGGCCGTGGGGCCAGCCGCGGGGCTCGCTGCAGGGCTTGATGTGCAATTTCCGGCGTGATCGACCGCAATCTCTTCCGAGCCTCCGAACGCCTCCGTGGGGGCATTGCTGGCCGCGGCAGGCGCAGTGCTGGACAGCTCGTCGCTGATGATGGTGACGAGTCTGGCCAAGCCCTGACTGGAAGCCTGGGGGCCCAAAAGCACTTCTGCGCTGTCCCGAATCGAGTCGACGAGTCCGACAGGCGCGGCGATGTCGTACTGAATGGTGACGTTGCTGGTACGGTGCTCGTCGACACGCTGCCCGAAGACGCAAAACACCGAGACGTCCTCAGGGGTGACGGTGCCATTGAAAATTGTCGCGATTGACGTTTCTAGAGCAACTCGCACGTCTGTACCGTTGGAACAATTCTCTGCAAATTCTTCGGGGTCGGGGACGGTGAGGGCAAAACCACCTTGAACCGTTGTGCAGACCGTCGGGCTTGGCGTCGGGCCAGCAGTTGGGCTGGCTGTCGGGCTGGCCGTCGGGCTGGCCGTCGGACTGGCCGACGGGCTGGCCGTCGGGCTGGCCGTAGGGCTGGCCGTAGGGCTGGCCGTGGGGCTGGCCGTCGGGCTGGCTGTCGGGCTGGCAGTTGGGCCGGCCGTGGGGCTAGCAGTCGGGCTGGCCGTCGGGCTGGCCGTCGGGCTGGCCGTCGGACTGGCTGTCGGGTAGCGCGTCGGGTTGGGCGTCGGGTAGGGCGTCGGGTAGGGCGTCGGGTAGCGCGTCGGGTAGGGCGTCGGGTAGGGCGTCGGGTAGCGCGTCGGGTAGGGCGTCGGGTAGGGCGTCGGGTAGCGCGTCGGGTTGGGCGTCGAGGGCGTCGGGTAGCGCGTCGGGAAGCGCGTCGGGTGGGGCGTGGGGCTGCGCGTCGGGAAGCGCGTCGGGTGGGGCGTGGGTCTGGGCGTCGGACTGGCTGTCGGGCTAGCAGTTGGGCTGGCCGTCGGGCTGGCCGTCGGGCTGGCAGTTGGGCTTGCCGTTGGGCTGGCTGTCGGGCTGGCAGTTGGGCTGGCCGTAGGGCTGGCCGTAGGGCTGGCCGTGGGGCTGGCCGTCGGGCTGGCTGTCGGGCTGGCAGTTGGGCCGGCCGTGGGGCTAGCAGTCGGGCTGGCCGTCGGGCTGGCCGTCGGGCTAGCCGTCGGACTGCGCGTTGGGTTGCGCGTCGGACTGGCAGTTGGGCTGGCCGTGGGGCTCGGCGTCGAACGTCTCCGTCTCGGCGTCGAACGTCTCCGTCGCGGCGCATAAGAGGGGGGGCTTGGAGCAGGAGGACTATTCCCCTGAAAGAATTGGCCAAACAGGCTTCCAAGTCCCCCAAGCGCAGGTGCTGCACCTGCAAACATCGCACCGCTAAGCGACAACAGCGCAGCCCCAACACCCCCCGCTACAATGCCTGCTAGAGCTGCTCCTATATCTTGAAGAGTATCGTCAAACGAGCTGGCTTCGACCTCGTACCCAAGGGTGACGTTGCCATCAACCAATTTGCAGAACACATTGATGGCCTGAGGGTCGACGGTGCTACCAAGTTCACCATCGAGGTAGGTCGCAATCGATGCTTGAATATCCGGGTTATTTGCACAATTTGCCACAAACTCTTCTGGGTCGAGCACCGTTGCAGAGAGCTCACCGTACACCGCTGGGGGGGCCGTCGGGGCGGGGGTCGGGCTGGCCGTCGGAATGGCCGTCGGGCTGGCCGTCGGGCTGGCAGTTGGGCTTGCCGTTGGGCTGGCTGTCGGGCTGGCAGTTGGTTTGGGCGTCGGGTAGGGCGTCGGGTAGCGCGTCGGGTTGGGCGTCGGGTAGGGCGTCGGGTAGGGCGTCGGGTAGCGCGTCGGGTAGGGCGTCGGGTAGGGCGTCGGGTAGCGCGTCGGGTTGGGCGTCGGGTAGGGCGTCGGGTAGGGCGTCGGGTAGCGCGTCGGGTTGGGCGTCGGGTAGGGCGTCGGGTAGCGCGTCGGGTTGGGCGTGGGGCTGGGCGTCGGAGTGGGCGTGGGGCTGGGCGTCGGGTTGGGCGTGGGGCTTGGCGTTGGGTTGGCCGTGGGGCTGGCCGTCGGGCTGGCCGTAGGGCTGGCCGTGGGGCTGGCCGTCGGGCTGGCCGTCGGACTGGCCGACGGGCTGGCCGTCGGGCTGGCCGTAGGGCTGGCCGTGGGGCTGGGCGTCGTGGAGATCGATGATGTCAGCAATGCAGCGACAATGTCTCCATCCCTTTCTGTGGATACCGCTAGTCGAACTTGACTTGGAAGTGATTGGAACGGTGGGCAATTTACACCGTTGACGGCAACGGTCATTGTTGCGAGGGACATGTCGATCTGCACACGGATCACATCACCAACTTGAATACCGTGATTTGAACAACCCTGCCAACTACTTTGACCCCACTTGTTGCCTAGAAGTTGGAGACCTCGACCAGATTGGCAATTGTACCCATCAACGCTGCTGTGGTAGCATCCGCTCTGTCCAAGATCGTACCCTTCGAATACGACACCGAATGCTACACTGCAGCCTGGCGATTGAGTACAGCCATGGGACGACGCGACATATGCAAACGATGCCGTGTAAGTCCCTGACTCTATCCATGGGCCAAACGCTATGGTCCTCCAGAGCCATGATGAAGCCGCACTCCTTGTCACCGTTGAGCCGTCGACGACGTACCACGTGTTGTCTGGCTGCCAAAGGGACACCGGCGAAGTAAACACCTGCAATGACGCGCCGTACTCGTAGAAATACAACAGCACACCCCTTGGGGGGCTTGCCACCGACCAAGAATGGAGCCTCACACCGTTTTTGTACACGACAATCATGTTCGCCTCCCACTGAAACCTGAACACATCATGCGTCGTGTATGTGCTGTCGGCTCTACCAGGTATGTAGACTCGCCCTGCTGGGAAAAGGCCTATATATGCTCCATTCGGGTATTTCGAATTGTCTGTCAGATCAGCGGTGAGACCAACCCGTTTGTGTGCCCATGTCTCTTCAGCCTGGATGCTTACGCTTACAATGCCGTGCGCACTCGCCGAGGCATCGTACGCCGACCCACTGGATATTTTTCGGATCGTGTTGCCCACTCGCACGGCTTGCGTGAGCGTCCATGCTGCCGACGGGTCAATGTGCACGTAGTGGAGGCAGTATCCTTCTCCACATGAATATGCCATTGTAGTACCACTGTCCCAGAGACTGCTGATTGATGCACGCGTCAGGCTGTGATACCCTGACACATATCGGGCAGATCGCGAACCTGCTTCAACTCCGTTCACTATGGTTACACCAACCATCTTGGTGTAGCCCCCATGGTAGACAGCGAAAATCCACAAAGTGAAATCGCTTCGGTGCAGGACTGCACGGACATTATTGTACTGGGACAACATAGCGCTGCTTGGACCGACTTGCCCAGTCACGGTAAGCACTCTCGTCTCAGCACCCTGATGCGGGCATTGGCTCCCTCTCGCCCACCCATAGTCGTTTCCCGTGTAGATGCTGCTCGACCCTGCGAGCGCGCAGTCGAACCTTGAGCAGCTGCCTCCACATCCACAATTTCCAACCCACCTGCAATAGTCGTTGCAGATGCCCTGCCCCTGGACGTCGTACCACCCGCGCTCACAGCTTCCTCCGTAGCCCAGGTCTACGATGTTCTGCTGGGCTGGTAGTATGTAGCGATCTTCGAGATTATTCGGATCGAAGGGGTAGATCACTGGGGAGATTAATGGAAAAGTAGAGGCGTTGGTCCGCTCGGCCCCCTTGCCGTCGGCATCGCCGCTCTTGTCGTCAGCGTTCAGCTGCAGCGAGCCCGCGTGACTGAATATGGAAAGCATGATTGCGATGTGTTTGGCCCAACGCATCCTGGAACGAGCGGCGGCTCGCCTCAGAGCAAGAGGTCTGGCGATGTGTACGTGCGATGCCGGAGTGCACCGAGATCCGCTTGTATGCTTCAGCTCAAACGGCTTGAGCTTGAGCCAAAATGGAGGGCCCGAAAGCCTTCTCGGAGGCGTCTTGGAGGCAGGGTTGGCTCTCTTGTGCGCCTCCTAGTGGCATCTCCGCGCATATTGGAGACGTCCTGGAAGCCTTTTGGGTGCCTGTTGGCTGTTGCCGTGCTGACCTACGCTACGCGACAATATGCAATGATAAGAGACGCTGTGATACACGATGCTAGTATGCTATGCTGTGCGAAGCAATGGAATGCCTAGCTATGCGACCCCTCCCTCCCAATTACGACAGCATGGCAGCCTTGGCATAACCGCCACCCCCACCCCCGAATAAAACCAGCACGACGTCCTTATGAAACCAATCCCCTCACCATCGAAGGTAAACCCGAATCAGAACCAGGACAACGTCATTGAACCACGCCCTCCAATTGCTGTTGGTGCTCCCCTCCTCGTCCTCCTCCTGGTCGTCCTCCTCCTCCTCCTCCTCCTGCTCCTCCTCCTCCTCCTCCTCCTCCTCCCCCTTTTCCCTCTTTACCCAGTAACATGTCGCGAACGCTTCCTGCGGCACAATGCACGAACAAGATGAGGTACCCTCCTCCTCGCGTCTCTGCCTCACCCCCCCTTCTCCTCCTCCGTCGGCGTCTGTGTAATGATGTGCCGTGCGCTGCTCTGCCTCGCTATGATTGCTACGATATGCCATCCTATGCCATGCTATGCTATGCCGTGCTACGCGATGCTACACTACGCTATGCTATGCCGTGCCGTGCTGACCTACGCTACGCTACAATATGCAATGATAAGAGACGCTGTGATACACGATGCTACTATGCTATGCTGTGCGAAGCAATGGAATGCCAAGCTATGCGACCCCCCCCCTCCCAATTACGACAGCATGGCACCCTTGGCATAACCGCCACCCCACCCCCGAATAAAACCAGCACGACGTCCTTATGAAAACCAATCCCCTCACCATCGAAGGTAAACCCGAATCAGAACCAGGAAAACGTCATTGAACCACGCCCTCCAATTGCTGTTGGTGCTCCCCTCCTCGTCCTCCTCCTGGTCGTCCTCCTCCTCCTCCTCCTCCTGCTGCTCCTCCTCCTCCTCCTCCTCCCCCTTTTCCCTCTTCACCCAGTAACAAGTCGCGAACGCTTCCTGCGGCACAATGCACGAGCAAGATGAGGTACCCTCCTCCTCCCGTCTCTGCCTCACCCTCCTTCTCCTCCTCCGTCGGCGTCGCCCAGGGTGCCAGAAAACGACCCCAAATAAAACCAGCACGACGTCATTGTGAAAACCAAATCCCCCTGACATCCAGGTGCATCCCTTTACGCCAGCATACGTGTTTAGGAGTGGCCACCCCGAATAAAACCAACACGACGCCTTTATGAAAACCAATTCTCCCGACACCAAAAAAAAACAAGAATACAACAAGAACGATCTCCTCAAGCAACCACGGGCCTATGGCTATGTGTCTCTCCTCGTTCCTTCGACCCTCCTCCCATCGTACCCGCCCGACTCCTGTACCATCACCACCCTCCTCGTCGCGCTTCGCTCCTCCTTGTCCTCCTCCTCCTCCTCCCCCTTCGCGTCCCCCCGAAATGACACAGAAGTAGACCCCCTAATTCCCCTCTACGTCTGCAAAGCTGCCCGAGAAACACCACCCACGAATAAAACCAGCACGACGTCATTAAGAAAACCAAGTCAGCTGACACGGAAATGAAACCTGAATTAAACCAGAACTGCGTCCTTCACTCCCCCCGTGTACTCCTGACCCTCCTCCTCTTCCCTCACCTTCGCCCGGGGTGCCAGAACACGACCCTGAGTAAAACCATCACAACGTCCTTAGGAAAACCAGGCCCGTCCGACATCCAAGTAAACTCCTCTACGGCAGCATAGGTGCATAGGGGCAACCAACCCGGATGAAACCAGCACGACGCCTTTATGCAAACCAATTCCCCCGACATCAAAGTGAACACCGAACACAACCAGAACGCCCTCCCTATGACCCCCACCATGGTTATTTGTCTTTTCCCGTTCCTCCGACCCTCCTCCCATCATACCCCCCGCTCTCCCGTACCATCACCACCCTCCTCATCGCGCCTCGATCCTCCTCCTCCTCCTCCACCTCCTCCTCCTCCTTCCCCTCCCACCTCGCCTCCACCCGTAACGTCAAAGCAGTAAGCCTCTGATTCCCCTCTACGTATGCATGGCTGCCCAGTAAACACCACCCACGAATAAAACCAGCACGACGTCAGTGAGAAAACTAAGTCAACCAGCAAGGAATCGAACTCTGAAGTAAACCAGAACGGCGTCCTTCACTCCCCCCCTTTCCTCATCACACTCCTCCTCCTCCTCCTCATCCTCCTACTCCTCCTCCTCCTCCTCCTCCTCCTCTTCCATCGGCTTCGCCCGGGGTGCCAGATAACGACCGCGAATAAAACCAGCACAACGTCCTTACGTCCTTATGACCCCCCAGACATCCAAGTAACTCCCTCTACGGCAACATGTTTGTACAGAGCCAACCACCCCGAATGAAACCAGCACCACGTTTTTATGCAAACCACTTCCCCCGACATCAAAGTGAACCCCAAAACTTATGGTTGTTTGTCTTTCCTCGTTCCTCCGACCCTCCTCCTTTAATACAACCCGCTCTCCTGTGCCATCACCACCCTCGTCCTCCTCCTCCTCCTCCTCCTCCTCCTCCTCCTCCTCCTCGTCGTCCTCGATCTCATCCTGCTCCATATCCTCCTCCTCCTCCTCCTCCTGTTCCATATCCTCCTCCTCTTCCTCTCCCTCCTCCTCCTCCTTCTCCTCCTCTTCCTCCGTCGGCCCGAGGACCTGTAATTTCAAGTGGTCCAAACGCGCTGTGCATGAAACTGGGGTCCCCAGAACCGTTTCTGAGGATCCGCAGTGCCCTGATTGTGCAAGTGTGACTCTGGGCTTGCGTCATGGAGCCAGATTTTGGCGATGGCTGCGGCTTGGGGCCCTCTTGGGGGAGTCCTTTGGGCGCCGACAGGGGCCGTCATAGGCGAAGTCCCGGGCCTTTTGGAGCTCCTCTTCAGCAATCTTGGGCCCCTCTGAACCACCTGGGAGGATGCCGCCTGAGGGCGATTGCCGTTGGAGCTTCCCGCAAGTTGGACACCTCTGGGGCTCTCGTGGGGACCTCTTGTAACCTTCTGGGGGCTGTCTGGGCCGTTCTTGGGCCATCCTGGCGCCGTCTTGCGCCCTTTTCCAACTTGCGTGGTCTGTCCGGAAGCGCCTCTGGGATCCTCTTGGGCTGTTTGGGGCGCCTGGGGAACAATAAAAGCGAACATGCAAAACTCGACGGGGCCCTTAATGGAACTCAATATTGTTTGTCTCCCACGGGAGACGTGGACGCCCTGTTGATGCCGTCATGGGGCCTCTTGGCTGCGACCTGGGCCGTTTTCAGGCCATCTTGAACCCCCTTGGAGCGCTATTGGGGGGGCGCTCTTGGGCCGTTTTGGAGGCGTCCGGGGCCGTCTGGAAGCAATCGCGAGTCCTCTTGGAGCGCTCTCGTGGGCGACAGAGCCCCCCAAAAGGCCGAGAACCGGCCCTGGAGCCCAGAGGGTACACGCGGTTAGCGCGGGAGGGGGCCCAACACTCCGACATAATGTGCCGATGGGACCACCCCACGGGTGATAAGGGAGATTCGGGAAAGGGGGGGTCGGTCGATTTGCGATGGCTCTGAGTTATTTGATTATTTCTTCAACTTTCTTGTGTCGCTCGCATCAGGACAATCATCAGAACAGGCAACAGGCCAACCATTGGGACAACCGCGAGAATCAAACGCGGGGACACCGCGTGGCCATTCGCGAGGACGACCACGTGGACCACCAGGAGAATCATCAGGGAAACCATCAGGGCAACAGTCAGGGCAACTGTCAGGACACCCATCAGGACAACCATTAGAACAACCATCACCACAACCACCAGGACAACCAACAGGACAACCATCAGGACAATCTTCAGGACAACCACCGGGACCACCGCAGGCCAACCATGAAGACAGCCATCAGGGCAACCACCAATCCAATCATCAAGACAAACACCAGGAAAACCTCCAGGACAACCATCGGGGCAACCAGCGGGGCAACCAGGGGGGCCACCCGCGGCCGGGGGCAAGGCCCGGCGGCCCTTTGGGCTCTTTGTGGCTTCTACAATGGCTGGGCCCCGAACAGCGCCGCCTCACCCGCGCGCGCGACTCGAACCAAAACCGAAACCGACTACCCGGCGGGGCGCTCTCTGTTCCACTGCGGTCTCTCTCCCCCACCTCTGATACGCTGCTTGCAACGCATTGGCGCCACAGCCACGCATGGCGCTGCGCCGACTCCATTCGTCGCAGTGGGAAGGGCAATGTGAAACGTTGACTGCGCAGCCGCAGTGCGGGAAGGGTTGCTAGGGATCCACGCGGGCGAACCAATCCGGAGGCGCGGGGAATGGCGCGGCGGAAAAGATGGGAGCAAGGAGCTGGCTTTCTGAAGGACCCTCAACGCGGCTCGCTCTCGTCGCCCGAGTCGCCAGCAGGGGCCGCCGCCCTCTTCTCCACGCCGTGCGCCAACAGCGCGCTGCCGCGCCCCTTGCCGTAGAGGTTTCCCGTCGTGCTCGTTTGCAAAACCTCCACGAGCTTGCATGAGTTGTCTTGGGGAACCATGAAGTCGACGTCGGCCAGGCAGGCAGCAGCGTCGCCGTACCGCAGGCGCACATCCTCCAGCCGGATCTTCATGGCGGCGTACATGGCCACGCGCCCGTCCCTGGCCACACGCGCTGACTGGTGATAGACGCACGCCAATTTGCACGGGTTGGGGCCCGAGCAAAACCGCGAAGCGTGGGAGCGAGAGGCGCCGAGACTATGCAGAATGTTACGCACGCCCTGATCGATACACCACGTTCTTCGCGACGAACCCTGACACCCCTCCGTCGGCGTCGTTGCCCAGCCCGCCGAACCCGCGGAAGTTGGCATAGATGATCTCATCTAAGAGCGCCGCGTCCCCCGCCGACTTGTCGGACAAGAAGCGCAGCAGCAGGTCGACGCTGCGCTCGAAGCCATCGGCGTAGTCGCCGCCGGGGAGAGTGTCGAGGACGTTGGATCTCCCCACCAGCAGGAGGCACTCCGACTTGCTCCCGCAGGAAAAAACTCCTGAGTGCACCAGTCAACTTCGACGTTTACATCGGCCCGAATCGTCTCGTCAGGCGAAGAATCTCGGCGCCCCGCAGGGGCCCCTGGCCGCCCCCCGCCCCCTGCTCCGCCCCCAGGCCCCGGACGGCGCCCCGAGCCCTCACGGACCGATGAAATTCGAAGTTGTCCAGTTTCTCCTTCGCTGGTGCTCCGCCGGACGAGACTGGGGTCGCGGTTGCCCCGCCCAGCCACGAAGCACCCGAGGACGTCAGCCTCCGAGAGCAAGGACTTCCCCTCGACGCAGGCCGCGCATTCGCAATGCCGCGTGGCGTGCACCACCAACACGGCGCGCAGCACAGTCGCGCAGTAATTTCTCTCGCCAAGCGATGCATCACACGACAAGATATAACCGCGCACTCGCTGCTGGACCGGGTCGTCCACCGAGTCGACGCAATGGAGATTGAGCAGGAGGCAGCTGTTCAGGAAAGACACTGGCAGTGGAATGTCGTAGAGCGGGTGCTTGTATGTCTTCCGGGGGTTCTTCTTCTGCAGAAAGTCGAAAAATCTCCCAGCCCCGCCCGGCATGTCCACCGAGCAGCGGTCGACGGAGAACGGTTTGTACCGGTCAGAAGACTTCTTGTGCAGTTCAAGCAATTTCCGCAAAGCGACATAGCTCCGCGCCGCGCCGACAACCACATCCTGCACATTCTGTCCCTAAGTGCTGCCCCAGAGTGCAGTCATCTCGTCCCCGAGGCCCGCGAAATTCACAGGATGGTGCCAGCCCCGCGCGTTCACGCGCGCCGTGGGCGCCGGTGCCTCTGCAGCGGGCTGCGTTTCTGACCCCAAAAAAGACTTATTTGGGGCTACAGATGCCCCAAATAAGTCTTTTTTGGGGTCAGAAACCTGATAGTGGGCAAGAGCGTTTTGGCTCGTTTTGGCATCGCCCAATGTCAGTCGAGGCCCGACTGACTGCCGCGGCGATTAAGTAGCACGACCATAGCAAACAATAACTTTGCCGAAAGAAAGCCCAGGGGCCCAGCCCAAAAACACCCAAAAAACGCTCTTGCCCACTAAGTCTTTTTTGGGGTCAGAAACCTGATAGTGGGCAAGAGCGTTTCGGCTTGTTTTGGCCGCGCCCAATGTTTCTCGAGGCCCGATTCACTGCCGCGGCGATTAACTAGCGCGACCATAGCAAACAATAACTTTGCCGAAAGAAAGCCCAGGGGCCCAGCCCAAAAACACCCAAAAAACGGTCTTGCCCACGAAGCCTTTTTCGGGGTCAGAAACCTGATAGTGGGCAAGAGCGTTTCTGTTTGGTTTGCGTGTCTTTTGATTGTTCGAGGCCCGACAGACGGCCGCGGCCCCCGAGATGCACCTATATCATCGTCATCGTCGCTACCATCACTGCAACCGCTGCGGCTCGACGGCAGAGTGGCCCCAGAGCGTGCTCGTCGCGCCCTTCGGGGAGGGAGAGCGAGCGCCCGCCGCTCGCGGTGCCAGCTAGCGTTCGGGGATGTCCTGGGACGAGGGAGATCGGGGTCGGAGCCGCAGCCCGCGGCCGAGCCCGCGGTCGACTCCCGCGCCCACTCCATCCGCAGTGTTCTCTCCGGGCAAGTACAAGGAGAGCGTCTTCCAGAAGTTCGGCCGAAGTTCAAGCGCTTTCGCGGACCGCTTCACGGCGGTGGCCGACGACGTCGACATGGGCGACGACAATATTGAACGATCAGGTCGCGAAGACGCACGCTGCCGTGAAGAAGCTGGTGGAAAAGAACGCGGAGCGCCTCGGGGACAAGTATGACGAGCTATGCGTCGTGAAGACCCAGGTCGACGAGATGGAACGGGGCGGCGCCCGCGTCCACGACCTCTTCCTCCTGCGCGTGTTCATGGCTGTCTTCGGCGGGCCGAGGAGCCCGTGGCGCGCGCATGACGGGCAGGCGCATCGGTACCACAACGGAGCATTTCGGTACACCGCCGCGATGAACGTCCAGCAGGCCCTACGCCTGGAGCACGCGGTGAACCGAGCGGACGCGATCCTCCTTCGCATGAGCAAGGACAAAAACGTGAAGCGACCGTCTTGGGACGAGGGGTGGCTCCTTGACTACACGAGCCCTGCCGCGGCGACGCAGGCCGACGTGGACGACGACCCCGATGAGAGCTTCTCGATCGCGCGCAAGATGCTCCGGGAAAGTTTGAACAGGTTTCTCACTACTGGGAACAACGTCAACATCCTCAAGACATTCTGCAAGTGGTGCGACCAGCCGAAGCAAGCGGAGCCCACGTTGGCGTTCAAGGACAAGTGCTTGAAGATCCAGCCTGGCCAGGCAGCAAGGGAGATCAAGAAAGCCCCCGAGGTCAACTGCTACGCGTACATGGACTTATCCATCAAGTACAAGCCGCCCGCGGCCGACGTGGACAGGTACGACCTCATGATGGCCACCCTGTACGGGGACGACGTCGAATCAAAGGAGATCGAAGTCCTTGGCGAGGCGCTGGCCCTCATGCACAAGCGGCAGCCACCTCGCGTGCGGGTTCGGAAGGGAAAAGGCAAGGCGCTCAGGACCGCGATCCAGCGATCTGGGGATCTAGGGCGCCTGGGGGGCCTAGATATGCGATCTATGCGATCTATGCGATCTATGCGATCTAGGTCGCCACCTGTGCGATCTATGCGATCTATGCGGTCTATGCGATCTATGCGACCTATGCGATCTATGCGACCTATGCGATCTATGTGACCTATGCGATCTATGCGATCTATGCGGCCTATGTCGCCACCTATGCGACCTATGCGATCTATGCGCGACCTATGCGACCTATGCGATCTATGCCTATGCGATCTATGCGATCTATGCGATCTATGCGACCTAGGTCGCCTAGGTCGCCGCCTGTGCGATCTATGCGACCTATGCGGTCTATGCGATCTATGCGACCTAGGTCGCCGCCTGTGCGATCTATGCGACCTATGCGATCTATGCGATCTATGCGACCTAGGTCGCCATCTGGGCCTAGGTCGCATAGATCGCATAGATCGCATAGATCGCACAGGCGGCGACCTAGGTCGCATAGATCGCATAGATCGCATAGGTCGCATAGGTCGCATAGGTGGCGACCTAGGTCGGCACCTATGCGACCTATGCGATCTATGCGATCTATGCGACCTAGGCCGTCACCTATGCGACCTATGCGATCTATGCGATCTATGCGATCTATGCGATCTATGCGACCTAGGCCCAGATGGCGACCTAGGTCGCATAGATCGCATAGATCGCATAGGTCGCATAGATCGCACAGGCGGCGACCTAGGTCGCATAGATCGCATAGATCGCATAGGTCGCATAGATCGCACAGGCGGCGACCTAGATCGCATAGATCGCATAGATCGCATAGGTCGCAAAGATCGCACAGGTGGCGACCTAGGTCGCACAGATAGCATAGATTGCTTAGATCGCATAGGTCGCATAGATCGCATAGGTCGCACAGGTGGCGACCTAGGTCGCATAGATAGCATAGGTCGCATAGATCGCATAGACCGCATAGATCGCATAGGTCGCAAAGATCGCCCAGATGGCGACCTAGGTCGCATAGATCGCCTAGGTCGCATAGATCGCGTAGATCGCATAGGTCGCATAGATCGCATAGATCGCATAGATCGCATAGATCGCATAGGTCGCATACATCGCATGGGTTGCATATACCGCATAGATCATGTGGTCGCCTCCCTCAGGTGGCAACGGGAAGTCGCTGCGGTCGAAGCTGACCTTGGCTGCGCTCGGCGAGACCATGGTGAAGTTTGCCAGCACGTACCTCCTCACCAGAGACAGGGAGTTCCAGGTCTCCGCAAAGCGTCTCATCGGCGCCATGGCCGTCATCTTCCAGGAGGTGCAGAAGGGCGAGAAGATCCAGGAGGTCGTGGCTAAGAATTTGTTCGCCAGGGCAGAGCTGCTCGTTCGTGAGAATCATGGGAAATCAGAGGACGAGCGCCATTACGCGTGGACGTTCGCGGACTTCGTCATCGAGTTGAATCACGCTTTCCGCATCGAGTGCGACGATGATGCGCTTCACGCCTGGCGGCGCCGTCTGCTGCTGATCGCCTTCGAGGGCGACTTCACTCGCAACGCGGCCTTGGTCTCGGTTGAGCATGGCCTCTTCTTGGCTGACCCCGAACTGGAGGACTGGGCCTCATCTGGCGTGGCGGGCTTCATCCACATGACCCGAGGCATCCTGCCTCTCGTCGAGAAGTACTCGGCGTCCGCGGCCTACGACAAGCTGGACAATCCCTCACCAGCGCGCGCTGCAATGAACGAAGAGTTCCTGAACGACATCAGGGCGTCGGACGGCCGCGACGGAGCTGGCCTGGCTGGCGGGCTTCGTGGCCACGGCGACCAGGCGGACGCCGCGTCGGATCCACTCTCTCGGGCTTCCACGCTCCTTGCCGTCATGCATCTCGACGAGGACACCTGCATGACGGACAGCCAGCGAGAGCGCGCGAAGGCGGGGGCTTGCATCAAGGGGGGGCGGCAGTCTGACAAGAAGGATGCCTGGGACCGCATGAAGGCCGCGGCCATGTGGAAACCCGTAGTGCGACAATGGGGCCGCAAGGTCCCCTACTACTATCCAGCCTTGTGCGCCGGAACACAGTCTTGGTATGTCTGACACGGGCTTGCAGTTCGTGTACTGCGAGATAGCCAAGGTCGTCACGTTCCACTACAACCTCCACAAGCGGTACTGGCGCCTGCGCAAGCTGCGCGGCGACGCGGGCAATGCGGCTGGCAGCGACGCCGAGGACGGCGACCACGGGAGCGACAACGACGACTGAGCTCGTGGCGCGCACATGGCGGGCAGGCGCATCGGTACCACGATGGAGCTTGGAAGCGCACCGCCACGATGAACGTCCAGCGATGTCTGTCAAGCAGCCGCTGCGCCTGGAGGGCGGAGTGGCCCTGGCGGGAGCGATCCTTCTTCGCATGAGAGTGCTTTGCACGCAGAAAAACAATTCCTGCCCGCTATAGCTTTTGGGGGGCCAGAAACCTGGTAGCAGGCAAAAGCGTTTCGGAGTGTTTGGGTTTTTACCAGTGTCCTTCGAGGCCCGACTGACGGCCGTTGCGATTGATTATCGCGGCCACAGAAAACGACGACTTTGCGAGGATAAAGCTTATGGGGCCCTGCCCAAAAGCACAAAAAAACGCTCTTGCCCACTAGGGCTTTTTTGGGGTCGGAAACTTGATAGTGGGTAAGAGCGTTTTGGCTCGTTTTGGCATCGCCCAATGTCAGTCGAGGCCCGACTGACTGCCGCGGCGATTAAGTAGCACGATCATAGCAAACAATAACTTTGCCGAAAGAAAGCCCAGGGGCCCAGCCCAAAAACACCCAAAAAAACGCTCTTGCCCACTAAGTCTTTTTTGGGGTCAGAAACCTGATGCGGCGATTAAGTAGCACGACCATAGCAAACAATAACTTTGCCGAAAGAAAGCCCAGGGGCCCAGCCCAAAAACACCCAAAAAACGCTCTTGCCCACTAAGTCTTTTTTGGTGTCAGAAACCTGATAGTGGGCAAGAGCGTTTCGGCTTGTTTTGGCCGCGCCCAATGTTTCTCGAGGCCCGATTGACTGCCGCGGCGATTAATTAGCGCGACCATAGCAAACAATAACTTTGCCGAAAGAAAGCCCAGGGGCCCAGCCCAAAAACACCCAAAAAACGGTCTTGCCCACTAAGCCTTTTTCGGGGTCAGAAACCTGATAGTGGGCAAGAGCGTTTCTGTTTGGTTTGCGTGTCTTTTGATTGTTCGAGGCCCGACAGACGGCCGCGGCCCCCGAGATGCACCTATATCATCGTCATCGTCGCTACCATCACTGCAACCGCTGCGGCTCGACGGCAGAGTGGCCCCAGAGCGTGCTCGTCGCGCCCTTCGGGGAGGGAGAGCGAGCGCCCGCCGCTCGCGGTGCCAGCTAGAACGCGTTCGGGGATGTCCTGGGACGAGGGAGATCGGGGTCGGAGCCGCAGCCCGCGGCCGAGCCCGCGGTCGACTCCCGCGCCCACTCCATCCGCAGTGTTCTCTCCGGGCAAGTACAAGGAGAGCGTCTTCCAGAAGTTCGGCCGAAGTTCAAGCGCTTTCGCGGACCGCTTCACGGCGGTGGCCGACGACGTCGACATGGGCGACGACAATATTGAACGATCAGGTCGCGAAGACGCACGCTGCCGTGAAGAAGCTGGTGGAAAAGAACGCGGAGCGCCTCGGGGACAAGTATGACGAGCTATGCGTCGTGAAGACCCAGGTCGACGAGATGGAACGGGGCGGCGCCCGCGTCCACGACCTCTTCCTCCTGCGCGTGTTCATGGCTGTCTTCGGCGGGCCGAGGAGCCCGTGGCGCGCGCATGACGGGCAGGCGCATCGGTACCACAACGGAGCATTTCGGTACACCGCCGCGATGAACGTCCAGCAGGCCCTACGCCTGGAGCACGCGGTGAACCGAGCGGACGCGATCCTCCTTCGCATGAGCAAGGACAAAAACGTGAAGCGACCGTCTTGGGACGAGGGGTGGCTCCTTGACTACACGAGCCCTGCCGCGGCGACGCAGGCCGACGTGGACGACGACCCCGATGAGAGCTTCTCGATCGCGCGCAAGATGCTCCGGGAAAGTTTGAACAGGTTTCTCACTACTGGGAACAACGTCAACATCCTCAAGACATTCTGCAAGTGGTGCGACCAGCCGAAGCAAGCGGAGCCCACGTTGGCGTTCAAGGACAAGTGCTTGAAGATCCAGCCTGGCCAGGCAGCAAGGGAGATCAAGAAAGCCCCCGAGGTCAACTGCTACGCGTACATGGACTTATCCATCAAGTACAAGCCGCCCGCGGCCGACGTGGACAGGTACGACCTCATGATGGCCACCCTGTACGGGGACGACGTCGAACCAAAGGAGATCGAAGTCCTTGGCGAGGCGCTGGCCCTCATGCACAAGCGGCAGCCACCTCGCGTGCGGGTTCGGAAGGGGAAAGGCAAGGCGCTCAGGACCGCGATCCAGCGATCTGGGGATCTAGGGCGCCTGGGGGGCCTAGATATGCGATCTATGCGATCTATGCGATCTATGCGATCTAGGTCGCCACCTGTGCGATCTATGCGATCTATGCGGTCTATGCGATCTATGCGACCTATGCGATCTATGCGACCTATGCGATCTATGATCTATGCGATCTACCTATGCGATCTATGCGATCTATGCGACCTATGCGACCTATGCGATCTATGCGACCTATGCGATCTATGCGATCTATGCGATCTATGCGATCTATGCGACCTAGGTCGCCTAGGTCGCCGCCTGTGCGATCTATGCGACCTATGCGGTCTATGCGATCTATGCGACCTAGGTCGCCGCCTGTGCGATCTATGCGACCTATGCGATCTATGCGATCTATGCGACCTAGGTCGCCATCTGGGCCTAGGTCGCATAGATCGCATAGATCGCATAGATCGCACAGGCGGTCGCCACCTATGCGACCTATGCGACCTATGCGATCTATGCGATCTATGCGACCTAGGCCGTCACCTATGCGATCTATGCGATCTATGCGATCTATGCGATCTATGCGACCTAGGCCCAGATGGCGACCTAGGTCGCATAGATCGCATAGATCGCATAGGTCGCATAGATCGCACAGGCGGCGACCTAGGTCGCATAGATCGCATAGATCGCATAGGTCGCATAGATCGCACAGGCGGCGACCTAGATCGCATAGATCGCATAGATCGCATAGGTCGCAAAGATCGCACAGGTGGCGACCTAGGTCGCACAGATAGCATAGATTGCTTAGATCGCATAGGTCGCATAGATCGCATAGGTCGCACAGGTGGCGACCTAGGTCGCATAGATAGCATAGGTCGCATAGATCGCATAGACCGCATAGATCGCATAGGTCGCAAAGATCGCCCAGATGGCGACCTAGGTCGCATAGATCGCCTAGGTCGCATAGATCGCGTAGATCGCATAGGTCGCATAGATCGCATAGATCGCATAGATCGCATAGGTCGCATACATCGCATGGGTTGCATATACCGCATAGATCATGTGGTCGCCTCCCTCAGGTGGCAACGGGAAGTCGCTGCGGTCGAAGCTGACCTTGGCTGCGCTCGGCGAGACCATGGTGAAGTTTGCCAGCACGTACCTCCTCACCAGAGACAGGGAGTTCCAGGTCTCCGCGAAGCGTCTCATCGGCGCCATGGCCGTCATCTTCCAGGAGGTGCAGAAGGGCGAGAAGATCCAGGAGGTCGTGGCTAAGAATTTGTTCGCCAGGGCAGAGCTGCTCGTTCGTGAGAATCATGGGAAATCAGAGGACGAGCGCCATTACGCGTGGACGTTCGCGGACTTCGTCATCGAGTTGAATCACGCTTTCCGCATCGAGTGCGACGATGATGCGCTTCACGCCTGGCGGCGCCGTCTGCTGCTGATCGCCTTCGAGGGCGACTTCACTCGCAACACGGCCTTGGTCTCGGTTGAACATGGCCTCTTCTTGGCTGACCCCGAACTGGAGGACTGGGCCTCATCTGGCGTGGCGGGCTTCATCCACATGACCCGAGGCATCCTGCCTCTCGTCGAGAAGTACTCGGCGTCCGCGGCCTACGACAAGCTGGACAATCCCTCACCAGCGCGCGCTGCAATGAACGAAGAGTTCCTGAACGACATCAGGGCGTCGGACGGCCGCGACGGAGCTGGCCTGGCTGGCGGGCTTCGTGGCCACGGCGACCAGGCGGACGCCGCGTCGGATCCACTCTCTCGGGCTTCCACGCTCCTTGCCGTCATGCATCTCGACGAGGACACCTGCATGACGGACAGCCAGCGAGAGCGCGCGAAGGCGGGGGCTTGCATCAAGGGGGGGCGGCAGTCTGACAAGAAGGATGCCTGGGACCGCATGAAGGCCGCGGCCATGTGGAAACCCGTAGTGCGACAATGGGGCCGCAAGGTCCCCTACTACTATCCAGCCTTGTGCGCCGACGCCGACCTCAGCGCACTGTTCCCGGACATTGACAACCTCGCGATTCCCATCGGGGCCGTCTTCCCCGAGAAATTCAATTTGGACCGCCTGAAGGACTACGCGAGGTGCCCGGAGAGGAAGCGCAACCACCATGCGCTGATCAAGCATCTTGAGGCAGCGCAAGCAGGGGCGGCGGGCGTCAGAAAGCAAAGCAGGTCTTCGCAAGATGACCTGGAAGTATTTCAGGCGTGGTCGCGACACGAGCAGTCGCTCAAGTCAACCTGGGCGGCGGCTAACCAGTTGCTCGAGGAACGTGAGGGCGGCGATGGGGCTCTCCAGGTCAAGTACCACTTCTCAGCCATTGGGGACTTGCGCGTGCGCAGCAGGAGACGCGCAGAGGGCACGGCGTCGCAGAGCCTGAGCAAGCAGATCCAGACTATTGCGCAGCCAGACGTCGTGAAGTTGGACTGGCGCAAATGTTTCCTGACCCTCGCGCCCCAGGTCATGAAGCGCATGAAGATAAATCTGAACGGCCACTCCTCGGAGCAAGGGCGCGCCATCGAGGCCGTTGCCGCATGGCCCGACATCGACGCCAAGAAGACCCTGGCGCTCAGCGTCCTGTTTGGCAAAAAGAATGCAGGCGACCAGTACCAGGCCATGGAGCGGGACGCGAGAGTGCTCCGCTGGGCGGCATCGTCTGCACTGCCCGACGTTTTCAAGGCCGCCGTCGAGGACGAGAGGGACAACCCCGAGCTCACGTGCGTGTCGAGGCTCCTCGAAGGGGCGGAGGACGCCTGCACCGAGGCGTTGGTGAAGTTCGTTCAGGAGAAGCGGGGCAGCGCGGTGTCCCACCTCGCTTGGGAGTTCGACGGCATCGGGGTGAACGTCGGCGTGCTCGATGACGCGCACGCTTTCATCACCGATGCTGAGAACTACGTCCACAAGGCGACGGGTTACAAGATGCACCTCGCTGCGAAGAAGGAGCGCTCGTTGCTTGAGACACTTGCGGCGAGCGGACAGCAGCTGCCCGTCGACGACGGGCCTGGGGGCCCCGACCAGATGGCGTCGTACTTCACCGATGGCAATTGCATCCAGGCCGCAGTGGTCGCATCCTGCGGGTGCGGCAAGCCACCCCTTCCAGCCCCAGAGGCAAACTCGCGCTCCTATCGCGAGGTCGCCCAGCACTTCGAGATCAGGCTCCACGGCGCCTGCGTCCTGGACGTGCTCTTCCAGCTCGCATCGGGCCGCGCCCTGGATGCAGGCGACTACCTCTTGCACAGCGAGCCTGGCGGGGAGGCTCATTGCGTGCTTCTCCGCGCGTCGGCAGTGGTTCAGGGGGAGAACGGACCAGAGCAGACGTTCGATCTGATCGGCACCCATTGTGGTCACGAGGAACGGCGGTCCAAGTGCAGGGTTAGCGCGGTCGAATTTTGCAGGGCGATCGGGGGCGCGGCCGATAAACGCCTGGCCGTGCTCTTCCGCATTAACGGCAGCATGGCCCGCTCCACGGATGCTTTGATGGACCTGCAAGCAGGCGCCTCTGCGAGTCCGCCAGTCGATGTGCAGCTGCCGATCGCCGCCGCAGAACCAGGCGGAGTCGACGTGGGGTTGCCGTCCGACTGCGAGGAGGACGCCGACGAACCCGACGAGCCCTCATTCATGGAGATGTTCTGCAACGTGCTTGGAAAGGAGGCCGCGGACTACCAGGTCGAGGTCGGTGGATGTCGATCCCGCGTTCAATGCCGCTGTCTCCTGTGCCCTTGGCGATCGTTCAGCCGCCGCGAGCACCTCATCGAGCACCAGAAGCACCACAGGCCGCCGAAGTTCGTCGCGTCTCGGGAGGACGATGCCCTCTTCAAGGTCGCTATGTCGCTGTACAGGTTCGACCGCGTCTGCTCGGTGTTGAACCGCGCGGCTCAGAAAGACGGCGGCTACCTGGCCCGCGCTGCCGGTCTGCTTCGAGAATGGAATCGCGACGCTCCAGCGGAAGCGCTGGAGGCTGCGCGCCACTCCAACGAAGCCCACCTCGTCTTCGTCTTCACAGAGGCGGGCCCGCGGTACTGGTTGCGCGCCAAGTGCATTGACTGCGTCCGCATTAACGCCAAGATCTCGTACACCAAAGGCTTCGAGGATTCCCTGATCAGCCTGGCCTTGGTCTCGCACGGGGCGATGAATGGCGTGATGGGCCATCTCCACAGGCAGTGGTCCCGCGACGGCACGTCGCCTTTCCTGGCCTGCCGCCCCTAGCTCTTGCGGGAGATCATGGACCACGTGTTCCGCCGCCCCGACGGCCTGGCGCAGCTGTCGGTGCGACGGCTCATGGGCGAGGAAGTGGCCCGCGGCGAGTTCACGGCACTGACCCACGATGGCACCTTCAAGTTCTTGTTCTCGGTCATCGGCGAGAAGAAAATGGACCAGAAGAAAGGCGGGATCTACGTCGGCCACACTCTGATGGGGATGACAGGAGCTTGCCCTGGATTCAGCGTCCAGCCCGATGAGAGCACGGAGAGCTTCGGTGCAGCGGTCAGGGAGCGGCTGACCCCCGCTGCGGTCGAGCAGGTGCGGATGCTTTACTCCGACGCCCCGAGCGAGAAGATGTTGGAGCATCTGCCGAGGTGTCTCGGCGTGGCACAGGACAGACTGCACATTGCCTTGCGGGCCGAGCAGTGCAGGGACGGGAAGAGGACGGCTTGCTCATTTGAGCTGCTGCAGCTCACGAGGAAGTTTTCCCGTCCTCTCGGCGTGCCCGAGGAGTACTTGACGAGGGAGATCTACCATGGCCTCCCGATGCCCGAGGTGGTCTGGGGTGACGCGCAGCCCGCGCGCGAGCGTGCCGACAAGGACTGGGCGGATTTCTGCAACGAGCCTTTCGTCTCGCACGCGGAGTACGTGGCCGAGTTGAGGCGCATAGTCCAGAAGCACGAGAAGATCATGGACAGGAAGAATTCCAAAGGCGTGCCGCTCCGAAAAGTTTTGGAGAGCGCGAGCTCCACGAAGAACTACTACTACTTGCGCAACAATTCGGTGTTCGCCCAGCTCTCTCGCGGGCAATTGGTCGTCCAGGGCACGCCCCAGAACGAGGCCGAGCACAGGAACATGAAGCGCTGGGCGTGGTGCGTGTGGCAGCAGCACGAAGACCGCGTCCACGTGCTCAAGGAGGTCTACGCCCTCTACCGCATGCTCGTCCATGCCGCCCAGCGCGAGTCGCTCGGCACGCGGCTTCCGCCCTTGCGGCTCGCAGAGATGTTGGCCGGCCAGATCGCTGCTGGCGGTCTCAGGGACGGCATCGGGCCAGACGGATCGCTGCCTATCGGAGAGGATGGCCCGAGCGGTTCTGTGCCCAACGGAAATGGGCCCAACCGCGGCGCACTCAGGAAGTCCCTCGTCAAGGTGGACGTCGGCTTGGCCGCGAAACAGAAAGAGGGAAAGAACAAGAGGGCAGCCGCGTGGAGCAAGGCTATGCCTGCAAAGAAGAAGCCGTGGGGGCACAGGAAGAGGGCGACGTCGACGAGGAAGTCCGCACCCTCCACCGTACACGCCGTGGTCGAGGAGGTCGCGGGGATCCAGGCCTGAGGCGCAGTTCCCTGAATCTTGCGCTTCGAGGCACGAAGCGCCGTAAGATTGCCCTGCTCTTGCGCCGCTATTAGGCATCGCCGCCGCACGCCTCTGTGACTGCACTGTTCAGTCGGGAGACAGTAAGACTGGGCGTGATAAGGAGAGCACGGTGATTTATGATCACTCTGCTCGGCCGCTAGCATTTTGCACGGCCACCGCAGGTATCATTTACTATCTTAGTACAGTCAGGAGGTTGTACGACTGGGGCTGCGAAAGAAAATGAAACCATGCATCGGGAATGTCGTACTTCTCATTGTTATTACCAGAAGTTTTGCACAATGCCCGTGGTCAGTGGTGAAGCTCGGATGCGTACCCCAGTATGCCATAAAGGTAAGCACCCAGATCTTCATACGTTGGAATGTTCTTGTGGCGGTCCCGGCGACCCCCAAAACAACCGAAAAACATCTCTTGCCCACTAAAGCTTTTTGAGTGCCAGAAACCTGGTAGTGGGCAAGAGCCTTTTTGGTGCTTCTGTGCAGCTAAATGTTTCTCGAGACCCGACATGCGGCCATTACGATTAATCCGCGAAGCCGGTGGAACCACAAACTTATCACAGGGAAGACCCAATGATCTTGCCCAGAACAAGACAAACACAAACATGAGCTTTGCCCCTAGGGTCTTTCGGGATCGAGAAAGCTGATATTGAGCACGAGGGCATGTAGTTTAGTTTGCTTCGAGCCTACCCTTCGACGTTGATTGGATGCGCATTCAGGCCACCTAGATCTTTAGATCTCTAGGTGGCCTAGATGGAGCTCCTAGGCCGAATGGTCTGGGATGAGGCCTTTCACGGGTATGAACCTTGATCCCGGACCATTTGGCCAATGAGATCCGCCTAGGCCACCTAGGCGATCCAGGGATCTATGTTATCTGGGGGGGGGGGGAGAGGGAGAGGAGAAGGAGGGAGGAGGAGGAGGAGGAGGAGGAGGAGGAAAAGGATGGGAAGGAGGAGGTGGATTAGGTGGGGGAGGAGGGTGGGTTAGTCGGAGGAGGAAGGGAAGGAGGAGGAGTAGGAGGAGGAAGACGACGACGACGATGACATCGGAGGAGTAGGAGCATTCTTGGGACATCAAGACCTGGGGTTGCTTAGATGTGTGGGCCACTTTGAAGATCTGCCGGGCTCCTCTGTGCCGCTCTGAAGCCCGATGCGTTACAGTCGGATTTTATTAGTAGGTCGACCCTGCCAGATGAAGGGTGCCCTTGTGTCCTGTCTATCCCGTCCCACGTCCTCTGCGCGTCTTCTGGTTGTTCAGGGCCGCGTTGTCCTCGGAAGAGTCTTGTGTCCTCTCGGGTGTCCTGTCCAATCAACTTCGACTGTATGCTTGCCAGCATCGTCGTCATCATCGTTACCTCCGTCTCCATTTTGGCTCAAGCGATTTCTTACTACTGGGAACAACATCCTCGATACATTTTGCAAGTGGTGCGCCATGTCGACCTTTCGCTGTTCAGGGATTCTCGGTGTGGCGCGACTGTTTGCTGCCAGGCATTCTGTGGCGCTGCAAGAGGTTAGCGGCCGCCGCGCCCAAGCAGCGTATTATGATAGCCTGGAAGAACACAATCTGTTGCAAGATGTGTATGTGAAATATCATGTTATGAATCAGCAGGGTGAGGCTCACGATGTAAGGGTTCGCAGGTCCGCAGCTGCAATCCTTACGAACTGCAAGATAAACGAGGAATACACAGACCCTCAGACGGTCCTCTGTCTCCGCATCATAGACAAAGTCAGGGCGAAGTCATTCGAACGACGGATGGCCGCCGCAGTGTGTGCCACGATCAACGTCCGTGTCTTTCTGAAGGAATTGTTAAAGAAACTGCCGGGCGACGGTTGGACAGGCGATCTGTTTTGGGAAGCTGCTCATACTTTAGTGAACAATATTGACCCCGAAGAGCTTTTCACCGGCGCCTTCAACCGGCAGGCGTTCAATTCGTGGACCAAACGTGATCTGGCGAACAAGCGCATGCACATAATCAGAGACAAGTTGAGTGGTGATATCAATTTTGACAACGCATCGCGCCTGGAAGTGTCATTAGACCTTGTAAGAGCGTGCGGCAAGTTCTTGGGCAAGAACGCCTTTTCCTTGTTGGAGCAGTCCTACGCGAACAACTATCGCCGCCCCGGGTGGTGCTCGCAACACGGGTCGCTCATGGGGCCCGGCGCCTTGGCGGGCGTCAACATCATCAACGGGACATGGAAGCAGAGCGGGACGGGCAGCACGCAGCTCGGGGATGTGTTGCAGCAGTTCGACGACTCCCACGCTAATATGCAGAAGCTGCGCCGCTTGTTCCGGGAAGATTTGCAGTCTCTCCAGGTGTTGGTCAAGAAGACACGCGGCGCGAAGCGGGCCCTGGCTAGGGAGCTATGCGAAGCCGTGGAACACATTCTTGGTATGTCTGACACGGGCTTGCAGTTCGTGTACTGCGAGATAGCCAAGGTCGTCACGTTCCACTACAACCTCCACAAGCGGTACTGGCGCCTGCGCAAGCTGCGCGGCGACGCGGGCAATGCGGCTGGCAGCGACGCCGAGGACGGCGACCACGGGAGCGACAACGACGACTGAGCTCGTGGCGCGCACATGGCGGGCAGGCGCATCGGTACCACGATGGAGCTTGGAAGCGCACCGCCACGATGAACGTCCAGCGATGTCTGTCAAGCAGCCGCTGCGCCTGGAGGGCGGAGTGGCCCTGGCGGGAGCGATCCTTCTTCGCATGAGAGTGCTTTGCACGCAGAAAAACAGTTCCTGCCCGCTATAGCTTTTGGGGGGCCAGAAACCTGGTAGCAGGCAAAAGCGTTTCGGAGTGTTTGGGTTTTTACCAGTGTCCTTCGAGGCCCGACTGACGGCCGTTGCGATTGATTATCGCGGCCACAGAAAACGACGACTTTGCGAGGATAAAGCTTATGGGGCCCTGCCCAAAAGCACAAAAAAACGCTCTTGCCCACTAGGGCTTTTTTGGGGTCGGAAACTTGATAGTGGGTAAGAGCGTTTTGGCTCGTTTTGGCATCGCCCAATGTCAGTCGAGGCCCGACTGACTGCCGCGGCGATTAAGTAGCACGATCATAGCAAACAATAACTTTGCCGAAAGAAAGCCCAGGGGCCCAGCCCAAAAACACCCAAAAAACGCTCTTGCCCACTAAGTCTTTTTTGGGGTCAGAAAAAACTGATGCGGCGAATTAAGTAGCACGACCCCATAGCAAACAATATCTTTGCCGAAAGAAAGCCAAGGGGCCCAGCCCGAAACACACCCAAAAAACGACTCTGCCCCAGCCTGGAATATCAATCAAGCCTGGTTGGAAGTAGGGGCATACATGTCGTTCGGCTTTGTTTTCGGCGCGCGCAAGTTTAGCGAGGCCGATTATGGGGACTGCCGCGGCGATGAATTAGGGCGACCATAGCAAACAATAACTTTGCCGAAAGAAAGCCCAGGGGCCCAGCCCAAAAACACCCAAAAAACGGTCTTGCCCACTAAGCCTTTTTCGGGGTCAGAAACCTGATAGTGGGCAAGAGCGTTTCTGTTTGGTTTGCGTGTCTTTTGATTGTTCGAGGCCCGACAGACGGCCGCGGCCCCCGAGATGCACCTATATCATCGTCATCGTCGCTACCATCACTGCAACCGCTGCGGCTCGACGGCAGATGCCCCAGAGCGTGCTCGTCGCGCCCTTCGGGGAGGGAGAGCGAGCGCCCGCCGCTCGCGGTGCCAGCTAGAACGCGTTCGGGGATGTCCTGGGACGAGGGAGATCGGGGTCGGAGCCGCAGCCCGCGGCCGAGCCCGCGGTCGACTCCCGCGCCCACTCCATCCGCAGTGTTCTCTCCGGGCAAGTACAAGGAGAGCGTCTTCCAGAAGTTCGGCCGAAGTTCAAGCGCTTTCGCGGACCGCTTCACGGCGGTGGCCGACGACGTCGACATGGGCGACGACAATATGTCGTTGAACGATCAGGTCGCGAAGACGCACGCTGCCGTGAAGAAGCTGGTGGAAAGGAACGCGGAGCGCCTCGGGGACAAGTATGACGAGCTATGCGTCGTGAAGACCCAGGTCGACGAGATGGAACGGGGCGGCGCCCGCGTCCACGACCTCTTCCTCCTGCGCGTGTTCATGGCTGTCTTCGGCGGGCCGAGGAGCCCGTGGCGCGCGCATGACGGGCAGGCGCATCGGTACCACAACGGAGCATTTCGGCACACCGCCGCGATGAACGTCCAGCAGGCCCTACGCCTGAAGCACGCGGTGAACCGAGCGGACGCGATCCTCCTTCGCATGAGCAAGGACAAAAACGTGAAGCGACCGTCTTGGGACGAGGGGTGGCTCCTTGACTACGCGAGCCCTGCTCGGCGACGCAGGGCCGACGTGGACGTACGACCCCGATAGCAGCTTCTCGACGCGCGCCAAGATGCTCCGGGAAAGTTTGAACAGGTTTCTCACTACTGGGAACAACGTCAACATCCTCAAGACATTCTGCAAGTGGTGCGACCAGCCGAAGCTAGCGGAGCCCACGTTGGCGTTCAAGGACAAGTGCTTGAAGATCCAGCCTGGCCAGGCAGCAAGGGAGATCAAGAAAGCCCCCGAGGTCAACTGCTACGCGTACATGGACTTATCCATCAAGTACTAGCCGCCCGCGGCCGACGTGGACAGGTACGACCTCATGATGGCCACCCTGTACGGGGACGACGTCGAATCAAAGGAGATCGAAGTCCTTGGCGAGGCGCTGGTCCTCATGCACAAGCGGCCGCCCAACTCGCGTGTGCGGGTTTCGAAGGTAAAGGCAAGGCGCTCCGGACCGCGATCCAGCGATTCTGGGGATCTAGGGGCGACGTGGGGTGGACTAGATATGCGATCTATGTCGGATCTATGCGATCTGAGGTCGCAACTGTGCGATTCTATGGCGATCTATGCGGTTCTATGGATATTCTATGCGACCTATGCGATCTATGCGGTCTATGCGATCTATGCGACCTATGCGATCTATGCGACCTATGCGATCTATGTGACATATGCGATCTATGCGATCTATGCGGCCTATGTCGCCACCTATGCGACCTATGCGATCTATGCGACCTATGCGACCTATGCGATCTATGCGACCTATGCGATCTATGCGATCTATGCGACCTAGGTCGCCGCCTGTGCGATCTATGCGATCTATGCGATCTATGCGACCTAGGCCGTCGCCTATGCGACCTATGCGATCTATGCGATCTATGCGATCTATGCGATCTATGCGACCTAGGCCCAGATGGCGACCTAGGTCGCATAGATCGCATAGATCGCATAGGTCGCATAGATCGCACAGGCGGCGACCTAGGTCGCATAGATCGCATAGATCGCATAGGTCGCATAGATCGCACAGGCGGCGACCTAGGTCGTGCACCTATGCGTACCTGTGCGATCTATGCGATCTATGCGATCTATGCGACCTAGGCCGTCGCCTATGCGACCTATGCGATCTATGCGATCTATGCGATCTATGCGATCTATGCGACCTAGGCCCAGATGGCGACCTAGGTCGCATAGATCGCATAGATCGCATAGGTCGCATAGATCGCACAGGCGGCGACCTAGGTCGCATAGATCGCATAGATCGCATAGGTCGCATAGATCGCACAGGCGGCGACCTAGATCGCATAGATCGCATAGATCGCATAGGTCGCAAAGATCGCACAGGTGGGGACCTAGGTCGCACAGATAGCATAGATTGCTTAGATCGCATAGGTCGCATAGATCGCATAGGTCGCACAGGTGGCGACCTAGGTCGCATAGATAGCATAGGTCGCATAGATCGCATAGACCGCATAGATCGCATAGGTCGCAAAGATCGCCCAGATGGCGACCTAGGTCGCATAGATCGCCTAGGTCGCATAGATCGCGTAGATCGCATAGGTCGCATAGATCGCATAGATCGCATAGGTCGCATACATCGCATGGGTTGCATATACCGCATAGATCATGTGGTCGCCTCCCTCAGATGGCAACGGGAAGTCGCTGCGGTCGAAGCTGACCTTGGCTGCGCTCGGCGAGACCATGGTGAAGTTTGCCAGCACGTACCTCCTCACCAGAGACAGGGAGTTCCAGGTCTCCGCAAAGCGTCTCATCGGCGCCATGGCCGTCATCTTCCAGGAGGTGCAGAAGGGCGAGAAGATCCAGGAGGTCGTGGCTAAGAATTTGTTCGCCAGGGCAGAGCTGCTCGTTCGTGAGAATCATGGGAAATCAGAGGACGAGCGCCATTACGCGTGGACGTTCGCGGACTTCGTCATCGAGTTGAATCACGCTTTCCGCATCGAGTGCGACGGTGATGCGCTTCACGCCTGGCGGCGCCGTCTGCTGCTGATCGCCTTCGAGGGCGACTTCACTCGCAACACGGCCTTGGTCTCGGTTGAGCATGGCCTCTTCTTGGCTGACCCCGAACTGGAGGACTGGGCCTCATCTGGCGTGGCGGGCTTCATCCACATGACCCGAGGCATCCTGCCTCTCGTCGAGAAGTACTCGGCGTCCGCGGCCTACGACAAGCTGGACAATCCCTCACCAGCGCGCGCTGCAATGAACGAAGAGTTCCTGAACGACATCAGGGCGTCGGACGGCGGCGACGGAGCTGGCCTGGCTGGCGGGCTTCGTGGCCACGGCGACCAGGCGGACGCCGCGTCGGATCCACTCTCTCGGGCTTCCACGCTCCTTGCCGTCATGCATCTCGACGAGGACACCTGCATGACGGACAGCCAGCGAGAGCGCGCGAAGGCGGGGGCTTGCATCAAGGGGGGGCGGCAGTCTGACAAGAAGGATGCCTGGGACCGCATGAAGGCCGCGGCCATGTGGAAACCCGTAGTGCGACAATGGGGCCGCAAGGTCCCCTACTACTATCCAGCCTTGTGCGCCGACGCCGACCTCAGCGCACTGTTCCCGGACATTGACAACCTCGCGATTCCCATCGGGGCCGTCTTCCCCGAGAAATTCAATTTGGACCGCCTGAAGGACTACGTGAGGTGCCCGGAGAGGAAGCGCAACCACATGAGCTGATCACAGAATCTTAGGACAGCGCAAGAAGGGGGGCGGCGCGGCGTAGAAAGCAAAGCAGGTCTTCGCAGATGACCTGGAAGTATTTCAGGCGTGGTCGCGACACGGAGCAGTCGCGCAAGTCAACCTGGGCGGCGGCTAATCTAAACAGTTGCCGAGGAACGTGAGGCGGCGATGGGGTCTCCAGGTCAAGTACCACTTCTCAGCCATCGGGGACTTGCGCGTGCGCAGCAGGAGACGCGCAGAGGGCACGGCGTCGCAGAGCCTGAGCAAGCAGAACCAGACTATTGTGCAGCCAGACGTCGTGAAGTTGGACTGGCGCAAATGTTTCCTGACCCTCGCGCCCCAGGTCATGAAGCGCATGAAGATAAATCTGAACAGGCCACTCCTCGGGAGCAAGAGGGGCGCAGCCATCGAGGGCCGTTTTGCGCATGGCCCGACATCGAAGCCAAGACGACGGTGGCGATCCACGCGTTTCCTGTTGGCAAAAAAGAATGCAGGCGACCATGTGCCCCAGGGCACATGGAGCGGGACGCATAGAGGAGTGCTCCGCTGGTCGGCATTCGTCTGACTGCCCCCCCGTTTTCAAGGCCGCCGTCGAGGACGAGAGGGACAACCCCGAGCTCACGTGCGTGTCGAGGCTCCTCGAAGGGGCGGAGGACGCCTGCACCGAGGCGTTGGTGAAGTTCGTTCAGGAGAAGCGGGGCAGCGCGGTGCCCCACCTCGCTTGGGAGTTCGACGGCATCGGGGTGAACGTCGGCGTGCTCGATGACGCGCACGCTTTCATCACCGATGCTGAGAACTACGTCCACAAGGCGACGGGTTACAAGATGCACCTCGCTGCGAAGAAGGAGCGCTCGTTGCTTGAGACACTTGCGGCGAGCGGACAGCAGCTGCCCGTCGACGACGGGCCTGGGGGCCCCGACCAGATGGCGTCGTACTTCACCGATGGCAATTGCATCCAGGCCGCAGTGGTCGCATCCTGCGGGTGCGGCAAGCCACCCCTTCCAGCCCCAGAGGCAAACTCGCGCTCCTATCGCGAGGTCGCCCAGCACTTCGAGATCAGGCTCCACGGCGCCTGCGTCCTGGACGTGCTCTTCCAGCTCGCATCGGGCCGCGCCCTGGATGCAGGCGACTACCTCTTGCACAGCGAGCCTGGCGGGGAGGCTCATTGCGTGCTTCTCCGCGCGTCGGCAGTGGTTCAGGGGGGGAACGGACCAGAGCAGACGTTCGATCTGATCGGCACCCATTGTGGTCACGAGGAACGGCGGTCCAAGTGCAGGGTTAGCGCGGTCGAATTTTGCAGGGCGATCGGGGGCGCGGCCGATAAACGCCTGGCCGTGCTCTTCCGCATTAACGGCAGCATGGCCCGCTCCACGGATGCTTTGATGGACCTGCAAGCAGGCGCCTCTGCGAGTCCGCCAGTCGATGTGCAGCTGCCGATCGCCGCCGCAGAACCAAGCGGAGTCGACGTGGGGTTGCCGTCCGACTGCGAG
>CAUYUJ010008134.1:0-42130 GCA_963575745.1 Prorocentrum cordatum | reverse complement strand
CCCCCCACTCAGTACAGCGTTTCGTGGCCCCATAGGGAGCTCCACCGAAGACCCCGGTGCCACCGTCCACATGCGTCCCCCCCACTCAGTACAGCGTTTCGTGGCCCCATAGGGAGCTCCACCGAAGGCCCCAGTGCCACCGTCCACATGCGTCCCCCCCACTCAGTACAGCGTTTCGTGGCCCCGTAGGGAGCTCCACTGAAGGCCCCAGTGCCACCGTCCAAATGCGTCCCCCCACTCAGTACAGCGTTTCGTGGCCCCATAGGGAGCCCCACCGAAGGTCACAGTGCTACCGTCCACATACGTCCCGCCCACTCAGTACAGCGTTTCGCGGCCACATAGGCAGCTCCACCGAAGCCCCCAGTGGGACCGTCCGAGTGCGTCCTGAAACACCCAATTTGGCATTTTCACCCACCCATTACAGCGTTTCGTGGCCCCACGGGGAGCTCCACCGAAGGCCCCAGTGCCACCGTCCGCATGCGTGCCGCACACCCAATGTGGCATTTTCACCCACCCAGTGCAGCGTTTCGTGGCCCCACAGGGAGCTCCACCGAAGGCCCCAGTGGGACCGTCCGCAAGCGTCCCGAAACACCCATTGTGGTATTTCCACCCACCCAGTCAGAATTTCGTGGCCCCGTAGGGAACTCCACCGAAGCCCCATTGCCACCGTCCGCATACGTCCCGAAAACCCAACGTGGCATTTTTACCCACCCAATACAACGTTTCGTGGCCCCTTAGTGAGCTCCACCGAAGCCTCCAGTGGGACCGTCCGCTTGCGTCCCGGAAGCCCAAGTTGGCATTTTCACCCACCCAGTACAGCGCTTCGTGGCCCCATAGGGAGTTCCACTGAAGCCTCCAGTGGGACCGTCCGCATGCGTCCCGGAAGCCCAATGTGGCATTTTCACTTGCCCAGTACAGCGTTTCGTGGCCCCATAGGGAGCTCCACCGAAGCCCCTAGTGGGACCGTCCGCATGCGCCCCGGAAACCTTACTTGACACACCACTCACCCAGAACAGCATTCCCCCCCACCCAGTGCAGCGCTTCGTGGCCCCATAGGGAGTTTCACCGAAGAAGATCTTCACAATTGCGGTACCCACGACTGCATATGGTTGGGTCCTTCGCCAGGATCATTTCTTCCAAAATTCGCCTGTAGGAGGTTAAGCCCGACGCAAAGACTAGGGGGGTTGGATATCACGGCGCGGGGCATGCCATCTCCCGGATCTCATGCACCCCTCCTCCTCCCTGCAGCACGTCTTCTGGCCCCCCCCCCTGGGCCGCGCACGTGCCTCGGGCCCTGCTCTGCGGCCCCCCCCTCTTGGACGCCCCCCTTCGGGACGCCCCCGACGTCCAGTCCGACATCGACTCCGTCTGGCCCGATCCGATTTCGATCCCGACATCCCAGCGATCCGATGCGGCCCGACTGCTGCGTGGCACTGTCGTGCGTCCTGGCGCGGCAGATCCGATCGGGTCCCGGCGCCGTGCTGATGGCGTCCGAGCCGGCGCACATTCCGATCCCATGTGTCGACTACACGTAAGAGTGACCTTTCGCCAGTGTGACTTTTGGTGCGGGCCCAATGGGGTCCCCCGATCGCTGAGCGCAAAGCGGTAACAGCGGCTTGCGCGCCCAGGTTTGGCCACCCCGCGTCCCCCGTTTTGCCGCGCACCAAAGGTTACTCTTACCCAGTGTCACTCTTACGACGTGTAGCCGAATGTGATCTCCCGAGTCGATGCTGACTGATTCGGATGGGGCTAGGACGAGGAGAAGTCCGTCCCGGAGCGTCCCAGAAAGCTCTCAGAGCGTCCGGAGCGCTCCGAGAAGGCCGCGGCGCCCGAGACATATCCTCCGGGCCTGCCAGCTCTCAGAGATTCTCGCCCTGTCCTCGCCCGAACTCAGCCTCGTCCTGGCCCCTCGTCCTGCTGATCCTGCCCCCTCTCCCAGGACTCCGACGCCATACAGTCGGGGCCCTGAAGAAGGAACCCTTTTCGTTGGGGAGGGGCTCCGCGTTCCTCAAAGTGTTTCCCAGCTTGCCTCAGGCTTCCCTCATGTCTTCGACAGGAGATCGAAGGTTCACTTGTGGAAAGAAGGGGGCCTCGTTCCTCATTGAGGGTTCCTTTGGGTCAACGCGCCGACTGCACGGCGTGGGCTCCCCCGGAGCCCCGACCCCTCTCCCGGGGGCCAGCTCGCCTCGAGGCGCCTGGCGACGGCCCCCATTGCAGAGGGCCTGGGAGGCGGAGGAGCCACGGCTGGGGGAGCCGCCAGGCGCCTCGAGGCCGTGTCCTACCACCAAGTCGGGCCTGTCCCCCCTCTACAAAGGGATGTTCGACGAACAGTAACACTCCCAAATGCCCCAGAAATGTCGAAAAATACTCCCCGAACAGTCCCCAGACAATTCCTGGACTGTTCTTGGACTATTTTGGGGGTATGTTTTATGTTTCGCCGAACATCCCCCCTGTAGGGACAGGCCCGACCTAATCCTACCACCTCCCCTCTCCTCTCCTCCTCTCTCATCCTCTCTCCACCGTCTGTCGACTGCTCCACGACCGCCGCGGACCGTCCGCCGACCGTCCGTCCGACGACCGCCGACGACCGTCCGCCGACCGCCGGAGCGATCGCCGACGACCGACTGTGGATTGCTCGACCTCCGACGGCGACACCCGTAACACCACACCGCCACGGTACTTAGGGGTCTCCCATGTTTTCTGACTCCGGCTAGGGTCTGCGTGGTCGGATTCTTCCACACCTTTAATTACTTTCTCGGCCTCCGGCCGAAGGCGTCAAGGCATCATGAAGCCTGTCAGCCACATCATCCTCTATACGGTACTTAGGCGAAGGTTACCGGCCTGAAGTTTCACTTCGCCCAGGCGGAGGCCACCGCCTGCTCCCCCGCCGGAGAAGGCGACGCCGCAGCATGCCAGGCCACCGCCTTTCTACGGCTCTTTTCACGGCCCAGGGCGACCGCTGCTCTCACCAGGCCGTCGCGCGCCATGCCACTTTGGGCCCTTTCGGGGCGCTCGGTGCTCACTTGGTTCGCCCTGTTTCGATCGCAGAACGCCGACCCGCCCACGGACACCAGGAAGAGCGGATGAAGGTCCCCGCCAGGCCCGACACGCTGGCGGCGGACCTGTGCCTCGGGTTCCGTGCACAGGCACCGCGTGCATGCGTCTTGCATGCATTCACTTGCTGTCTCCTCGACACTCTTGGCGCCGTGCACGGCACTACGGACGCGAGGGTCAGGCATGCCTTCCTCAACCACCTCACCACGGAAGCAGACGACGCCTACAGCCGACGCCTGACCGTGCTGGACACCTTTCACCAGCGCTGGGGACCGACGTACTCCGACGACGACGACGACACCGTTCGTTCCTACACTCCGACGCAGTCCGAGCTCTGACTCAGCCACGCGCAGAGGGAGGTGGGGGGGAGGGGTGAGGGCTTCTTAGAAGCACCCCTGCTTCTTAGAAGGCGCGGGCCTTCTCTATAGATGTGAGGCCGGCGCCTTCTAAGAAGCAGCCTCCTTCTAAGAAGCCCTCCCCCTTGTGCGCGCCGCCAACTGACTGGCGCCCACGTGCCTTGGTGGCTCCACTCCCAGGCCCACGCTGCCCATTGGCGCCAGTGCTGCCTCCTCTGCCCCTCAGGCGCGCGCCACCAGGCAAGCACCTGGGCAGTTCGGGACTTTTGGCAGGTGGATCTCTCAAGCTCTTCGCCGCCTCTGGCGGTGTGCGTTGCGAGCAGGAACGCAGCAACGCCACAGGAAAGCGCGGCATTGACAGTGTAGCTCCGCACACGTGACAACTGTTTACGAGCAGGAACACAGCAAAGCCCCAGGGAAGCGAGGCATTGACAGTGTGCTCCATGGCTTCACGGCCCCGGGCTTTTCAGGGGCTCGGCTTCCCCTGCGCTGAGGCCTTTTCGCCCTTTCCGCAGTTGGCCCCTACGGGGGGTGTAGCGCCCCTTCTGCGCCACGGGGTGGCAGGGCCCTCGCACCTCCTCTGTTCCTGCCTGGCCCCTCTGCCCCTCTGCTGGCTGGGCCTCTTGGCGCCGTCGGCGGGGGGGGCGTACGGACGCTGGTGCCGGGCCTTGCTGCCCTGAGGCCAAGAGGGGAGGTCCTTGCATGCCTGTGTGGGGTGGTGCCGTCTGCCTCTGCTTGCACGCGCGGCGTTCACACTGGGCAACTGTTGCGCGGCCATGGTTCTCGGGCCGCTGCGGAGGATGCCACACAGGGCGCCTCTCTTTGCGGACACCGAGGCGCCCAAGGCGAAGCGTGCTTAAAGCCGGTGTCTCTTGCAGTCACGGGTGCGTAGCCGGGTCCTTGAGGGGCCTGATCACCGCAGTTCCTCTTTTTTTCGCAGCTGGGGTCCAGACGGACCGCGCCAGGGGGGAGGTCTCTCCACCACCTCTGCTAATCTTTGGGTTATCTAAGCGGCGCGTCCCGGTGTGCGAGGAGGGTCTGCCAGGCACGTGCGGCCCGGGGGCCTGGACGACCCCGTCGTCCTTGGTGTTGCGGGCTCTCCTCCTCCCTCCTCATTCCCCCTCTCCTCTTCTCGTCTCTCCCTCAGGTCGGCCAGGGCGCCCGTCGGCGGATGGAGGTGGGAAGAGATGGGTGGGAGTGGTAGCACAGCAAAGATGGCTCGGGCGCGCCTGTCTTGTTCTCTTCCCTCTTCCCTCCTCCTCCCTTCCTCCACCGCAGGGGGGGAGGGAGGGGTCTGGGCGTGGGGGAGCCCGGGGGCCCCCGCCGCCTGGAGCCGCCCGGGGCGAGGTGGCCGTGAAGTATTTCATGCACGTGTCCCGCGTCGTCGGTATCCTGATAGCCGGGGTGCTGCCCGTGGGTTGTGCTTCTTTGTTTTTCCCCACATGCCAAGGAGGGTCTTGTTTTTTTCTCCACCCGCGTGTCACCCGCGCTCCTCCCCTCTTCTTCCCTTCCGTCTCGCTCGCACAAATATCAGGCACACGTACGCACTGACCTTCTACTTGCCCACATGCTAATTGGGGTTCTGCTCTTCTTCCCACACGCGGCGCACCTGCGTCTCGCACCAACCTCACCTTTCCTCCTTCTCCCCCCTCCGCCTCCTCTTCCTCCTCCTGTTGTTCCTCCTCTTGCTCCTCTTCCTTCCCTTCCTCTTCGCTCGTACACTCATCAGATATATGCACACATCATACATGCACGCAGTTACCCAGGCCAAACACTCGCATGACATAGCAGGCGTGCCATGTGCTCGACAGCATAGGGGGTGCGCAGGGGGTGGTCTCGCTATGCGCGCCGGTCGTCCAGGGCGTAGCAGGCGTGGCATCTTCTCGACCCCACAGGGGGTGCTCAGGGGGTTGGTGCCGCTATGCGCGCCGATCGTCTGGGGTATAGTAGGCGCGGCGTTTTCTCGACCACATAAGGTGGTGCGCAGGCGGTGGTCCCGCTACGCGCGTGTCACTTTCTGGATCCCATAGGGAGTGCGCACGGGTTTGTGCCGCTATGCGCGCTGGTCGTTCAGGGCATAGCAGGCATAACACTTTCTCGACCCCATGGGGGGGTTGGTCCCGCTACGCGCGCTGGTCGTCCAGGGCATAGCAAGCGTGTCACTTTCTCGACCACATAAAAGGGGGTGCGCAGGTGTTGGTGCCGCTATGCGCGCCGGTCGTTCAGGGCATAGCGAGCGTAACACTTCTCGACCCCATGGAGGGTGCGCAGGGGGTGGTCCCGCTAGGCGCGCTGGTCGTTCAGGGCATGGCAGGAGTTGCTCTTTCTCGGCCCCATCAGGGGAGCGCAGGGGGTGGCCTCGCTATGCGCGCCGGACGTCCCCGGCACGGCAGGCGTGGCAATTTCTCGACACCATAGGGGATGTACATGGGGTGGTCCCGCTCTGCGCGCTCGTCGTCGAGGGCAGAGCAGTCGTGGCACTTTCTCCACCCCATGGGGGGGCGCAGGGGGTGGTGCCGCTATGCGCGCCGATCTTCCAGGGCAGAGCAGGCGTGGCATCCTCTCAACACTTCGGGGAGCGCAGGGGGTGGTCCCGCCATGCGCGCCAGTCGTTCAGGGTATAGCAAGCGTCGCATTTTCTGGACACCATAGGGGGCGTGCAGGTGTTGGTGCCGCTACTCGCGCCGATCGTCCGGGGCATAGAAGGCGTGGCGTTTTCTCGACACCATAGTGGGTTTGCAGGTGATGGCCCCTGAGCGCGGTCTCCATCCAAGCCAAGGTCGTTGGGCGTGGCAGATGCGTTATTTCCTCGACACCTTGACAGGTGTCACTGACGGCATCACTAGGGCAGCGGCTACCAGCATCATGCACACATGTTTCGCGTCGACTATCATCACGCGAAATGCTATGAGGATGTGGGGTTCCTCGGTAGCGTAATTCTTGACGCTTCGCCGGCCTGTGCCTGTTGTAGCTAATTAGCCTCGTTCGCGCCCCGGACTTTGCTTTCGCCGCCTGACCCTTGTCTCGCGGCCGCGACCAAAAAAGTATTCCCGCCAGCCCATCCAGAAACGATCGTCAGGCGAGTTGCCTTCATGAGGGAAATGTAGAGGCATGCAGTGGAACAACCGCCTTGGCAGCGTTCCGGGTGCGCTGAAACGGCGGGAGCATGTGTTTCAATGATGTCATACATGTTTCCATGCCGATTTGGCTTGGGGTCTTCTGGGGGCCCTCTGGAGTGATCTTGAGACCCTCTCGGGGCGGGAAGGCTATCTTTGGCAACAAGAGGGGGAAGGAGGAAAGTAAAACGTGAGGAGGAGGAGAGGAACAAAAATGACAAACCAGAAGATGGATGGAGGTGGGAGAACGAGACAACGATGAAGGCGGCTACGACAACGACGAGTCAACCATGAAGCATTTGCGAAGCTTTCGATCAGCGAACCTCTTGGAAGAGGCATCGGGGAGCCATTTCGGAGCCATTTTGGAAGCCTTGCTCGCGCTAGTGGGGCCTTCTTGGAGCCCCTTCTTGGGGCTCTTTGGAGGGGTCTGGGAGGCCTCTTGGAGCCGTCTTGGGCCCCGTGGCTCAAAACGGGGGGGGGAGATCCTTGGGAATTTCTCAGGGATGTTATGGATCCCGGCTGGATCCCTAGGAAATTCTTTGGAGGTTTCGCAGGGATCCTGCTCAGATCACTCGGAATTCCTAAGGAATCCTAGGGATCCCGCTCAGATCCCTAGGAGAGTTCTCAGTTCGGCCCCCTCGGAGAATCAAACATGGCGTCTGGGGGCATTCTGGGGCCGCTCCAGAAGTGCCAGAAGGCCCTCTTAGGGGGGCCCTCGTGGGCCCCTCGTGGGACCTCCTTCCGCGACTCTCCCGTGGGCCGTCTCAAGGCCATCCATAGGGGCCTCAGGAGCCCATCGGAAGCGAAGACGAGAGAAGGAAGAGGACATCGAGGATTTTCCTTATGTTTCGGAGCCATGTGATCGTTTTCTTTTTCGTTGTTTTGTTGATCGGCATGGGCCGTCGAATCCCCCCCCCTCCCCTCCCCCTGCAGTAGATCTTGGCTGTTTTTGGCGCCTTTTCAGGCAGGTGGGGTCTCTCCCGTGGGACGCACTGCTGCAAACCGTTGCACTAAGCAGAGGTCCAGGGCCAGACCCCCCCTCCCCTCCCCTTCCGCCCAATGTCGAGACGTCGAATCAGAAAACGCTCACCGTAGGCTTTCGAGCCATTTTGGCCTCTTATGGGGGGGGGTCCTCGGGGACTCTCGGCGGGCACCGGAAGCCGTCTTGGGGCCACCTTGAGGCCCCTTGGATGTGCGTTGGAGGCTCCCTTGAGCCATCCTGCGGTATCTTGACCAATCTTGGGGGCCATCTTGGGCTCGCGGAGGCCCTCTTGGAGCCATCTGGGACCAACAAGGACGCTCGGACACCTCGCGCCCCCCCCCCCCCCTTCAGGCCCTGGGGTGGGGGTAGTGGGATTGGTAAACCCTTCGCCCTAGCGGGGGAAGGAGGGATTTTGGCAGAGAGAAGAGGAAAGTGTGTTAAACCACCTACGCCCGTCCGTGCGTCCGTCCGTCCGTCTCTCTCTCTCTCTCGCTCTCGTTATTTTGTTTTGCTGTGACGTGGGGACGCAGGAGGAGGGGGAATTAGGAGGGTGGGAAGGACCAGTGAGGAATGAGGAGGACAGGACGGTGAGGCAGGGGGATGAGGGAGGACGAGGAAGCGGACAGGGCAGAGGGGGAGGAGGAGGAGGCGGAGGAGGAGGGGGAGGGGGAGGATGAGGAGGAAGAGGAGGAGGAGGAGGACGACGACGAAGATGAGAAGACATGATGTGGCAAGGGGTTGATAATGATACTGCTGCTGATGATGGTGCTGATGATGCTGCTGATGATGATGCTGGTGCTGCTGCTGATGATGATGCTATTGATGCTGGTGATGCTTATGCTAATGATGATACTGATGCTGATGCGGATGCTGATGATGATTGTTATGCTGACGATGCTGACGATTGTGCTGATGTTGATGATGAAGTTGGTGGTGTTGCTGATGATGCTGGCGATGATGAGGATGCTGCTGCTGTTGCTGATGATGATGCTAATGATGATTGTGATACTGATGATGATAATGATGGTGCTGTTCATGCTGACGATACTGTTCTTGACGAGGTTGATGATAACGCTCCTGCTGGCGATGCCGATGATGGGGATGAGGATACTGTCGGCGATGGTGTAGTTGTTGCTATTATTGTTGTTGTTGTTGTTGTTGTTGTTGTTGTTGTTGTTGTTGTTGTTGTTGTTGTTGTTGGTGTTGTTGTTGTTGTTGCTGCTGTTGCTGCTGTTGTTGTGGACGGTGATGCTGATGATGCTGATGATGCTGCTTCTGCTGCTGATGATGACTATGCTGCTAATGCTGCTGTTGTTGATGATGCTGCTGCTGATGGTGATTATGGTGATGATTATGACGGCATGCCGACGACGATGACAGCGATGACGGTGATGATGACGATGTTGATTTTCGTGGCGGTGATGATTACAGTCGTAATGATCAGGGTGATGAACATGACGATGGTAGTATTGATGGGAATGAATGCAGACGACGCTCATGCCGTTGAACATGCTGTTGCTGGTTGTGGTGGTGTTGGTGGGGATGGTGTTGATGATGCTGATGCTGATGATGCTGTCGGTGATGATGATGCTGCTGCTGATAATGCTTGTGTGCTTGTGCTGATGCTGACGATGATGCTTATGCTGATGCAGATGCAGATGCTGATGCTGGTGCTGATGTTCATGCCGACGATGATGATGATGCTGATGATGATGACGATGATGATGATGATGATGATGATGATGATGATGATGATGATGATGATGAGGGTGGTGCTGATGATAATGTGATGATGCTGATTATGATGATGATGACGATGAGGGTGATGCTGATGAGGATGATGATGGTGATGATGATGATGATGATGATGATGATGATGATGATGACGTTGATGCCGATGATGATGACGATGCTGCTGATGATGATGTTGATGCTGATGCTGATGCTGATGCCGCTGATGATGCTGATGCTTCTGATGATGATGGTGGGTGTGGTGATGATGATGCTGATGCCGACGCTGATGATGCTGCTGTTGATGCTGCTGCTGATGCTGCTGATGATGCTGAACATGAGGATGATGATGATGATGCTGATGCTGATGCGGATGCTGATATGATGATGATGATGAGGATGAGGATGATGATGATGATGATGATGATGATGATGATGATGATGCTGATGATGATGATGATGATGATGATGATGATGATGATGATGATGATGATGATGATGATACGATGATGGCACGATGATGATACGATGATGGTGATACGATGATGATACGATGGTGATGCGATGACGATGTGATGACTGTGATGTGATCATTCGTGATGAGAGAGGATGAGGACATTCCCGCCAACTATTGCCAGAACGGGTTCTGTGGGCGGTCCTCGCAAGCCTCGGCGGGCCGCCGCTTGGCACGAGAGCAGCGCACTCCCTTGACCTCCGCGGCCTCCGCAGGTCGCACAGCTGACTGCTGGAAACCTCGATCCTCCCCTGCCTCCTCGTCATCGTCCTTCTCCTCCTCCTCTTTATCCTTCTCCTCCTCTTTATCCTCCTCCTCCTCTTCCTCCTCCTCCTGATGTCGTTGTCGCTGTCGGCCTCGGAGTTCGCTTCGAACGCGGCCACCCCTTCTCCTCCTCCTCCTCCTCCTCCTCCTCCTCCTCCTCCTCGTCCTCGTCCTCCTTCTCCTCCATCCTCCTCCTCCTCCTCCTCCTCCTCCTCCTCCTCCTCCACCTCCTCCTCCTCCTTCTCCGCCAGGGAGTTTGGAGGCCTGAGCACGATGCGGTGCGCCCTCGCGCGCTCACGCGCCCTGCGGTCCGGAAACTCAGACACCCTCGCGTCGTGATCGTCGAGGCTCGGACCGAGGATCGAGGTTCGGCCGGGTTTCGGACGGTTTCGTCGGTTTCTGGCGGGGTTTTCTGCCTCGGGATGCGTTCCGGCAGCTGCGCCGCGCCCAGTGCGTTCCGGGGCTGCCCAGGTCGTCTGGAACGGCCGCTGGAGGCCCGAGTAATGACCCGAACACCAAGGCCCGCCCACAGACCCCTTCGCGTCGTGCAGCAATCACGACGGGCGTCTTGTGGCCGTGCTCAGCCCTTGTGGACCCCCGCGGGGCCGCGGGGCCGTCAAAAAGCGACCTGGAGCGAAAAGCTGGTCCCGGTGAAGGTGTCGAGACCCCTGGTCGGGGCTCAAGGGACGGGGGTCAAGGCAAACGGGGGTCAGCCAGAGCGCCTGACCTTGCAGGATCCTGCAGAGCCAGGGCTGCACTGACTCGGGTTTGGTCGCAGGATCCCGCAGGATCCTGCAGGATTTTGCCAGACTTTGCAAAGCCTGACTGACCCAGGTCTGGATTGACCCGGGGCAGTAGACCCCGATTTGCGGGTCGACGCTGCGACAGACCTGATGACGTCTTTTGCCCGCCCCTGCTGTCCCCAGGTGGTGTGCGCCTTCCTCTTCCTCCTCGCCAACCAGGACCCGAGGGAAAGCGGCCTCCCTGTTGTGCGGACCGCCTAAGACAGAGGCCCCCCAGCCGCCGGCAGCTCCCGACAGTTGCCAGTAGGTGGGGCATGCGGGGGGGCATCCGCTTGTGGCGGGGCGGCGCACCAGCGAATCGAACTCGTGTCCCCCTCTCAGGGTCACCCCCCTCTCGTGGATCCCGATTCTCGCCCTCCCCCTTCCCCTTCGTCCCCCTTCCCTTTCCCCTTCGTCCCCCTTCCCCCCTTCCCCTTCGCCCCCCTCCCCCTTCCCCTTCGTCCCCCTTCCCCCTCGTCCCCCTTCCCTTTCCTGGCCCCTCGCCCCCTCGTCCCCCTTCCCTTTCCTGGCTCCTCGCCCCCTCGGCCCTCGTCGCCGTCCTCCTCCTCCTCCTCCCTCTGCCTGCGCCGCGCTCCTGGGGGGAGGGGGGGTCTCTTCGCCGAGCGGGGCGAGTGGCTCCTGCTCCTCGCCTCCTCCTCTTCCTCCTCCCCCTCCTCCCTCCTCTAAGTTTTCGGCTCGCGAGGAGCTGCCTCCCCCTTGGGCGCCTGCGGGGCAGGCGAGGGGATAGGCTCCTGGCGCGCGCCGAGACCAGCGCTCGCGACGGCGGCTCCGCGGGAGGCTGCCGCCCATCATCGAGCGCGACTACAACGCAGGGAGGACAGGCTCCTCCTCCACGCCTGGTCGGGGCGCACGACCCCTGCGCTGGTAGCCAGGCTGCGCGGCGCGGCCCAGCGGTTGGACGCCCATCACGGCTCCTCTGCAGGGGCGATGGCGCCTGCACCGCCGCAGGCGAGAGTGCTGCGTGGCCCCCGAGAGCCTGTCTGGGGATGCCAGTGTGGGAAGGACAACAACTGGGCCTGCCGCATCGTGTGCTCCTGCGGGCGGCAGGCTTCTCAGAAGGTCATCAACGCTGCCAAGAAGGCGGACCAGGAGGCGCGGAACAAGAAGCCCTCGCAGAGAGCAGGAGGCACAGGGCTCGTGCGGAAGCCTGCCCCGTGGTCCAAGGAGAGCGGCCTCACGGAGAAGAAGATCCGCGAGCTGGTGCAGCAGTGCATCTCCCAGCACGCGGGCAGCACCAAGGGGCCCCCATCGCCTACGGCACCAGCGTCATCAGGAGCGGGCGCCAGTTGCAAGGAGCAGGCGCAGCTCGTGCAGGGCAACATCCAGCAGCGCACGGAGCTCCAGGCGAAGATCAACTTCCACGAGAAGAGCCTCAAGGAGTGCAAGATCGTGGAGGCAGAGGGCGGCCCAATTCACCTCCTGCACCAGCGGGCCCTCGACGTCCTTCGGCAGCAGGCGCGTGAATTGCGCCCCCCAGGCGCTGCTTACAAGGCCTCGTCCCAGAAGCTCGCGCGGTGCATGCAGCAGCTGGACCGCTTCACGAGCGACCTGCAGGGCCTGGAGGCGCAGCTGGAGGCTACCCAGCGCAAGATCCAGGATAAGCAGGAGGCCATTGCGGCTAAACAGGCTGAGGTGGAGGTCCTGCGCAAGGAGAATGCGAAGCACGAGCAAACCATGCAGGCTGCACGTGGTGAGAAGCCCCACCCAGTCATCAAGGAGGAAGACTTGGTTGGCTTCGACCTCGCCGAGCAGCTCGACGACGATGGCGCGAAGGAGGCCCTCGAGCAGTTCAAGGCGAGCCCCCACTTCGGCAAGATCCAGGCGGCCCTCCGCAAGCAGGCGGCGGAGAAGCTGGCTACGGTCATGGCTGAGGAACCTGGTGTTCATGCTCCTCATGCTGAGGGCGGTGGCGCAGGCGCAGCAGACGGACCGCCAGCTCGGGATGACGATGACATGGACGACGAAGACGCCGACGGCGACGCACAGCCTCGAGGAGGCGATAAGCGCGGAGCCGCCTGGGTGGAGCTGGCCAAGGATGACGTCGGCGCCCTCTGGCAGCAGCTCCTCAGCAGCGGACAGCAGCCTACGGACTGGACCAAGGAGAAGCTGGACGACGCCTTCACGCAGGTCCAGCACAGCAAGCACCGCAGGACTGCTGAAGGCTCCCTGGGCACAGGCACGATGCCTGGGTAACCCGCCCCTGGTCAGCGGGCTACTGGCTGCCAGCGCTGGCGCCAAGCAGCTACACGTACCAGCAGCGGTCACCATCACGCACACCTTCGAGACCTTCAACGCCAACCAGGGAAAGCTAACCCTCCAGAAGCGGCTGAGAAGGTCAACAGCAATGGTCATCATGGCTCAGGAGATAGGCTACGGCATCGATGACTGCGAGAGCCTCTCTTCTTGGGCAACGGCGCGCGGCTGGCAAAGCCTCATCGTGCCAGGGCTGCCCTCACGAGGGTACCTCCCCTCCGCAGGCCTGGCAGTCTTCGCCAGGGAGGGGGTCGGGCTGCGCGGGCCCACTTACCCTGGCGAGGCCCCGCCCAGACGTGCAGGCAGCGTCAACGAGACCATTGCGCACGGCACCGAGCTTGTCCGTGGCAGGGCTCAACACGTCGTCGTGGAGCTGCCGAACTGGCCGCCGCTCAACGTCGTCAACGTGTACCTCCACACAGGGGAGGGCATGAGCAGCCGCAGCGCAAGTATACTCATGACGGTAGGGCTCGCGCTTGCGGGCCAGGCGCACCACGGCATCATCGGCGGTGACTGGGACATGGACGTGCAGGTTGTCAAGAACTCCGGCTTCCCCGTGCACGCGCAGCTGGAGATGGTCACCCCGAGGCGCGCGACCTGCAGGACAGCGGCGTCGGTGTCAACCATCGACTACTTCGGGCTGACCACGGGAGCCATGCGCATGCTAGCTGCATGCAACGCAGACTTGACCTGGTCGGTAAAGCCGCATCGACCAGTTCAGCTTCAACTGACAGCGGAGGGCACCAAGCTCAGGTACCTCACCTACGTAGGCGGTGCGAAGATACCAGCGCAGATTGTGCACGGACCTTTCCTCGAGGAGAGCAGCTGGTCCCTGGAGCGCAGCTTCGCTGAGCAGGCGCTGAGCATGGCCAAGGAGGCGCCTGCTGCAGTCGCCTGGCGTTTCCTCTCGAAGGCTTGGGGCAGATGGGCGACCAGGGCAGCCTCGAGGCTCGGGCACCTCACTGGTACGGAGACGCGGGCCAGCGCCTACGCGCGTCCGCTCCAAGCCAAGTGGGTCGAGCGTGAGCACCGGGTCCTCACGGAGGATGAGGTACAGGCGGTCGCGGATGGATGGAAGTGGCTGCAGGACTGCCTGGCGGGCCTCATCACCGCAAAGGCGAACGCCAGGACACCCGAGGGCCGACAGTTTCTCGACAACGAGCTGCAAGGCTTCCTCAGTGTAGACTACTGTGGGCAGAACCTCAGCGCGAGGCTCGACGCATCAGTTCGGCATGCTCGGCAGATTGCGCAGAGGAGTTTCAGCAGTGAGGACATCATGACCTTCTCGGAGGAGATCGACGAGGATGTTAACTTTGCCATGCAGCTAGCGAACAAGGAATCTTCGAGGCGCTGGAGAGAATGGTGTGACGGGGCCTGTGCGGGCGGAGCGGGGAAGCTCCACAAGGTCACTCGCGTGCGAGCAGTTCAGGCCCCCACCACGGTTAACGACTCGGAGAACGGCATCACAGGGCACCCGCACTTTGTAGTCAAGGATATGGAGGATACGCACGCAGCGCTGTGGAAGGCGGTGAAGGAGCCTCCCCAGGCGTGGATTCCTGATAGGTCTACCCTCGCACGGCCATCACCAGAGGAACTTCGGCGCGCCTCCCGTACATTCAGCATCAAGACCTCCAGCAGCCTGGGCGGCCTCCACCCCGCGCACTTAGAGCACCTCAGCGATGACGCGTTGGAGGGCCTGTGCGACATCATGCTGGCCTGCGAGGCGCTGGGCCTCTTCCCTGTCCAGCTGACGTGGATGGTGATGCCGATGCTGCCCAAGGCCGCTGGAGGCCACCGTTTGATCATCCTATACTCCATGGCCTACAGAGTCTGGCAACGACTACGTAAACCTGCCCTCCTACCTCTGTAAGAGGCCCTGCGAAGGCCCTATTGGGCGGCTGCCAAGAACAGGAGCGCGGTCGACAGTGCCTGGGTCCTGGCAGCGGATGCGGAGCAGAATGCAGAGGCAGGGCGGCACACGGCCACCATCATTGCTGACTACAGCAAGTACTGCGAGCTGATTCCCCTGGACGAAGCAAGGGACAAGCTGCTGAGGCTTGGAATGCCCTTGGCGATGGTAAAAATTGTGTACAACCAGTGGAGGGGACCACGAGTGATACGTCTCCACCAGCATCGCGGCGCGCAGCCACGGCATGCAAAATTCGGCCTCCCAGCAGGCGATGGCTACGCAGACGTGGTCATAAAGGCGCACGCCATCGAGCAGTACGATATCTACGTCACGCTCCACCCGCTGGTAAGGTTCGCGTCCTACATTGACGACACCTCCCTCGGTATCAATGGAGCCGCCAAGGAGAGTGTCATCCTGCAGGCGGTCGAGGCGGGCAATGCCTTTTTCAATGTGGCTAAGCAGCTCGGCGCCCGTATTAATGATAAGCTTGCTGTGGTGGCCAGGTCAAATGGGATTGGGAAGGAAGTGGTGCGACAGCTGCAACTTCCTGCTGACATGAATCGCAGTCGGGCGACCTACCTGGGCACTGGCTTCGCGGGGGCACGGAGGAGGCGAGGGAAGCTCCTCCGCGCCAAGCAGCAGGCACGCCACAAGATCTACAAGCAGAGGCTGCGCAAGCTGGGGCGATTCAGACATCGACTACCAGGACAGCAGACGCAGCGCACGGCCAAGATATTCCGAGCTGGAGCTCGACCTGCGGCCACGTTCGGCGTGGAGATCACGGGTCTCACCGACAGGGAGCTCCACAAGCTGCGAACAGACTTCGACAAGTTCCGCAAACCCTGTCATGGGGGCGTCTCGGCCTCGGCCAAGGTGGTGCTACTGGGCGACCCCACAGTGGCGATTGCGATGGCGCCAGTGCTGCAGTGGTCGCGGATGGTCTGGATGGCAGTATCGCAACCTACTCAGGCACCAGTACCTCTGGCACTACTTACGACGTGGTGGCGAAGAGCGGTGGAAGTACCTGGGGTATGCAGCTCGTGGGGAGCTACCCGTTGGCCTCTCCAACGAGCTGCCCTCTCGCTGGCGCGGGCAGGCTGGACAGCAACCTCGGCACTGAGGTGGCGTAACCATCGAGGGGATCAGGTATTTGTGGAGCAGCTCACCCCAAGCTTAATGCTCCAGATGTTGCAGCAAGGCGTTCAATGTCAGCATGAGCGAGACCTAGCGGGCAAGCTTGGCCTTGGTGAGGGCAAGCGTGCCACTTTCGACATCCTAGCCCCCCTGGTCTCCATGCGCAGCAAACGGTACACGGCGCACCAGAAGTTCTGCATCATGAATGTAGCGCGCAGTGGAGTCTGGACAAGGATGAGAGCCCAACAGCGTGGATACAACACGGATGGTAGGTGTCCCTGTGGAGCTCCCGACTCGCTGGTGCACCGACTTCTTGATTGCACAAGACCTGAAGTTCAGCAAGCTCGAGCTGATGCAGAGGTCCCACAACATTTCCTCGACGGGCTACGCATGCATGCAGATGAGCCTGGTTTTATTGAGGGTATGTTTGGATATGCGTGTGCGGATGTTCCAATGAGTTTGGGCACTACCAGCGTCATACTTGACGGCCAAGGAGTCCCAGTACCAGATGAAGAATGTCAGGAGCCTGAGCAGATGGCAGCCTGTTTCCTCAGGGATGACGATGCTAGTATGGAGATCGCTACTGACGGCTCGTGCACCAAGCCGCCCATCAAGGAATTCCAGCGAGCAGGATGGAGCCTCGCCCTGCTGGACCCCCGCTCAGACATGCCGCTGGCGACCATGCACGGAGCAGTACCCGCATCCTTACCCCAAGAGTCTGCCGTCGGAGAGCATCTAGCGGCAGCCTTCGTGTCTCAGGTTGCAGACCGACCCTGCACCGTCTACGCCGACTTCAAGGGCGTCATCCATCTGGGCAACAAGCAGAAAGAGCTGCAGCTGAAGGCCAGGACCCCCTATGCGTGCATCGCCCACTTCGCGCAGTCGCCCGACGGCTTCACGCACGTGCAGCAGTGCGCCCACGTCAAAGCGCACCGCTCTGGGGACGAGTACGCAGCGCTCTCCGACAGCCAGAGGAGGATAACGGACGCGAACATTGTAGCGGACCGCAGGGCCAAGGAGGCAGCGGCGATCCACCCCGCCCCCGAGCTGCAGGTAGTCGAGGAGATGCAGAAGGGCGTAGACAGAATAAACCAGTTAGCGAAGCTGATCGCCCACGTCATGCCCATCTTCGACAAGGACGACCAAATCAGGTGGACCAGGAGGGCACCGACCTGGCGGAGAGCAGCGAGCACAAGGAAGGCAACATGGCACCAATGGCAAGGTGGCGAGCTGGGCGTGCAATGCATCACCTGCTTACAGTTACACATGCCTGGGCAACCGCTCCCCCTCACGGGGTGCCCTGGGACGCCCACTTTCCTGCTGGACCATCGGCGCAACCCCAATGGCCACAAGCTGGTCGCGGTCAACCAGAAGGGCACCTTGGAGAGCGACGGGCAGGACACCTACAGGCCAGTGTTCATCTGTGTCAAGTGTGGGGCTTGGGCGCTGCAGCGGCGCAAGGCCAAGTAGCGACAGCCCTGCGCAGTCGCCACTACCAAGGGCCTCGAGGTCCTCCACAACCTGAGGCGTGGCTTCGGTCCCTTCAAGAAGCTGAAGAAGTTCATCGACAGCACCACCCCTCTTCGACGGCTGGAGACGACAAGCGAGGTTCACACCACTTTCACGAAGGTTGACATCCTCAGTGGCACGGACGGGGCAGTGCCTGAGGCAGGTTTTGAGAGCAGAATGGCTGCACTTCACCAACGAGTGCGTGAAAGGGCACAGTCCTGGTGTGACGAGCAGGAAGGGAGGAACACCATGTTCGGACACGCGATGGCCAGAGGAGATTTCCAGCAGGCGGCAGTTCGCGGAGCTCGAAGGGATAGGCGTGCTGGGGCACGACTCAGGGGGGCCCAAGGAGCTGCTGCTGCTGGGGGGCCCAGTGCCGCCGCCAGCACGGGACCGCGCCGCAAGACCACGCAGTGCGTCATCTCCTCGGCCGCGGCGGACAGCGTGGAGCACGTCGCGGAGTATGCTGCTGCTGGGGCTGCTGGCGCGGGGGCGCTGCGCGGCTCGGCGGCGGCTCTCGACGGCTCGGGCGCGCTGGGCGCACAGTGCGCGGGCGCGCTGGGCGACGACGAGCGCGACACTCAGGTGGTAGCAGCCTCGGAGGCGCTCGGCCTGGAGAAGGACTCCTTCGACGGCTCGGCCGCGCTGGACGTCGCGGTCGAGGGCGCGCTGGGCGACGACGAGCACGACGCCGAGGCTGCAGCTGCTGCGGAGGCGCTCGGCCTAGCGATGGGCCTCGGCAGCTCGGGCACGCTGGACGACGGCCTCCTGGGCGCGCTGGGCTTCGGCGCTGAGGCGGCTGATGCTGGGGAGGCGGGCAGATCGCTGGCGGTTGTCGACGGCTCGGACGCGCTGGGCGTCGACACCAAGGGCGCGCTGGGCGACGCGGAGCACGACGCGGAGGCTGCAGCTGCGGGGGCGGCGGACTGCCTTTCGGCGGGCGCCGACGGCTCGGACGCGCTGGACGTCGACCCCGTGGGCGCGCTGGACGACACCGCGCACGACGCCGAGGAGGCTGCTGCGGGGGTGGCGAGCGGCTCGGCCGCGGCCGGTGGCGTGTCGGGCGCGCGGGGCGGCCACGCCGCGACGGCACTGGGCTCGCTGGGCTTCGCCGAGCGCGTCGCCCGCCTCCTGGCGGCGGCTGGCGCGCGTGGGCAGCAGGCCCCTGGCGCAGCCGCACCCAGCCTGGACGAGCGCGACGGCGCCATTGCCTCGGCCGAGCTCGAGGGCAGCGGGCGCGGCGCCGAGGCAGCAGCAGCGGGGGCGGTGTGCAGGCCGTGTGCCACGTACCCCCCTCTGCGCCACGGGCCTGCCTGGGAAAGTGTCCCCGCCCTCGGCGGTTGGCCAGGGCCCTGGGATCCTCGGGCCGCACCGAGCGTACGAGGGCAAGGACGTGGGCAAGGTGGCGGCCTCGGCGGCCGCGTGGCCGCGCTGGACGGCGGCCGCCGTGCCTCGCTCGGCGGCCTCGAGCACGGCGTCGAGGCTGCCGCTGCTGCTGCGTCGCCGCGGGCGGAGCGGGCCAGAGCCGACTCCGAGGAGTCGAGAGAGGGCGCGGTGGCCAGGGCTGCGGCTTTCAAGCAGCTCGTCGCGCTGGCGCAGAGGTCGTGAGGCCCGTCGGCCAGTACGTGCTCCTCATCTGAGGAGGCTGGCCAGGCGGCCGAACCCTGACCTCAGGGCTTGTCATCATCATCATCATCCTCCTCCCTCCTCCTCCTCCTCCTCCCTCCTCCTCCTCCCTCCTCCTCCTCCTCCTCCTCCTCCTCCTACTCCTACCTACTCCTACTCCTACTCCTACTCCTACTCCTTTTCCTCCCCCCCCTCCTCCTCCTCCTCCTCCTCCTCCTCCTCCTCCTCCTCCTCCTCCTCCTCCTCCTTCTCTGCCCCCTCGTCCTCCTCTCCCCGTTCCTCTCGCCCTCCCCCCCTGGCCGCAGCAGTCGGCCGCGTGCGCACCCGCTCTTCGGCCCCACCGCGGGGCGCCGTTCACGACGCCACGGGCCCCCCCCCGGCTCCGGAGGAGGCGCCGGGGAGTTCCGCCTCTGTGGCGTCGGCGGATCGCCCCCCCTCCCCCCCCCTCTCAGAGGCGACGATAGTCAGAGCCCCGAACCATCAGGGTTAACTCGGGTCAGGGTTAACTCGGGTTCGTTTTCTCGGGAATAACCCGAGTTACCCTGGGCCCGAGTTACCCCGGATAATTCGGGCGTCCAGAGCCCCACATCATCAGGGGTAACTCGGGTCAGGGCTGACTCGGGTTCCTTTTTCGGGAATCCAAACCTGAGTTACCACGGACCCGAGTTACCCCGGATAACTCGGGCGCCCAAGATAGGGGCGAATAGCCCAGGGGAGAGCAATACATGTATTCAGGTGCGCCGATGATCTATGTCTTGGAAAAGGCTCCCGGGCGAGTACGTGTAATGCCCGCCCCTGGGCTATTCACCCCTATCGTCGCCGCCGAGCCTCCCCTGTGCAGCCCCTCTCCGTTCGTCTAACGCGGCCCAAGGGTTCCGCGTTGGAGCGCCGTTGTGTACATCGGGCGTTCGTTTTTTTTTGTTTCTTCTCTATCTCTCTCTTTCTCTCTTTTCTCTTCTGGAGGGAGGCATGGACACCACACACAAACGTTGCTTGTCATGTGACTCTGCGAAGACAAAGCATGGTGCATGGAGGGGAAGAGGGACACCCATGAGACATGAGCAAATCATGCGAATCCTAGATTTCGTAGATCTATTTGGGCCCCCCGGGCCTTCTTTCCGTCCTCTCTTCTGCAGGGGAGGTTGGCGCTGCGCGCCGTCAGCGGATCTCCGTGCCGTTCTGCTTCTTCTGTAGCCCCGTCTGGCGCGGAGTTGGGCGCAGCAGGCTTCCCTTCGGCATACATGCGACATCGTTCGACCCCCCGTCTCTGTTCGACCTCCCTTTCGACGACGACGATTCAAAGGAGGCTGGCGTGCTTCAGTCTGGGTTGGGTTGGCCTCGCGTCGAAGAGCCTCTCACGCACGCCGACGGGGTCGACGGATGCCCCGTCTCACCTGGCGTTGGGCTCCACAGGCTCCTGTGAGGAACGCCCTGGGGTGGCGAGCAGGGCTTCGTGGCGAGAGATCGACGGCGAGCCGCATTTTTGGAGTATGTTTTAAAACATTTTTCGCCCAAAATCTGCCTGTAGGGGGACATGCTCGACCTAAGCCCAGGAGGGAAGTGCGAGGGAGCAGGCCTGCTCAGAAGGATCAGAGGCCTCTGGCCTTTGACAAGATTTCTGAGCTTTCTCCGAAGACGGGAGCTGCTTCTCAGAGCGCCAAAGGGCTTTTCTGAGAATCCCCGCCGCCCTCCGGGAAGGTCTGCACCCCTCTCACTTCCCCCCTGGGCCCGACGCGGAGGTTCACATTGGGGTGGCGAGCAGGGTCTCATGGCGAGAGAGATTAGGAGAGATTGAGAGAGAGAGAGCCTGAGAGAAGGAGAGAGAGAGAGAGAGAGAGTCGTCACTGTCGTCGCCAGGGTGGCGTTGGCCGCCGCCATCCACCACCAGTTCCGCCTCCCTTTGTCCTTGCCCCATCGCTCGCCCGCCGTTCTCGTCGTTGTTCGTTTCCTGCCACGGCGCATCGCAAGCTCGGTGTATTCTTTGCGGCTGTCTCCATGCAGTGCAGAAGCGGACATGCGCGTTGCTGTCAGTGCTTTCAGACGTGCGAGGACGATTGGTGCCGTCGCCTGGGCAACGACATGTGGCCGGTGTGTATCCCATCCTCTGGTGCGGGCATGCGTGCTGCTTCTCTTTGTGTAGCAGGGTTGAGTTGTCAGTTCTGTTTAGGGCAGCGGGGCTTGCCCTCTCGACAGCTCGCCGATTCGGCTCCGCTCGCTTCTCTTGACCCGGTCAGTCTTGCCCGGCAACGTGCCGTGCCGCAGTGTGCCCCAACGACCTCAGAGTGTCGGTCGGATTCATTCAGAGCGTGAATTACCTACCCCGCTTTCGCTTCCAGGCAAAACCAAGCCATACCACGCGCCTCCTCGTCAAGCGGCCTGACCAGTACAGGCTGCAGTTTGGCATCGTTTGGTATCTCTTGGAAGCGAGGGTGATCAAAAGCGAGGTAGGTTTGTTTTCCCCCTATTCATGATGAATCCGACCGAAATTTTGCGCGATCGCGCAGACACGTCCTTGGCAGTGTTGGCAGACTGCAGCGGGGAGTTGCATCGCCATTCCAGGGAAGCTATGATGAGGATGAGGATCATGACGATGCCACCTCCCTGCTGCTGCTGTTCCTGTGTCCCTGTTCCTCCGATGCCTCCTTTTTTTCTCATCGCTGTCGCTGTCTGCCTCCTCCTCCCCCCTCACCCGCCCCCCCCCCGACCCCCGACGTCGTGATTTGTTTCGCAACGTCGACCCTGAGAGGCCTGGACCCCTTCTGGAACCAGGTTTTCATCCTGAGTCGTTTTTTTGCGGTCCGGAGGCCCGGTAAGGGCCCCCGGATGCCGGAAATAGAGAACAAATCCCGTCGCGTTTTTTTCACAGTGCGAGGGGGCCTGGGCCTTTCGCACCTTCGTCCTCCTTTGTCCTCGTCGTCCTCGTCCCTCTCCTTCGCCCCATGATTCTCCTCCTCACTCCTTGCTCGGATGCCCAAATCCTAATCTACTTTGGGCGCCTTCTTGCTCCAATATTCGAGCAGTTGTCCCTCTTCCCTCCTCTTCAGAGGGCGGGCGAAAGCCCAATCTCTTTTCAGTGCCTTCCAACATCATGCTTCTACCCACTTCTTCCGACCGACGGGCACTCTCTTGATTCCGTCTTAAGCGTCGGTTAGCGTCGCTCAGCGTCTGGCACTTGATGAGGCAGCGCCGATGCTGCGTCGACCGGCGCCGATTTAGCATCGACTAGCGTCGATTTAGCGTCGACCAGCGCCTATTCGCAAGAGCCGAAGAGAGCTGGCACGGGAGGCTCCGAGGGAGCTGCCACCGAAGGGGGGAGCGAGCGGGGAGGGCGGTGGCGGGGGACGCCCAGCGGCGGCGGTGCCGGCGAGTGGGAGCGGAGGAGCAGAGGGGGAAGGGTTAGGTCGGGCATGTCTTCCTGCAGGCGGATTTTGAAGGAAAAGTTGGAAATAGTCCAAAAATAATCAACCATCATCACGAAATGATCGTCCCCAGACTCATTTTTTGACTACTCTTCAACTTTCCTCCAGTAGAGGGACAGGCCCGACTTAAGGGAAGAGATGCCGAGCACCGCTGCGCGTCCCATCCGTCGTCGCCGCGGCCGCATCCGGACCCGGCCTCTTCCCCCCGAGCTGTCTCCCGACGGCTCCTCGGGGGCCCAGCGAGGGCCCACCCCCGAGGTCGGAGACTGCCAGAGGCCTCCCGCCGTGTCGTGTCGCGACGAGGGGGGCTCCCCAGGGGCAACGGCAGGAGGAGGAGGAGGAGGAGGAGGAGGAGGAGGAGGAGGAGGAGGAGGAGGAGGAGGAGGAGGAGGAGGAGGAGGAGGAGGGGGAGGAGGAGGAGGAGGAAAGGTCGGCATGGGGGGTGGGGGCCCTCGAACTCTCGGTTTGGCGCCCTCCCGGATTGCGGCTGCCTCCCCCTGCTGTGCCCGCCCCCCTCGAGCTGCCCCGGGCCTCTGGCGGATCCCAGCGCCCGTCGGTGCCTTCTCCCCTGGCGGCCGCGGTGCTCGTCAGCATCTTCGCGGTGCCGCTCTGGTCGTCTTCGGGCCTGCTGGCTTTCGGTGGCTTTCCTGTGCGTGCCGTCGAGGCGCTGCGAGGAGGAACGGGTGGGGCTCGGAAGGGGCTCGCTGGTCCGCGGGCCCCTGGCGTTGCTGCTCCTCGGTTGTCCCTCGTGCACCTGGGCGCTTTCTGGGGACGAGGCGGGGCCTCCTCCCTCGTGTCCTTCTGGCAGCAGCCTCGCTGTGCTCTCCAGTCCGGCCCAGCCCTCCAGGGGTCACGCGAGGGGGGGATGGTAGGCTGAGGTGATGGGCCTGTTCTCCACCGCCACCACCCTAGTTGGAGGGGGGTAGGTGAAGGACGAGGAGGAGGAGGACGAGGAGGAGGAGGACGACAAGGAGGAGGAGGAGGAGGAGGAGGAGGAGGAGGAGGAGGAGGAGGAGCAGAATGATGATGTGGAGGAGGAGGGGGAGGAGGAGGAGGAGGAGGAGGAGGAGGAGGAGGAAGAGGAGGAGGAGGACCCCCTCCCTCTCAAACTTATGGTGGTGATGGTGGAAAACATGCCCATCATGAGAGGGGGATACCTTGACCCTCACTCGCCCACTGATCTCCGACAGGGGCCCGATCCCCCAACGCCGGTCAGGAGCGTGCGGTTTCACCATCGGGGCCCTGCCGCCGATCTATCGGCGATGCACCGCCGAGGAAAGCTCGATGTTTCCACCCCGTGAGCAGGTCCTTTGTCTCCCTTTCTGTTGGGCAGGCCGCAGAGCGAAAGCTCGAAGCGTCAGATAGCGGGCACGCTCGCCTGCACGCCCGCCGCGACACCCGCTCCCACGGCCATCAAGCTGATGGTGGGAGAGACGCTGATGGTCAAGGATGAACAGCCAAAAGAGGAAGAGCAGCAACAGAGACGAGAGTAATGGATGGATGTAGTAGGGATGCAGCCAGGGCGCATAGCAAGGACGAGCGCTGTTCCAAGGCTGATTACCCTTCCATCCCTGCCCCTTCGGCCCATCCTTGGCGACTTTCGCTGGCCAGCCCCCGTTCGAAAACGCTCACACGGCCCTCCAATGCCTGTGCATTCTCTGTGTGCATCCTTCTTACAGTGGAGACCCATGCCAAGAAACACCCTGCTTGCCTCCAGGGTGCCCTGGGTTTCTTTGGTCTCGATGGTTTCACGATGGAAAGCGTACTGTTCCCACACCAAACATCAATGGACGTCCTGGGGTCTCGGGGTTGGGTTTCTTGCAGAAGGCCCAATGGTATGCGCCTCGGCTGTACATGCGCAGCGCTGCCTCTCGGCGGCGAGCCTCTGGGGGTGAAGTGAGAAGGGGCCGGGCTTCTCAGAAGGCTCGAGAGTCGCCCGTCCTTCCGAGAAGTTCTTTTAAGCTTTCCCCGAAGAAACATCGCACTCCTCAGAAGGTCGTCGTCGTTGTCGGCATCGTCGTCGCCGTTGTCGTGGTCGTCGTCTTCGTCGCCGCCGTCGTCGTCGTGGTCGTCGTCGTCGCCGCTGTCGTGGTCGTCGTCGTCGTCGTCGTCGTCGTCGTCGTCGTCGTCGTCGTCGTCGTCGTCGTCGTCACCAGTCGTCGTCGTCGGCGTCGTTGTCGTCGCCGTTGCGGCCGTCGGCGTCGTCGTCGTGGTCGTCGTCGTCGTCGCGCCGCATTCTGTGAAGGCCTCGGTTCCTTCTCACTTCCCCCCCCTCGCTCGCCGCCGAGCCTCGATGCCGAGCGGCACGGCGCTGCCCGTGATCGGTGGCCACAGGTGAACCCTACCCTTCAGTCGGGCGTGTCCCTCTACAGGAGGAATATTCAAAAACAGTAAAACAATAGTTTGCGGACGATGTTTCTATTATTTTTTTGAGTTTTTTGTGAGTATTTGTTTGACTATGGTCTATTGTTCCTGTACAATCCGCCTGTAGGAGGACCCGCCCGACCTGACCCTACCCCCACCACCCACGATTTCCAAAGGTGGGTGGGGGTTCCCGAGCGGCGTGGCTCCCCCCCACCTCCCCTCCTCAGAAATCGTGAGGGCGGCGGGCGGGGCTCGCGTGTGGCCACCTCTGTGAGCAGGCCCTCCCCCCTCCCTTACGCTTTGTCCCTCGAGTCCTCGTGCCGCCTTGCCCCGCCGCCGCCGCCGCGTCGCCGCAGTCGCAGTCGTCGTCGTCGTCGTCGTCGTCGTCGTCGTCGTCGCCGTCGTCGTCGTCGTCGACGCCGTCGTCGTCGTCGTCGTCGTCGTTGTCGACGCCGTCGTCGTCGTCGCCGTCGTCGGCGTCGTCGTCGTCGTCGTCGTCGCCGGCGGCCTCATGCGGCGCGCCGGCGCCCGCAGGTGCCCACCACCCCGCGGCGGCGCCGCCGCACTGAGAGAGCTCTCCGCGCAGGGCGGCGCGCGCGGCTTGCGGCGCGGCGGCCCCGGCGGAGGGCGGAGCGCCGCGGGGTGCGGATCGATGGGAGGAAGGAGGAGGACGGCGGAGGACGGCGCAGGACGGCGGAGGGGGAGGAGGAGGAGGAGGCGGAGGAGGAGGATGGCGATAGGATTCAGTGCACTCGCTGCGCGACAGTAGGAGTTGTCGGAAAGCTAGGTGGGTGAATAAGCCGTGCTGCCCAGCCTATAGTACTTTCCCAATTCATGAATCTCACAAGCCACATGTGCGTGTGTTTCGAGGAATCACCCTGTGCTTGAAGTGTGGGGGGAGGAGCGGGTCCAGGAGTAAGAAACTTCCGGGACCCTGCCTTCCAGCCACAAGCACCAGACGCAAGGCCGTTCGACGATTCCTCAAGCAGCAGCGGCCACAGGGGCTGCTCAGCTGGCCGACGGGCGAGCTCGCCTACTTGCGCGAGCGGGCTGCCTGCGCGGCGGGCGCCGTGCCGCTCTTCTAGCGGCCGCGGCGGTCCAACGTGCTCCGGAAACGCTGTTCCGGAGCACGCTGGCGGACGGGCCCTCGGCGCGCGAGGACAGGCCCGCAATGCTGGCAACTGGCAACTGGAGGAGGAGGAGGAGGAGGAGGAGGAGGAGGAGGAGGAGGAGGAGGAGGCGGAGGAGGCGGAGGAGGCGGAGGAGGAGGAGGAGGAGGAGGAGGCGGAGGAGGAGGGAGGAGAGGCGGAGGAGGAGGAGGAGGAGGAGGAGGCGGAGAAGGGGAGGAGAAGAGGAGGAAGGAGGAGGAGGAGGAGGAGGAGGAGGAGGAGGAGGGGCGCGCCGCCTACAATCGGCGGCGAGCGAGGAGGGGGAGGAGAAGGAGAAGGCCTTGTGGGCGGCCAGGGACGCGCTGGCCCCGCGCGGCGCTGTACCGTCGAGGCCGACTCGTAGGCCGACCCTGCCAGGTCAAGGGTACGTACAGTCAATCGGCGGCGAGCGAGGGGGGGCGAATTTCGAGGTTCGAACTTCTAGGCGGTTGTTCATAGTTTACCGATCTCTGAGGGCCGTTCTCGGGCCCCAGAACCCCTGAAACTCGACCTGGAGTGCAAAACCGCGTCGGATGTACCGCCCCTGCCAACTCAAGGGTGCCCTTGTGTCCTGTGTCTCGCGACACATGCCTCCTTGGGAATTTCGAGGGTCGCTTTGAGAGAGTTCCGGAACGCTCTGGAACAGATGTATCCCCGTCCTGGCCCAGCCAGGGTGCAGTCGGGCTGCTGGAACAAGGAGCGATGCACAAGGAGCGACGCCCTTTTTTGGCTCCGAAAGTGCCTGCGTGCGCGAGGAGGGCGAGAGGAACAGCCATGGAAGGACCTATCGACGGCGGGCGCTGGGGGGAAGTGCGAAGGGACGGCTCTTTTCAGAAGGCTCGGAAGTCCCCAGGCCTTCGGAGAAGGTTCCTAAGCCATTCCCCGAAGACAAGGAAAAAACTTTCAGAAGGCTGGAGCGCTTCTGAGAAGCCCCGCCGCTTTCTGAGAAGGCCTTCTCCTTCTCCCCCCTCCCTCGCTCGCCGCCGAGTGACTGTACAGTCGGACTTGATTGTGTGGACAGGACACGCGAGGGGACACACGACCCTTCCGAGGGTTCCATTGCCACGGGAATGTAGGAGGCATGGGTCGCGAGACACAGGACATAAGGGTACCCTTGATTTGGCAAGGTGGGTTCATCCGAACGTTCCGGTACGCCCTGAGAAGGCCACGGCGCCCAAGACATCCTCCAGAGCGGCCGGATCTCAAGTATTCTCGATTTATCTTTTCCCGATTCTATCTTCGTCTTGGCTTCGTCCATCTAGTGTCCTGCGCGTCGCGACCCATGCCCCATGCCTTCTGCATTCCTATGGCAATGTGGCCCTCGGAGAGATCTTGTGTCTTCTCGCGCGCCCTCTCCAATCAACCTCGACTGTAGGGGTATGTTTGACGCTTCGCTCATCCCCACCAGCCCATCCGAGAACAGACACCAGACGAGTTGCCCTGATCAGGGATGGGCAGCGTCCTGGTTGAGCGGTTGCCTGTCGTTGCCTGCGGTGCCTGTGTTGCGTCGTGCGTGCCCGGGGGCCGCCTTGGTAGAGTGGCTGCCTGTCGTCGTTGCATGGGGCAGGCGTTCTTGATTTTGGAAATTGTGAATTTCCCCCGTCGGGCTTGCCCAAGGGGTTCTGTCTGTCGTGTTCTTGAACACCCAGTGGGTTCGAGGCTTGCGCCAGTTGGCGTTCCCTGGGGTTCCCTGGTCTTGTTTCTTTGCAGTCGCGTTCCCTGGGGTTCCGCGGCCTCGTTTCTTTACAGTGGTTTTCTTCGGCGTTCCCCAGCCTTACTTCTTTACATCGGCGTTCCTCGCGCGCGTCCTTGGTTTGTTTCTTTACAGTGGCCTCCCTCGGGGTTCCCTGGCCCTGTTCCTCAAACGGTGCTTGCAGTGAGGGGTTCTTAATTTGGTTGCTTGGAGTGTTTTTAAACGCTCTTGGTCATACGCGCGTTATGCCTCCCTCCCCCCCCCTTAACGCAACGCTGTGGTGACAGAACCACGCGGCGCTGGTGGACGCAGGCGCTGGTGCCAGAGTTGCACAGCCCGGGGGTGGAGGGACGTTCGTCACGTAATGCCCCTGTCCGCCCCGGCCCTTCCTCTCGATAACGCCCACGATCGCCGCGAGGGAAAAGTGGTCTCTCGAGGAATTTGATTGGCTCGCCGAGGATTTTCCACGCCGCCGCCTCGAATTGGCGCTCTCTGTCGGCCTGTGCGCTGGGTGGGTCCGCCGAGCTTGCGCCACGCTGCCGCCCGTGCCGTCTCGTGGGCGCTCGTGGGCGCCGCCCCGCGCGTGGACTCCACGCCACACCGTTTGCACCATAGCTTGCACGACGTAGCTTGCACCACTCGAGGCCTCCCAGATGGGGTCGGAGTAGATGGGGTCGGAGGATCGCGCCGCATCGCCGATGCATCGCCGATGCGGCTCGATGCGGAGCCCGATTTTCTCCGCGCCGGCGTCGCCTATGATCGCCCACGTCGACGATGCATCGCCAGTGCATCGCCAATGCATCGCCGATGCATCGTCGATACATCGCCGATATATCGGCGATGCGGCGCGATCCTCCGACCCTATCTACTCCGACCCCATCTAGGAGGCCTCTAACCACATAGCTTACACCGCATAGCTTGCACAACATAGCTTGCACATCATATCTGACACCGCGTAGCTTCCACCCCCAGTTCACAGCATAGATTGCCCCACATGGCTGCTACCGGTTCTCTTGTACCGCATAGCGCTCACCTCCACAACTCACACCACACAGCTTATACGACATAGTTTACACTACAAGTTTTCACCGCATAACTTGCACCCACTGTTTGGGGTGCGCGCTGGCTAAGATGTTCTTTCCTCACGGTGCCGTTCCTCGGATTTCCCTGACCCTTGTTTCTGTTCAGTGGTGCTCCGCGCCAAGCAATGCCAAGAAATGCCACTCAATGCCAAGCAATGCAAATCAGTGTAATGTAAAGAAATTTCAAGCAATGCCAAGCATTGTCAAGCATTGTCAAGCAATGTCAAGCAATGCCAGGCAGCGCCATGTAATGTAGTGCCAAACAATGCCACGCAACGCCAAGCAATGCCAAACAATGCCGAACAATGCCGAGCAATGCCAAGCAATGCCAAGAAATGTCGAGACACGCCGCGCAATGCCAAGCAATGCTGCTCAGCTATGCCAAGCAACGTGACGCCATGCCAGGCAACGCCAAGCCATGCCCAGACATGCTCAGCAATCCACGGGAACGCTGCCAAATAATGCCAACCAGTGCCAAGCTATGCCAAGCAATGCAAGTCCATGCATCTGAATGCAACGCCAAGTAACGCACTCCAAAACAATGCCAAGCAATGCCAAGCAATGCCACTCAGGAGGCGTTCCCCCGATTTGGGGTGCCTCTGGACACATACCGCGGCGGCCCTCGGCGAGCGCAGGGAAACCCGACCCGGGCACGAATACGCAGCAGGAGGCCCCTGGTAGGCTCGCAGCCACAATCGAATACATCATACATCTACCTCCGAAGTGCTTTGCTCGTCGAAGCTATGAGAAATACCTGGGCTGCTTCGTAGATCGGATCATCCTGCGCATTTCTCGCAGACTCGAGGATCCAATGAATTCGGGGGTGCATCTGCTCTGCAGCCGAGCCCCTGCTCGACCTGTGCTCCCTCCCGCGGGCGTTCTGCCCCGAGGCTTCCCGACCCGAGCGACCCCACACCTCCCACACCACGCGCTGCCCCCTCGGGGACGCGAACACGCAGCAAGAGGCCCCTGGCGGGCTCGCAGCCACAGGGCACGGCCGCTCGCCCTGTGCTCCCCTCCGCGGCCCTTCCCGCCCCGGGGCTCCCTGGCCCGCGCGACCCAGCACGTGCGGACGACGCAGAGAGAGGGGAGGCGAGGGGGGGGGACGGCTTCTTAGACGCACCCCTACTCCTTAGAAGGCGCGGGGCTTGGTCTGCAGATGCAGGGCTGGCGTCTTTTCAGAAGCGGCCTCCTTCTAAGAAGCCTTGCCCCCCCTCCCTCGGAGGGAGGAGGAGGAGCGATACCAACACCACCATGGGGGCCCACCTCCAGCTAGGAGGTCCACGGTGCCTCCCCGAGCGAGAGACTGGGGATGTCTCGAGCGAGAGGCAGGGGACCACACCACCAGATAGACCCCCCTTGCCTCCGCGCATCTCCTCGCCCTGTTGGCGTTGGTGTCGCCTTTCCTTGTCCCCCCTCCCCCTGCCCAGACCCCCGGCGTCGTGATTGCTTCACAGCGTCGACCCCCAGTGGTTTGGACCCTTTCCCCAGGACCCGGTTCTCGTCCCCAATCCAGTCAAGACGCTGAAATAAGGAACAGGTTGGGTTCGGAAGGGGCTCGATGTTCCTTAGGTGCCTCCAGTGCTGTTCCTCTTGCCCTCCTGGGGCACGGCGGCGCTTACAGGGCCAAGAAGGGGCTTCGTTCCTTATTTAGCGTTCCTTCTTTCAGCGGCCTGTAGTGTTTTGACGGTCCCAGGGCCCGGCAAGGGCCCCCGGATGGCAAAAGAAGCGAAAGGCCTCCCGCCGTGATGTTGTTTTCATTGCGCTTCGCCAAACGTGCCACACCAGACGCTACCCTCTCGAAGGGCAGCCGCGAGACCGCCTCGACGGCCATCTGCAGTCCTCCCCGCGGCTTGTCTGAATCCCTTCCGCGGCCGTTCCGCGGCCGTTCCCTCATCCAGGCTTCCTGACCGAAAGCGATCCACGACACTTGCCACGCCACACGTTATAGTCGGGGCCCTGAAGAAGGAACCCTTTTGGTTGGGGGGGGCTCCGCGTTCCTTAAGTGTTTCACAGCTTGCCTCAGGTTCCCCTTATGTCTTCGATAGGAAATCGAAGTTTCACTCATGGAATATAGGGGCCTCGTTCCTTATTTAGGGTTCCTTAGGTCAACGCCCCGACTGAACCCTCTCGAAGGGCGGCCGCGAGACCGCCTCGACAGCCATGCAGTCCTCCCCGCGGGCTGCCTGCCTCCTGCTCCTGTGCTGCGCCGCCCAGCCGGTCGCCTCGCTCTCCGCCGCCGAGGCGTGGCCCTGGAGCAGGAGCCGGCCAGGCGCAGACCCAGACCCCCTCGCGTTGCGACAAACATCACGACGGTAGGTTTTTCGCCATTTTCGGATTCCAGGAGCACTCACCAGGCCCCAGGGCCGTCAGAAAACGACTCAGGATGAGAAACAAGTCCTGGGTAAGAGGTCCAGACCTCTGGGGGTCGACGTTGCGAAACAATCACGAAGGGTGTAGGGGGAGGGGTGAAGGCTTCTCAGAAGCAGCGGGCCCTGTCCATGGATGTGAGGCCGGCGCCTTGCAAGATGCAGCCTCCCGTGAAGCCTTCCCCCCTCCCCCTGACCCCCGTGTGCGCGCCGGAGGATGACGAACGAACAACACACACCCATACCCAGAAGGGGGTCGTTGGGAGGAGGACTGGCTATGGGCATGGGTGCGGGCTGTCGGACCCCAGGGAACGCTCCCGCTCGAGCGGGGACCCCCATCCCCCCTGTGGGTATATGGGTGTGTGTGTGTGTGTGTGTGTTCTTGCTTCGCCAGAGGAGGGCGCCGAAGGCTCCGCCGGTCGCGGCGGAGGCCCCCGCCAACGCGACGGAGGGGGCGCCCGAGGAGGCCGAGGCCGGGGCGGCGGCCCCGGCCGCCAACGCCTCCGAGGGCGCGGCGGAGGCGGCGCCCGCGGAGGCGGGGGCCGCGGAGGCGGCGGCCCGCGCCGCCGGCGTGCAGGCCGCAGGGAGGAGCCCCACGCGCCCGGGGTGCTACATCTGGGGGAGCGAGCCGTGGCGTGGCTGGACAGAAGCCCCCAGCAGTCTGTCACCACCCACCAAGCCACCCCAACCCAACCCGAAGGCCTCAATTTGCCCTCCATTTCCAGTTGGGGGGGTAGGGGAACACCGAAAAAACACATGGAACTCGTACCCCCCCAACCCGAAATTGGGGTCTTCGGGTTGGGTTGGGGTGATCTGGTAGGTAGTCAGTCTGCACGAACGAAATGGGCACGGAAAGAATGGGTACAATGCCCAACAGCGGAGCTTGTTCCATTTGAACAGGACTCGCTGTCCACGCCGCCGCGGCCTGTGTCCATTCGAGACAGAAGGCCGCCTGCTCAACAGCGGCCGCTGTTGGTTTGGAACAACATTTGTTGTTGGGCATTGTACCCATTCTTTCCGTACCCATTCCGGGCGTCCAAAAACAGTGACACGTCGATTAGTGAATTGTCCGGTTTCGGTTCTCGAGAGGGCGCCGTGGCCGTCGTTTTTCAGGCTTGCGCCCGCCAGGTTTGGGCCTCGGGTTGTTTTCACTGAACCACGTTTTGCTAGAGGGGGGTCTGTCCATCTTCGACCGTGGCATAAACACAAGAACTCGGAGGTCCGCGCGGACTTCTCGGATCGGCGCTGGCCCCCCCCCCCCCCTCTGCGCGCCAGGGGCGGCGCCCGAGGCGCCGCCAGGGGGGTCCAGCGCCGATCCGAGAGATCCGCGCGGACCTCCGAGCTTTTATGTTTGTGTCAGTGTTCGTTTCCCTATACATGCGGATGCCGTCGGGCTGCCCGAAGCTTGCCATGGACACCCAGAAGTGGAGGCGCGTCGGGTGGGGTGGGGGGGTAGAAGCGGGGGAGGAGGTGCCCCACAGAAAGTCAGCCGTCCGAGAGTCCTCACTCGTGCCAAGACACGAGTCATGGTACTGCAACGCCGCGAATCAACGCTGCTGCTGCGTCCTGACAATCCTAAATCGTCCTAGAACGCCATTCTTGGGATCTCGACATCGCGAAACTCCGTGACTACGGCGTCCTGCCGTGCCACAATCCTTACAAACCTTCCGAACTGTTGTAAACTTTTCCGACGAATGCGCGCGGCGCTGCCCCGATGTGTACCGTGGTGTCCCAAAAAGAGAGATCGGTAGTGAGATCGATAGCGAGATCGACAGGTGTCCCGTGGTGTCCCGTGGTGTCCCGTGGTGTCCCGTTGAGAGAGATCGACAGTGAGATCGATAGTGAAAAAGTGAGATCGATGTGGTGTCCCGAGGTGTCCCGTGGTGTGCTATGGTGACCCGTGGTGTCCTATGGTTTCCTGTTGAGTGAGATCGATAGTGAGATCGATTGTAAGTTCGATAGTGAGATCGAGAGGTGTCCCGCGGTGTCCCGTGGTGTCCCTGGGTGTCCCGTGGTGTCCTGTTGAGTGAGATCGATTAGCACGGCACCAGTGCATAGACCGTTCTGCGGTGCACGGTGGGACGCGCACGTGCGCTGTAGTGCCGACCCGCACGACAGGGGGAAAGGGTGAGGGGAGGAGGAGGAGGAGGAGGAGGAGGAGGAGGAGGAGGAGGAGGAGGAGGAGGAGGAGGAGGACGCGGACGAGGAGGAGGAGGAGGAGGACGAGGCGGAGGTGGAGGAGGAGGGATAAGGGAGAAACGTCGCATTCTATTCTCAGCACTTCCCTGGCGTGGCGTTTAGCTTTCCGCAGCAGATCCTCACCGACATGCTCCTTCTACCTGTCCTGTGCACGCAGGCACTCTGGTGTACACCAGCGCTGCGTTGCACGCGGATGCTGTGGTGTAGACAGGCGCTGTGGTGTGCACAGGCGCTGCGGTGCACGTAAGCATTGTGGTGTAGACAGGCGTTGTGTTGCACATGGCTGCTGCGGTGTACACATTCGCTGTGGTGTACACCTGCGCTGTGGTCCACGCTAGCACTGTGGTGTACGCAGGCGCTGCGTAGCACACGGCTGTTGGGGTGTACGCAGGCGCTGTGGTGTACACAAGCGCTGTGGTGCACGCGAGCACAGTGGTGTACACGGACGCTGTGGGGCAGATCGCCACCTACATGCTGCTCGCGTCGTCTTCGTCGTCGTCGTCGTCGCTCGTCCCTCGTCGCTCGTCGCTCATCGTCGTCGTGCGCACGGTCGTGGCTGTGGTGCCGGAGCCGCACGGCGGGGGGGGGCGTTACGTCATACCCCCCCCTGCCCCCCCCACCCCATCATGACGTCCGTCATGTATGTATGTATGTAATGTAATGTAATGTAATGTATTGGACTGTAATGTAATGTAATGTAACGTAATGTAAGGCAATGTAATGTGATGAAATGTAATGTGATGTAATGTAATGTAATGTGATGTAATGGAATGTAATGTAATGTAATGTAGTGTAATGTAATGTATGTATGTATGTACGTCTGTCTATCTGTCTGTCTGTCCGTCAGTCTGTATGTATGTATGTATGTATGTATGGATGGATGGATGGATGGATGTATGTATGTATGTATGTTTGTATGTATGTATGTGTGTGTATGTATTTCTATAGGTATATCCGTATGCATGTATATGTATGCATGTGTGCATGTATGCATGCATGTCTGTATGCATGCATACATACAGGAACGTATGTATGCATGCATGTATGTATGCATGCATGTATGTATGCATGTATGTATGCATGCATGTCTGTATGATGAGGAGGACGAGGGAGGAGGGAGGAGGAGGAGGAATGGAGGAGCAGCGGCAGCAGCAGCAGCAGCAGCAGCAGCAGCAAGCAGGGAAGTCGAGGCACGACACGTGGGCGGAGCAGAAGGACCTCGACGAGGCGGCGTGCCAGGGGCGCGCGAAATTGTGGAACGGTTACTGCGCCTCGGAGGACGCGATGATGGCGTTCGTCCCCAAGCAGTGAGCGCTTGCTGCTGCTGTTCCTTCGCCTCCTCCTGCTCCTCCTGCTTCCTGTCCTTTCTCCCGATATCCCCCTCCTTCTCCGCCCCGTCGCTCCCGGTCCTCCCCCGTTTCTCCCTCCTTCTCTTCATCTTGTCATCTTCTCACCTCCTCATTCCTCCTCCTCTTCCTCCCTTTCCTGTCCCTCCTCCCTCCTCCTCCTCCCGTTACCTCCCGATAACTTGCTTCTTCCTCCCTCCCTCTTCCTCCCTGCTCCTCGTGCTGCGCCCCCGCGCCTGGTCTTCGTCACTTTTGCACGTCTGCTGGCCTGCCGCCCACGACATCTGTCCAACGGCCTTCGGCCCATCCCGCCACCGTGCGTCTTACAGGTCGGGGCCCTGAAGAAGGAACCCTTTTCGTTGGGGAGGGGCTCGGTGTTCCTTAGGTGTTTTGCAGTTCGCCTCAGGGTTTCCTTATGTTTTCGATGGGGAATCGAAGTTCAACTTATGGAAGAAAGGGGCCTCGTTCCTTATTTAGGGTTCCTTAGGTCAACGCCCCGACGGTACGGGTCTTGGGGGGCGGCCGGCGGGACGGGCCGAAGCGCCCGGGGGAGTTCTTTTTAGAAAAAGAACCAACACCAAGACCGAAAAGATCCAGCACGCCAGGCGCCTCTGCGATGAATCGACAGGGGGCGGCGGATCGAAGACGCCTACGGCGAATCACCGCCGCCCCCTGCCTTTTTGGAAACGCCGATGTGGCCGAAAGTTGGACTAGAGCTTGGCCAAGCTATCGGACCATGAGTTCCCCGAGTCGGTTTGGAAAGCTTTCGGGGAACACATGGGAGAGAATGATTATGAACAGGAAGAGGAAGAGGAAGAAATAGAGTAGGAGGATGAGGGTTGTTAGGAGTCTCTTGGGGCACCCTTGGGGTCTGTTGGGGGCTTCTTGGGGGCCTCTTCGAGGCCTCTTGGAGGCATCTTGGGGGCCTCCTTGGGCCTCTTGGGGGCCTTTGGGGGCTTCCTGGGGGTCTCTTTGGCCGTCTTAGGGCGTTCCTGGTCCGTCTGACGCCGTCTGGAGCCGTCTTGGGGGCCTCTCTGGGCCGTCTTGGGGCCCTCTTGGGGCGCTTCAGGGCCGTCTTGGAGGCCATGTTGGGCGTCTTGGAGGCCTCTTGGGCCGTCTTGGGGCGCTCTTGGGGCCGTCTTGGGGGGCCCTTGGGCCGTCATAGGGCCTTCTTGGAGGCCTCTTGGGCGATCTTGGGGGCCTCTTGGGCCGTCGGAAGGCCGAAAAGAAGAAAACGCAAAAAACCTTCAAAAACCTAAGGAAAACCAATGATTTTGGCCTCTTCGGGCTCTCCTGGAGAACGTCTTGGAGGCCTCTTGGGCCATCTTGGAGGCATCTTGGGGCCATCTTGGCCGTCTTGGAGGGCATCTTGGGCCGTCTTGGAGGCATCTTGGAGCCATCTTACCCGTCTTGGAGGCCATCTTGGCCGTCTTGGAGGCATCTTGGAGGCCATCTTGGGCCATCTTGGCCGTCTTGGAGGCCATCTTGGGCCAAGTTGGGGCAACAAAGGCATTGACAGATGGATTTTCGGAAACTTGCGGGTGGCCGGCGGGACGGGCCGAAGCCCACTGGGGAGTTCTTTTAGAAAAAGAACCAAAACCAAAACCTGAAACATCCAGCACGCCGTGCACCCCTGTGGCAAGACCACAGGGGGCGGCGGATCGAAGACGCCTACGGCGAATCACCGCCGCCCCCTGCCTTTTTGGAAGCGCCTATGTGGCCGAACGTTGAGGCCAGACCTGCCAAGCTATCGGACCACGTGTTCCCCGAATCGGTTTGGAAAGCCTTCGGGGAACACGTGGGCATCTTGAAGGTCATCTTGGCCGTCTTGGAGGCCTCTTGGGCAAGCTTTGGGCGATCTTTGGGGCTTTTTGGGCCGTCTCGGGCCAGCTTCGAGCCAACTTCGGCCATCTTGGTGGGTTCCTGGCACGTCTGAAGCCGTCGGAAGCCGTTTGGGGGGCCTCTATGGGCCGACTTGGGGCCCGCTTGGAATGCTCCAGGGCCGTCTTGGAGGCCATCTTGGGCGTCTGGGAGGCCATCTTGGGCGTGTTGGAGGCCTCTTGGGCCCTCTTGGGGCCCTCTAGGGGCCATCTTGGAGGCCACTTGGGCCATCATGGGGCTCTCTTGGGGGCCTCTTGGGCGATCTTGGGGGCTTCTTGGGCCGTCTTGAGCCGTCGGAGAGCCGAAAAGGCGCAAATGCCAAAATCCTTCAAAAACCAAGGGAAAATCAATGATTTTGGCCTCTTCGGACTCTCCTGGAGGACCTCTTGGAGGCCTCTTGGGCCGTCTGGGAGGCCTCTGGGGGGCCTCTTGGGCCGTCTTGGGCCGTCTTGGACTCTCTTGGGCCGTTTTGGAGGCCGTCTTGGACCATCTCGGGCGGACTTGGAGGCCATCTTGGCCATCTTCGCGATTTTTTGAGGATGTCCCGAGCGAAACGGCCGTTTTTGGGCATTGACAGACGGATTTTGGATTCGCGGGTGGCCGGCGGGACGGGCCGAAGCCCACTGGGGAGTTCTTTTAGAAAAAGAACCAAAACCAAAACCTGAATCGTCCAGCACGCCGTGCACCCCTGCAAGCAGGGGGCGGCGGATCCAATGGCCTTCGGCCCATCCCGCCACCGTGCCTGGGTTGTGTTTGTGTGTGTGTGTGTGTGTACGAAGCTTCTTGTATGTTCGTTGGGATCTCTTGGAAGGCCTTTCGGGGGCCTTTTGGAGGCAGTTCTGAGGCCTCTCGGGAACCGTCTTTGGGGGCCTCTTTGGGTCTCTCTTTGCCCTCTGAGGGTCCTCTTTTGGGGGCCTCCTGGGGGCCTCTTGGGGCGGAAGGCTCGGATTTTCGATTCATGCTCCCTCTCTTGGGCCCCTTTTCGGGCCGTCTTGGGGTCCTCTTAGGCTGTCTTGGGCCGTCTTCGGCGCCTCTTGGGCCGTCTTGGGGCGCTCTGAGGCCGGTTTCTGGCTCTCTTGGAGCCCTCTTCGGCCGTCTTGGGCTGGTCTTGGGGGCATCTTGGGCCGTCTAGGAGTGTCGGAAAACAGAAAATGTGAGTTGACCCAAACCTTGAAACACCTAGGGAAAATCAATGATGTTTGTCTCTGGGGGCCTTCTTGGGAGGCCTCTTGGAGGCCTCTGGGGCCGTCTTGGAGGCCTCTTGGGCCGTCTTGGGGCCATCTTGGGCGTCTTGGGCCGATCTCTGGGCGTATCAGGGCCCTCTTGGGCCGTTTTCTGGGCCTCCTGGAGCCCTCGTAGCCCGTCTGAGGGTCTTCTTGGGCCCGGAGAACTCAGGCGGGAGATTCCGCGGGGGAGCCCAGTGGGCCCGCGGCAAGCCCCGTGAGATTGCAGAAGTCGGGGTCCGGGCCGCCCAGACCCTTGGGATCGAGGCCTGAGGGTCCGGGGATCGGGCAAGGAGGGGCCCGAGGACACGCCCACTCCGTGCCCGGCGGCACGGTGGCGCCTCACTTTTGCGCTGGTCCTGGCCTGCCGCCCATGACATTTTAGACCTCCCAGGTGGGGCCCGACCAGGTTGGGGTCGGAGGATCGCGCCGCATCGCTGATGCGTCGCCGGTGCGGCGCGATGCGGATCCCGATTCCTCCACGCCGACGCCGCCGATGCACCGCCGACGTCGACGATGCGTCGCTGGTGCATCCCCGATGCATCGCCGACGCATCGCCGATGAGGAGGAGGAGGAGGAGGAGGAGGAGGAAGGAGGTGGAAGGAGGTGGAAGGAGGAGGAGGAGGAGGAGGAGGAGGAGGAGGAGGAGGAGGAGGAGGAGGAGGAGGAGGAGGGAAGGAGGAGGAGGAGGAGGAGGAGGAGGAGGAGGAGGAGGGGGAGGAGACGGAGGAGGAGGAGGATGAGGGGGAGGAGGAGATAGGAGGAGGAGGAGGAGGAGGAGGAGGAGGAGGAGGAGGAGGAGGAGGAGGAGGAGGAGGAGGAGGGGGAGAACGAGGACGGGGGCCATCCTCCGACCCCACCTGGGAGGCCTCTGCACATCTGTCAGGCGAGGCCGCCTCCTGGGCCTCGAGGCCCGGGGAGGGGGCCCGCGCCGTGGCGCGCACGCGGCGGGCGGGGCCCGTCCCACGAGGCGGCCCTGCGAGGCCTGGCCTCTCCAGTCGCGGGAAGGGGCGCTCCTCCACCTCTGGCTCCTCGTCCTCTTCGTCGTCGTCCTCCACCCTCTTCCTCGTCGTCGTCTCCCTCCTCCTCGTCGTCCTCCTCGTCGTCCTCGTCGTCGTCTAGCTCCTCGTCCTCTTCCTCTTCCTCGCCTCCCCCCCTCCCCTCTCAGCCTCGTCCTCCACCGCCCTCCGCGACCCCCTCCCGTCTCGTGGCCGTCCTTGTGGCCTCCCCTCCGATGGCACTCCTGCGCCACCCTTGGGAGCACGGTGGGGCCCCCCCAGGCCCATTGGCGCCGCAGGAGTGAGAGGCCACGGCTCACTATACACCTTGTAGCATTGTGGAAGTCGATTAGTGGAGATGAAGCATGCTGCCAACTAATTTCCAGATCTATTATACCCATGTTTCAACCATGTTGTAAATATGTAGAAGCATGTTTGAACCTTTTTATGAACATGTTTTACACATTTCAAAAACATGTTTAATTCAATGATCGGATCGTTAGAGTGTCCATTGTCATGGCATCCACAGTTGTAGCAGCTTGTGTTCTTTTCCCGCGGTTTTGGCCTCTCGGGGGCACGGTTCGGAGGCTTCGAGGTCACTGCGAGCAATCTTCGGGCCATCGTGGAGGCCGCTTTGGTTCTACTCGGGGCCATCTTCTGCCATCCCAGGGGTTATTTTGGCCATCTCGGGCTTTCCCTTCTTCTCGGCGATCTTTGCCCCATCAATGCCCTCTGTCGTGCCGACAGGCGCATCATTCTATCGCCAACTGTTATGATTGTGATGCTCCTGCTGGTGATGCTGCTGCTGATGATGATGACGATGATGGTGGTGATGGTGATGATGCTGATGCGGATGCTGACGATGGTGCTGATGATAATGGTGATGGCGATGATGATGATGATGATGATGATGATGATGATGATGATGATGATGATGATGATGATGATGATGATGATGATGATGATGATGGTGATGGTGATGGTGATGGTGATGGTGATGGTGATGGTGATGGTGATGGTGATGATGATGCTGTGATGATGATGATGATGATGATGATGATGATGATGATGATGATGATGATGATGATGATGATGATGATGATGATGATGATGATGATGTTCTTGTTGATGATGCTGATGATTGTGGTTGTGATGATGACAGAAGAGAATGGGGAGTGCAAAGTTAATCGGGATTTGGCTGAGAGATGTACGAAAAAATTATGATTGGGATGATTTTGAGGGAATGTCCCAAGGGGGGACATTATGGTTGTTTATGCCGCTGCCGTCCCGGCTCAAAGGCAACGCCGCCCAATCTGCCAGTGTCGGGGACGCCGCCTGCAGTCGATTTGCGGCTCTGGGAGCAAATGGGGCCTTCTTTTGCCTCCCACCGCCATCTCTCCTTCATCTTTACCATGCCAGTGTTACTACAATGGCATGGTTCTCTCGCTTCAAGCTTGGTAGTGGAGCTGCCGCAGCCGCACCAGCTCTGCTCACCTCCGCCTTGAGCGCCATGACGTATGTCGCCAGCGACATTTGCAGCGCAGGCGACCTGCAGGACTACAGCACCAGCATGGCGGACGCTTGCGTGAACGTCCGCTGCCTGGGTACCTACCGCTACGCAACCATTGATCTTAGTCCCTTCACTACATGGACTTCGAGCGCGCGAGAATACTCGACCGACGTGCCGAAGGCCCTCTCTCTCCTCATCCACTAGTCCGTCATCCACGCCGTCATCGAGCGCGTGGGGTGCCCTGACTTCTACCACGACAACGACCACACTTGTTTCCCTCTTTACGTCGAGCGCGCGAGAAACCTCCATCGCCATTGCGGCTTCTACGATTACTTCTCCCACCACGACCTCATATGCATTCTTCCGCGGTGACGCGAGCGATCCTTGCATCTCCGACCTACAGGATCGCACACTCGCGAAACTTTCTCTGTCTCCAGCCGTTCGTGGTGACAGGACAGGCACCGTCGCCACTTCCAGACGGGCCACGACCTCTTCCACGTTCTCCCATCTAAGACACTATTCGGGAATGGTGGTGCACGGTTTGGCTGCGGCGGACATTTTTTTGCCTCATTGGTCGTGGGCGAGAGGGCGACCAGACAAGGGGTCCGACCTGGGACCCCGTGGGCTCGGCCCCGTGCCGCATCTGGGCTCGCGAGGTTCACGACGTCCATTCTGGACGCGTCACACCATCGCAGCGAGTTGTGGCCTTGCGACGTGGTCTTCAAGGCCTGTTTTTTCCGTTTTGTTGGTGGCCCGCGGCCGTGCCACCATTTTGCTATGCGTTTCGTTTTCGGCTGCTCGGGGGCCGCTGTTTTGTTCACCCGCTGTTTTGTTCCAGAAATGTCCGCGCGACGCCGGCCGGCGTTTTCGTTCAAACATCGTTTAAAAACGGAAACCAAACGTGAACAGAAAACAGTGTTCAGGTTGAGCCTTGATGCTGACGCTGATGATGGTCATGATGCTGCCGATGATGCTGCTTTTGATGATGATGCTGACGAGGCTGGTTATGATGGTGATGCTGCTGACGACGATGAGGAGGATGATGATGACGATGCCGCTGGTTGTGACGATGATGATGATGATGACGATGCTGATGATGATGATCATAATGATCATGATGAGCATGATACTGGTGATGCTGATGCTGATGATGATGTTGACGACGCTGCTGATGATGCTGCTGATGATGATGCAGCTGCTGATGATGATGGTGATGATTATGTGATGCTGATGATGATGCTGCAGATGATGGTAACGGTGCTGCTGATGATGTTGCTGATGATGATGAGGATGATGATGCTGATGATGGTGATGGTGGTGGTGTTGATGATGATGCTGATGCTGGTGATGATGATGATGATGATGATGATGATGATGATGATGATGATGAGGATGATGATGATGATGCTGATGCTGGTTATGATTGTGATGCTGCTGCTGCTGATGATGATGATGATGATGATGCTGCTGATGATGATGATGCTGATGCTGATGCTGCTGCTGCTGCTGCTGATGATGATGATGATGATGATGCTGCTGATGATGATGATGATGATGATGATGATGATGATGATGATGATGATGATGATGATGGTGATGATGATGATGATGATTATCATGATGGTGATGGTAATGGTGATGGTGATG